>HG992163.1:7525719-7650719 GCA_905220505.1 Laothoe populi
ATAATTGTGGCAAATAAATAAATTTTATTTCTAAACAAATGTTGATGCTTTCGCATTCATCACGTCATTCTTCTTATATTACGAGCATAAGGTACAAGCAGATAAGTGAATTGATTAATTTGTCCCTACATGAAAGTGTACTTCAAGCAGACGACCGCTCGTAAATATATTATAAAAGCGTGATAAATATTTGTGGGTAAAACTTATCCTTCAGAATTTCCATTAGAAAATGTAGTTCCATTTAATGAAGACTCAGTTTGCTGGTTTAATAAAATCGGATACGAATTATGCACAATTTAAATACCCCGACAGATTATTATAGGATTGCCATCAATCAATTCAGGAAGCCTAATACTAAAAAACCTAACCTAAGATGTATTAATCAGGCATTACAGTGACTTTATTGATTTCCGATTGGACTACCGAAAAGGGATTCTAAAGCAAAATATTAAATAACACCCAACACACATACCCTCAACCCTACAGTAAGCCACAATTATCTTCTATTGTCGGCATCGAGAAGTACGACTTTCCGTCTCACAACATCCAAGGCACAGGACCCATAAATAAAATGGATTAAAGCAAAATTTGTGCAATATTTTTAATGGTTATAACAAATTACTTTGAATTATTTAAAATTTACTTAGGGAAGTAATTTGGTATTAATACCATTAAATATATTTTATTTTTTTATTCAGGTTAGCAAACAGTAGTATATTATACATTTTACATTAGGTATGTTCACAATACAAATAGTTAAATATACTACCCACAACGCTATCCACAAAGAATTATGTTTAAAACTAGTGAAGTGACAGATTACTTATTTAGCTAATTGTTTATACATATAAACACGTAAACAAACCAATATAAACTCAGAATTGAGAAACTTAAACATTGCAAAGAGTTTTGAGGCCGTACATTATGAGTATTGAAAATCTAATTGGGTATTATATTATAGGGTTTTATTTCATCAAGCATTATAGTTGTGCTGCTGTGAGGCGAGTAGCGAAATAGCCTGTGCTTTAAAGCTAGTTGCTGAAGTGGAAATTATGTCTATTGACGAGAATGTGTTGTTGTAAATATTGCGCGATTAAGACCCGTTCCTTAATCTTACTACTATTATAAATGCGGATGTTTGGATGGATGGATGGACGTTTGTTAATCAATCAGGTCCTGATCCCTCATAATACGAGTCTTGTTTCGTGGGTATCAGGAACTACGAGAGACTTTCGGTCTTAGAAAACGCAGACCCGAAGTAAAATTGTAGAGTTTTATTTACGCGAATATCACACATTATCATATCATATCCGTAAAATATAAAACATTTTACGGATATTAATCGCGATTTATTTTACTTTTTAAGACCCAACGTTTCTAAAAGTTAATAGCTTTCGCGATCACGGAGCGGATTAAGTTGATGTCGTCGGAAAAGATAGTGTAACATTTAATTTAGTTATTTTTATTTATTGTTCACAGTGTCTTAAAGTTAAACTTACAATTGAACCCCGGCTTTTGCTACCTTCAACCATCTTCTCTATTAATAATATAATTTGGGAGTTTTTTTATTTTTGATTCTCAGTATCTGCATATTCCTACCAGAGCAATCAAGCGATATAAGTCTTTAATTTTATTTTGTAATTTTTATTTCTATTCTGACCTCAAAAGTAGCACATGTTAATCTACCTTCCTGATGCCTCAATTTTTTTCATATTTCCCAACTTTAAACTGATTTTTATTGACCTAACCGACGATAAGGAAACACTAAAGAACATCAAGGTTACATTACGATCACAAATCATTAGGGTCTGCACCCTCCTGCAGCGACGGAAATAACCGCATTAATAACACATTGGCTCGACAACATGCCCCCTAACGACATTTTAATTTCATCTCTTCATCATTATTTATCGTTAACTGACACAAGGACTTCAACATTTCTGGTTTTCATATCACTGAATTGACTTTTTACATGTGTTTAATTTTGTACATCTGTATATATAAAAGAAGAAACTGACTGACTGACTGATCGATCAACGCACAGCCTAAACGGCTGGGGTTAGAGACTTCAAATTTTGACAGTAGGTACCTTTTATCACGTAGGCATCCACTAAGGAAGGGTTTTTGGAAATACCACCCCTAAGGGGGTAAAACAGGGGATGATAGTTTGTATGAAAATCCGTCATTTTGGAGTTAAGCTTATGAAAATCAGAATTTGGCCTTTTAGTCAAAAATAAAAAAATATATATTTCAGGATTTTTCGAAATTCCACCCCGAAGGGGGTTAAATAGGGTAAGAAAGTTTGTATGAAAATCCTTCATTTTTGAAGTTAAATGCATGAAAATTGGTATTTTGTAGTGTATACTTTTTGTCTCAAATATGACCTCCACGCGGGCGGAGCTGCGAGCAACAGCTAGTTATTTTATATGGAACCGAAATTAATTAATTAGGAAAATAGTTTTGCGAAAACAGAATGAAAATTTATTCCAAAAAGTGACCGAAATGATTATTTTAAATATTGGTATGCGCCAAAGGTTTTGACCTACTTTTGTATTATCATATTTACATTTATTGTGCAGTAGGTGAGTAGCTTTTTTTTTTTTTGTTGTCGCAGGGAAAGCGTTTTATTACTGCCGCCCGCTCCGGAGGGAAGCGGATTAAGAATAAAACGGGTATGCTGGACTAGCCGGTCTTACGACCCAGCATCCCCCTCGCACGGATGATGGCTATCCGTGCTGCCGCTGGGCCGAGTCCCTAACCCCTATGTACACCCCACCCGACACTACCAGCTAAAACCCCGCGGTGGCCTTCTTCGGCGCTTGCGGAGCGATTCCGGGGTATTCTAAGGAGTGCTAGAATTGCAGCCGGAATCGCCCCAGCGCGGTGCTGCGTAGCAGCCCATCTCCATGGAGGGCTAAGGAGCCCCCGCGCACCGAACAACGACAGCGAACGAGGCCTTACCACATGCGCTGCCGTCCATCTCGGGGTCGTACGATGCCCCGAATTTGGGAGTGCATCGATACGGGCTGACAGCCCTCCGCTGCGCGCCCACGACCCCCGATGGCCCCAATTAGTCGCCTCGTACGACAGGCAGGGGTTACCGTGGTGAAATTCTCAAGACGCCCCCATTCCACAGGGCGGGAGACGCCGGTCAGTCGTCCACCCGGTGCCTCCTACGTCTTCTCTGGCGGCGGGAGGGATCATATCGTTCCCGATCCCTCTCAGCACTCTCCTTCTGCGAGATGACGTTCTCGCAGAAGTGGGCCACCGCACGCCAGTACCTCCGGCTGGCGACTATGGACGACACCACGGCCGGCAGCGAGAGGTCTCCTCCAACGACTGCTCTGAGAGCGCTGCGCTCTTCGTCCCAGGCTGGGCACTCCTCCAACGTATGTTGGGCCGTGTCCTCGCGGCAGTTGCCACAGTGGTGGCACACGGCGGACACCTCCTTTCCGATCCGACACAGGAACGAACCGAAACACCCATGGTCCGTTAATACCTGTGTCAGTCGGAACGTAGGCGCCCCGTGGCGCCTGTCTAGCCATCTCTTTAGGACAGGACGCACTGCTGCGACAGTCCTCAAGCCCGCAGTCGGGCTCTCCAGCCTGGTATGCCACTCCTCCACGGCGGTTCTGCGGAACCGGGCCGCAATCTCCCTCGGGGCCAGTCTCTCCTGACGGCGGCTGGACGCCTCCTCCCGCCAGAGGAACGCTGACGCGAGGAGTTTGGCGTCCAAGTCCCAAGGGAGTGTGCCGGCCAATACGCAGGCCGCCTCGTGGGAAACCGTGCGGTAGCCCCTGACTATTCGCTGCGCCACCAAACGCTGCGGTTTGCGCAGCAAGGGCGGGTTCGATCCCTGCACATAACAAATGTTTGTTTGATCCGTAAACATTTGTTTTGGGTCTAGATATTGTGGGAGTGTAATTTCTCGTACTTCTGGCTTCCGACGATACAGGTTAGACCCGCTGTGGATTCAGGACTATAAGTGTGACTGTTGGCTGTGTATTTCTCAATCGTAGATAGGCTCTCTTTCTCTGATTTAAACTAGGCATTACATTTTAAATAATAACAGATCTCATAAATATATCATTTATTATTCTATAATTTAAAAATATGCTCCACTTGAGAATTCTCAATACAACTATTCGAATAAATGTTCCGAGTTCAAATGTAAGAAATGGTCTTGAGTTCCGATGTCGAGGAGCACGTTCTAAAGAGAGCTATACAAAATGATTTATCGATACCAGTGTCTGGTGCAAAGTATATTAGAATTGAGAACAGAAACATAAGAGAACAGATATTGCAGATAAACATACTATTACATACTTAAATACTGTTCATGACAGTTGTATAAAATTTAACATGCATTTTTTAAATAAAGTTATTCGAAATTTGATAAGTTTCTATTTTTTATATCAGTTGATGTCGTGCAGTCTTAAAGAGCGCAGCAAGAAAACTGTCGATAGCTATAATTATACTGGCCTTAAACATTACTCAAGGCACAGTATCATACTGTAGGAAGTAGGTTATATCTACAGCAGAGTGTACCAACAATTTAATAGCGAAGTGAAGGCATCAACTTGCAAACTTTACAGTTCAGACGAGATGTTAGTATTAATGTGGTTATGCTGAGAGAGTCTATTCAACTTTTAAAGTAGAGTAAGACAAACGAGCAACTGAGTCACCTGATGGTTAGTGATCTCCAGCGCCCAAATACCAGAAAAAACCTTAGGTTTGTGATCTTAAAGCAAAAGAATTAAGACTGGCAAAAGGAGGGTATATGGCCAGAAATCCCATTCACCGTATGAAATAACATCAAGCTGTTACGTCACGCTAGCTTTCTGTGTGACATTAGTAACCTTGTCAAGCCACCGATCCGAGCTCTGACTCTTTAAAAGCTTTTGGTACTTTTGTGCTATGTGATTATTAAGGTTGATATATTTAGACTACACAAGACAATGTCCCTAATAGAGACTTTAATATCTTGGTGATGTCTTCATCTGTAGCGTAGTGTGAAGAAGCTACTCAGCGGCTGTTATGTTAGCATACAATTGCGTTGAGTAGGGAGGGAGGTAGTTGCCACTTCTCTACTTAATGCTCTACCTTGACGCCACTTCGCTTACCATCAACTGCCGTATTGTCACTTTCTGCACCAAGATAAAAAAACCATCCTTCACAATCTTAGGACATTTCAAAGATAAAAGTAATCAGTTGATCCCCTTTATAATAGAATCATGCCAATCTTATGATATACTAGATGTTGGCCGCAGCTCCGCCCGCGTGGAGGTTATGTTTGGAAGAAAAGATATACAATCCATGGAGGCATCTTAAGCTATGACAATTTTCTATATTTTGCTATCCCTTAAGAAGCGTGCATTTTTCCGGGCTAAAAAGAAGCCTATGTCATTTTCTGATCCCTAAACTGCCACTATGCAAGAAACCATGTCAATCCCTTCCTCTGTGAAAAACTAAACTATCCTACAGGAACTGTAAATTTTTCCGGGATAAAAGTAGCCTATGTACTATTCCAGACTATAATAAATCTATCTCCACAGTTTAAGCTATGATCAGACAGAGGACCTATTTAGGACAGCATAGTAGCTACTTCATACACACCCTCTTTCATTCACACAATCACTTTCACTCATGTCAACAACAAGTCAAGTGTGTAGACGTGTTCGTAAACTCCCGTATTTTAAAAATCATTTATATTTTTCTTTAACTTTTTAATTGTTAATGTATCTACACATAGCAGGTAGTGTTTATCTTAATTAAGTTGTACAATTGGCTTAAATAATTATATAGCTGCTACATATAACTAGCATAATTTTTACTAAGCATGTATTATTGTAACAACTGTTGATAAACCAATAAATAAATAAATAAATAGTCACAGAGAGGTCAATCTACTCACCCACCGTAAACCTTAACTCATTCTTGAGATTAACAAATACAGGGTTGACTGTATAAACGGTGGTATAAATTAATTATTACTTATAATTTTTATTTTATTACCTTAAGTTATATTTGTCTTTACTTTTATTGTTTTTTTTTATTGATATTTTTATTATTACTTTTGCTTAAATTGCAGTATTACTACGGAGGAGCGCTGATGTCTGAAATACAGATTCTGAATCTAGTTCAGACACAGATGCACATGTTGTATATTTGAAAGCACATTATATTGAAAATAAATAAATTATTATTAATTATTATCTCTGTGCCAAATTTCAACCAGACCAGTAATTGAGTAACAAACATCCATCCATCCAAACATTCGCATTTATAATATTAGTAGGATTCAAACCATTAGATATTCTAAAAATACACCAAATAACCGTGATATTGTTACACTAAAAAAATAAAGTTACAGTGGAGAATGATACCTATGTTCGGTAGAAGGCATTGAACGCACTCGTTTCCTCCAAATGTCATAAATTCTTGTCCAGAGCAATAAAGCCCGGTTGAATGGCCCAACGGAGCTCTATAGTTTACTATGTTGGCACTCGAAACAGCGCGATAAGTTTTACGCCATCTATCGGAAGCTAGGGAAGGTTCATAAAATAAAACTCGGCTGTATTAGCAGGTCAGGAATGTTATGTGTGTGCTGATATGCTATGTTCGTAGTTATCTTGCTAAAGTACATAAGTATAGTAAACGTGTAAATCAAACAAAAATAGAATAAAACTGATGAAACCATTGTGTTACCCAGCTAATTAGATTTAATAGTACAAAGTTAAAAATAGAAATCTAGGTCCAAGTTTTTATTACTTGTTTTTTTTATCCTAGCACGGCAAAGGGACCACACTGCACCTGATGGTAAGCGCAGTGCCGTCCAGTAAGAGTATCAAGTAGCGAGAAACAATCTATCCCACCCTACTAATCATGACGGCCTGCTGTGTATGTTCTTCACACTGCGCCATGGGGCAAGGAGGTGAAGAAGCGGTCGAGGGCCTGTGTCCAGAGTCCTCAGAATGTCGCAACACTGGATGTACACTGGCTGAACCCGGAACGCAACACACTTGCGTGTGATAGGCACCATGACAGGTTTTACACCCTATATACATGGGCGGTTTTGAATATCCTATCACCAGCAATGTTTATTTTTATTTTTTAATGCACAATTTGATGTTTAATGTAGGTATATTTTTCTTAGGTAAGAAAATCTCCATCCTCTTTTAGAATAACTGCCTTATATGTAGTAGGTAGTAGATATGTGGCGAAGGCTTCACTTAACACGATTATCCTCCGGTTTCCCTCTACAAACTTGTGAAAAAGTAAATGTATGGAAACAGTAATCTGTTTTCTATAATTGACAGCCTCTACGATGTATCTGACAGATAACCAGATGCAAAATGAGATCAGAGAGGATCCAAAAATATTTTTTTCGGCCTCTGAATTTATTTGCGAGTAGCCGGCTGTGGAACGAGAGGCCGTGGGTTCGATTCCAACACCGGGACAAATGTTTGTGTGACAGACAGATATTTGTGTCCGGGGTCTGGGTGTTGTGAGACCGAAAGTCTCTCGTAGTCCCTGATACCCACAACACAAGACTCGTATCTTAGTGTGTGGTTAGGGCTATGTGCGTGACTGGTGGGTGTTATTTATTTATTTTTTAACACCGTATGTACTGGTACTTTTTCAACTTATATGCAAGCGAGACCACTAGCGATCAAGTCTTTTTCAATGACTTAATTTACTTTAAATATATTGCTCTTCACTTCTGATAAACATTAACCTTGAAAATAAATACTTAGTACTTTCTCACCTAATGTATATAACTGAATGTTGTTAATTATTAGCATATTTTTCTTTTTATTTATAAAAATAATTTACAGATACCATTTGTATTAATGTCGCTCAAAACTCCAGCAATCTTACAACTAAGCTTAAGAGAAGTCTTATTTGTTTTCTGCAGGAACTCTTAGATAATCGTTATGTTTACCAAAGTAGAGCATTTGGGAAGGGGGTCACAGCGGTGCTGTTTGCATAATACGCGGGGATTACTTGAAACGAGTGCCTCGCGAAAATATAGCGAATTAATGTAAATTGCCGCATCGTATCGCTACAGTCGGAGGCCTAACAACTACCGCGGGAGGACTTAAACCCTCGTCGATCTTCACGGATTTATACGGTACTGATTTTCTTCATGAAGCATTGATTTGTAATTCGATCAAGTTTGTTTTCAGACTTCAAAAGACTGCCTCGCTGGCGCTGTCGTAATTGAGCAGGCGTTACAACTGTGCTGTGCTGATGAGGCTGGTTCGAATTCCAGGTCGGGCAACGTGATATAGAGTCTATTTAGAAACACTCAATATCAGCCCGGAGTCTAGAATTGAGCCCGGTTTGGCGATAGGCTCGCCCGCTATCACATTATGGGACCGTCATAAATTCGGCGAAAAGTTGTTGTATTGGTTAGTGGTTACTTACACCTGGATTACAGGCGTGAGTGTATATATATGAATGTTGTTTTCAGACTTCAAAAAGAAGGTTTTTTATATTGTCTATGATTGTATGTATGTTACATGATGTCAGCACTAATTGGTGCAGGAGGCGGATAGCCATCTGTGAAACGACAGGCCTCGCTTTCTGTATGTATGTAAGTCACTGTTTCAGGTCTAGATGTTGTGGGACCGTAGATCTTCATACCCACGACACAAGTTTTACCTAGTGTGGGGTCAGGAGTATATGTGTGATTGTTGGGTGTATGTGGTGTATGTGTATATGTGTGGCAATAGAGTAAAAATTTTACTGAATCTAAACGATGTATAACATTTAATGGATTCAATAAATATTTGATTTGATATAATTTTTATGGCTCTTTATGTAATTCGTTCATTTTAGTACTCCAATATCAGATTTTTACAAATATAAATGAATTTATATGGGACTACTCTTATGGGTTTACTTGTCGACAATATTAATCATTAAAGTCAAGTAAGTCTAAAATCTGCATATATAAAGGATTTGTTATGCTAATTTACCTACGAACAAAATACCAAAGACAAAAAAAAATATATTTCGTCATTCAAAAAAATGTTGTCCATTAATTAACGTTTTAATGACTAGATAGCATAGATATAGACCGTAGTCCCTCGTAGTTCTTGATACCCACGATACTGGTTTTACCTAGTGTGGGGTCAGAACTATGTGTGTGGCTGTTAGGTGGGGTGGGGGGTAGACACAAATGCAGCTACTACTATCTGTTCGCAGATATTATTTCCGACCCATGATGTGATAACGCACACTTTTGATTGATGGACTTGTTGATGCAATCATTCAGTCAAAGCTTTACAGTATTTAAGTTAGCTTTCGTAAAATTCGTTTTACTTCAATAAAAAAACTAAGTTAACACAAAAACAAAATTTTTATTTGTTATTTAACAAAAATAATGAAACCAGCAATTTTCTTATTTGCTCAACTTACAATTTTTTTTTACTGCCTCGATAGAGAGATGAACCTGACAGACGGCCACCTGATGGTAAGTAGACACCGCCGCCAATAGACTTCTGCAATGCCAGGGCACAGCAAATACAAATACTAATACAAATCAAATACTACTTACTTTCTATCAAATTAAAGATAAATAATGGGAACCACTTACCTGCTGCAGCTCCGTGATCATGAAAGCTGTAAAACTGCGAAACTAAAAAAGTAAAATAAACCACGCTAAAAACTGTAAAATTAGTTTCATTTAAACCTTACCACTCCAAAAATGTTTTTCGTACTCGTGGTTAAGATATATTTTCTAAGAAGAAACAGAAAATATATCGTGAAAATATTGTAAACAACTAATTTCTCCTCGAGCCGGTCCCACGATCTTATTAATTGAAGTTTAGTCGCTTGAAAATTAGTATACTCAATTTATAAAGTCAAGTTGCCTTTTAATATTTTAAAAATTACGCACAGTCTGCGCCGAGAGGATTTAAAATTTAAATAAAAAGAGTGAAACAAAAACAGTGCCGGTCGGAAAATATATTTCGCTTTCTTATAATTTGTAGGAATAGGCTAGTTGTCTGTTTTTGGGCAACCTTTTTTTTATTCTTCTTGATCTATATTATTAAAATATTATCATGAATAAACGTAATCTTCAAGATTTAATTTATATTATTATAAATCAATTTTATTTTGCCCACCAAAACCCTACCAACTGTCATGGCGTCTCGTGTGACATCACTATCGCAAAACTAATAGACAATTTAGCTCAGCATTTTAAGTGTTTCGCACGGTGACGTCATGCATGACTGATGGGTGTTTCATGTCACGTGACAAAATGCTTTATTTTTATATATTGGTTTCTTGAAAATATTAATTAATCACATATAGAGGGGCAAAGGGGTAGGCAAAGGTGTAACCAGTATAGGTACTCACTTTTCGCCGATTTTACTACGGTCCCATAATGTGATAGGATATATAGCTATACCGGGCACAATTCCAGACTGGGCTGATACTGAGTATTTCTAAATAGAAAAAAACAATATCACCCGACCCGGGATCGAACCCGAGACCTCAGCACAGCAGTCGTAACGCATGCCCAATTACAACTGCGCCACCGAAGCAGTTACACATACGAGTATAATATACCTAGTCAGGTCATAAATTCTGTCACATGTATAATATAAAGTAATTGAAACAAGTTTATTCATTATGTAACCATTTATATACCAAAATGAACTTAACAAAACATAGATTCTTATGACACTAAAGTTTATTCAAAATGACCTCCGTGATTTTGAATACAGGCCTTCAATCTGCGCGGCCAGTGGTCTATCGCAGCACGAACGAGGTCCATGTCAATATCGGCGGCTGCCTTAATCAAGGATGTCTTGAGTGACTCCAAATTGGGATGAGGCTTTGAGCACGCCTTTTCCTCCAAGTGTTGCCATATCTTGTAATCTAACGGATTCAAACCTGGGCTGGAGGAGGGCCAGTCTTCGTGCCGGATGAAGTCGATTTCACGCGCCGCCAGCCAGTCTTGTGTGCTCTTCGCTCTATGAGCTGGCGCCGAATCTTGTTGGAATACCCAGTGCCTGTTATTGAACATGGTATGAGAAACAGGTTCCACAAGGTTCGTCAGGGCTGTATTTTGATACACAACTGCATTCGTTTTTACACATTTCTCACAAAAATGTACCTCTGTTAAGCCCCAATAAGAAACTCCCAACCATACCATGAGCGAGAAAAAAGAATTTCCCGATATTTTTTCCCGCGTACCGCTTCAACAAAGCGCGGCATCGCTTCAGTCTCACGTCCATTAGACGAGCATTCAAACGATGTCCTGTTTTTCTTCGATATGCCCGAAGCCCTAAGTCTTCATTTAACACCCTTTTCACCGTGGTTCTGCTTAACCCCATCTGAAGGGCCAACAGTTTCTGCTTACGTTTGGGATTTCTTTGAATTCGCGCCTTCACAGCTTTTATCACTGCTGGAGTCCTAACAAACCGAGGGCGACCACTTCTTGACCTGTCATCTACACTAGAGTCTTCATTGTATCGTTTGATGGTACGATAAACGAATCTTTTGGTTATATTAAAATTTTTCAGTATGTCAAAAATTTGAATTGGCGCGTAACCGCAACGATGCAACGCAATTACTGCAACACGGTCTTCTTTAAGCGTCCACTCCATATTTAAAAATGAGTAAAATTCTAAAAGTATACATTTTTATTTTCATGAACAATTTGAAATTCGAATTCAATAAACTTTTTTGTGGCCAGCATTCTAAAATAAAAGTTTTTTACTGTGTGACAATACTTACGACCTGACTGTGTACAAATGTTCAATTGTATTCAATTTATCCGTTCTTATATCACACAGACCCAAAGCACCAACCTGTGACATCCAGATTACAAACTAGAACAATGTTCCGACTTACACCTGTACGAACATTGGCAATACATTGCTAACGCAAATGAATGTTCGACACGGGTCTATTTACTGCCGTCGTAAAGGGTATGGGGCCCTCCGTATTATTTCCGTACTGAAATTTACATCCCCATTCGGATTAATGACATGAGTATAGGTGAGCACAATATGACCTGTGTCCTTTGTTTGGTTGGTCGGATTTCTATGTTGGTCTTTGTTGTTAATAATTTGTAGACATGGGCCATTCATAACACCTTATACAAGGGTCTATAGGTACCACCGCTACCTCTATAACCGCCGTATAGTTTTAAGGACATTGTGAGTGAACTCACCGAGGTTATAAATAATAATCTATAGATATATGAGTGTGTATTAAATGTCAATTATCGCTTGCTTTAACGGTGAGGGAAAACATCGTGAGGAAACCTAAACCTACCTGAGAATTCTCTTAAGAATTTCGGAGGTATGTGCAGTTTACCAATCCGCATTAGGCCAGTGTGGTGGACTAAGGCCTAACCCCTCTCATTAGTAGAGGAGGCCCGTGCCCAGCAGTGGGACAATGTTTAATACGGGGCTGGTATTATTATTATAATTAAATTTCTTATACATTATTTAATATGTGTATAACATCTTGTTAAATTATAATTTCCACCATCGAAATCGCTCCCACATAGCGCTGCTTAAGATGTTTCTCAAAGGAGAAATTCTGTCCACATTCATAGACCACTTACCTACAACGACGTAGTATATGCAAATCGATATGCACCTAAATTAATTATCTTGTCAAGTGGTAACAATGCAATTAAATTCATGACGTAGTCTAGATGTACGCTTGTAGAAGAGAATAGTTTGAAGATGCTCTATTATTGACTGCCTTGGTGGCGCAGTTGTAATTGCGCATGCGTTACGACTGCTGTGCTGAGGTCTCGGGTTCGATCCCCGGGTCGGGTAAAGATATTGGGTTTTTCTATCTAGAAATTCCTCAGTATTAACCCGGAGTCTGGAATTTGTGCCTGGTATGGCGATAGGCTCGCCCCCTATCACATTATGGGACCGAAATTCGGCGAATAGTGGGTGTACTCGTTACACCTCTGCCTACCCCTTCGGGGATTACAGGCGTGAGTGTATGTGTGTATGCTCTATTATATGGACATTTTGAAGTACATGTAGCTATGTGAGTTCAACCGTACCTTTTGAGGATTGTTCGATATTAAATAATAATAATACTAGCCCTGTATTAAAATTGCTGCTGGTCACGGGCTTCTGTTGTACAGCAGTGGGACATTGTTTAATATATGGCTAGTATTATTATTTTATATGAGCGAAATACCACTGACTGATTCATCACGAGATCTCTAAACCTATACACCCGATTGACCAGCAATTTAGCATAGTTTGTCTTTTTTTTATACCACGATGGAGGCAAACAAGCTTACGGCCTGCCTGATGGTAAGCTGTTACCGTAACCTATGGACGCTTGCAACACCAGGAGCATCACATGCGCGTTGCCAACCATAATTTCGCAATGTTGACGCTCACTAAGAACGCATTTTTGGAACTTTCATTCCTAAGGGGGTAAAATAAGATATGAACGGTTGTATGTCTGTCTTTTTCAAAGTAAGAAGCACGAAATTTCATATACTTGTTTCTGGTTACAAATAAATGTATATTGTTATTCCAATAATAGCATCCGTGTAGGCAACAAATAAATAACACCCAACGATCACTAGGGACTTTATGATTTCTACTCTTGTTAATGTTTTTTAAAACACTTTATTTCAGGTGACTACCTCGGTGGCGCAGTTGTAATTGCGCAAACGTTACGACTTCTGTGCTAAGGTCTTGGGTTCGATGCCCGGGTCGAGTTAAGTGATATTGGGTTTTCCTATTAAGAAATACTCAGTGTCAGCCCGGAGTCTGGAATCGTGCCCGGTATGGTAGGCTCGCCCCCTATCACATTATGGGACCGTAATAAATACGGCGAGAAGTGAGTATACTGGTTACGCCTCTGCCTGCCCCTTCGGGAATTACAGACTTGAGAGTATATGTATGTATGTATTTATATCGGGTAAAAATAGAATCTATTAAAAACCGAAATAAAAAACACCCAACAGTCACACACATAGTCCTGACCCCACGCTGAGATACTAGTCTTGTGTCGTATTAAGGAGTACTCAAGAACATACTTTCGGTCTCAACACCCAAATACTAAACAAATATTTGTCTCGGTGCGGGGATCGAACCCGCGGCCTCCCGTTTCATAGCCAACAACTCATGCACTGTGCCACCAAGGCTGTCAAATTATGACTTCGTCGTGTTTGAAAGGAAATCTCTTACGATTAGACGAGTGTGTCTTGTCTTATTGTGAAATGTATAGTCTATTCAAAATAATTCCAAAACATTTCCGCACAAAATGTAAATGGTTGAGAAGCGTATCAGTTTAAAGTAGGCTAGCTTTACCAACCGCGAACTTCTTCTGAAATTAGTTATTATTAGAACCATTGCTTCTAAATTTTACTAAAGTTACTTCATCTAATTAACGTGTCAGTTTACGTTTGATTAAAAAGTTGTTTATATTAAATATTTCGGCTATGGAAGCTCGAACGTTAACGTCAAAATATTAGGTAACGTTATGAATTAAATTTCGTATAATTAATATACCTACCATTAAATACGCTTTTAATAACGGCTTCTAATTTTACGTAACAGCAATATGTTAGGCGTTTAAACAACTATTTTTTTAAGTATAAATCTCTAGTGACATTATAATGAGGTAACGTTAGTTTTCGACTATCTTCTGAACTACTTACTGACCCTATGCTAAAAATTCTTTCTCCGAAGAAAATATACATTAAAGCTTGCTAGGCTATTTTTAGTCTGACAAAAGCTCAGCAGGCCGGCATGATTGTGTGAAGTAATGAGGTTTAGTTGTCTCTCGCCACTTGATACTCTAACTGGACGGTACTGGTGCTTACGTATATACGCTATCAATAATAGCTTGCTATAGTTTAGATGGGTACGATAGAGTTTTGCGCACATCAAACGCAATTTCCAATTCGCATTAGTTGGCAAACTGATTGAATTTTATATCGTGGTGCAAACTCTGTGGTTTGCTTTCAACTCATATAATGTGCATCGGTATAAAATAAGCTCGATAGCTGGCGCTAACTTATGGATATCCCGTCGCGAAGCGTTTTATGTTCAATAATATCGACACCTTGGGGTAGAAAGGTCGTATAAACCAAATAAAATATAAATCTAAATCGAATATATAAATCGAATAAAATAAGGTTTTCCATTGTAATGAACATAAAAAATAACAAATCTCACATAACATGACCAATATGTATATATAAAAGAAGAAACTGACTGACTGATCGATCAACGCACAGCCAAAACGGCTTGGGTTAGATACTTGAAATTTTGACAGGTAGGTACCTTTTATGAAGTAGGCATCCACTAAGGAAGGGTTTTTGGAAATATCACCCCTAAGGGGGTAAAATAGGGGATGAAAGTTTGTATGAGAATCCGTCATTTTTAAAGTTAAATTCATGAAAATTTGTATTTTGTATTGTATAGTTTTTCTCCCAAACACGACCTCCACGCGGGCGGAGCCGCAAGCAACAGCTAGTATACCTATAAGAACAAAAAGTTATTAGCCAAAATGTTTTAAAATTTTGTATTTTTCTCGTCCTGTAAAGTAGCGTTGTTGGCTTTTACGACCTTCCTAACCCAAGATAGCGATATGTCGCGTCTTTTATCATCGAAATTGCAATAAAGATTTCGTTTAAGTAGAGCTCTATACACTATTGTATTTTGATATTTTCGTGGAACAAAGTTTCAATAGCTAAATCCACTTTACAGTATTTCAAATCCACAAACTTTTAAGATAAAAGAAAACAGCTTTTTTTTAAGACCCTCAAAACATTCAAAAATATAGTACCTGATAAAATGCATTACTAAAGTGACTGAAACCTTTATAGAAGATTATACACAATAATATAAGTACCGTCGATTTTTTTTTGAAAATTATGTCGACTTGTGGACTGTGTTGAAAAATGGTTATATTATATTATTTATATTATAATTTATTACATTATAGTATTGTTCTTTAAGTCAGATCGAAATGGAATCACAGAAATGTATTTATTTATGCTTTATTGTACACAAACATAAATATATTAACAGTACATTACAATACACTTAAAATAGATTGTACAAACGGCGGTCTTATCGCTTACCGCGATCTCTTCCAGACAACCTTTACATGGAGTGGATTTGGAAAGAAACAAAATAATGGGTAATGGGTGGTCATAGTAGGGAAATAGACCATAGATGTACCGCAAAATACATAGACATAACATACATACTTCGTACATACTACATTCATTAAATATAGTTATATACTATATACAGTATCATATAATATCTATATCATATATACTTAACAAGTATAGAAACAGGAAGAAAAAAAATACAACCAGTAGACAGTGTTATATCATTGAACTGACGAATAATGAATAAGAAGGCTAGACGCCATAATAATAATAATAAAAACCATAATAATAATAATAAAAACTACATAATTAGAAAAAATCACTACATGAAAGTTGATACCGCTATATATCATATTACACATACTAGTGCAATTAAGAAAAATCACAGTTTTAATTACTAAAACCCCTGAAGAAATATCAATGCCAAAAGGTAAGACATGAAATAATGGAAGCGTTAAATGAAATTAGAATTCTGAAAATATAAAGGCAAGGACGAAACGACAATCAGTGCCAACGAGAAGTTAAAATATTGACCGTAATTAAATAAGTTAAGTTTGAATTGCCGAAGGAAATGACAAGGTAGGCGGCAGGGATAGAAACGTCGAGTTGTTTGAAGGATTCGGCCCATTTCAATGACGTAATGAAAAGAATATTTCTTCTAATTATTAATTAAACTTTGCTTCTGTGAATCGGTATTTTAGCTAATCAGAAATAAATGAAAAGTTGACTAAAGATGTCTTATCCTTAATTTGTCTTGAATAAAATTTCATCGATCATAGCTTGGTTTTTTTTTTATAAAATAAACAAAAAATCTATCAGAATGAGCTATGATCATTATCATAATTTTTTTAATACACAAAAAAAATATTATTTTCTTGCTTCAAATATGCATTTTTCAAATTAAAATAACTATTTCACATTGATTATAAAATGCAGTCAATGCACACGATTCCAACCTTCGTACTAACATTTAATTCTAGCTGCGAGCAAATGCCAAGATCTCACCGTCTTATTGGCTCGCAATCCTCAAAAGTACTATGAATTACTCGTTTTCATAAATAAATACGAATGGAACAAATACCTTTATTGCTTCACTTAACTAGGTAGCAAGTTCATAGGCGCATTGGGAGCGAAATACGTTATAAAAGTCAGGGTAATAAACTGTTAGTTTAGTTATACCACTACAAAAGTTAGCACGTGTCAGAAGAAAGTATAATATTTTTTCCCAAAAGCTTTCAGCAGGGCATGATTGTGTTGAGTAGCGAGGGATACACTGTCTCTCGCTACTTGATACTCTAACTGGACAGCACTGCGCTTACCATCAGATGTTGTGTGGTCATTTTGCCGTGCCAAAATTAAAAAAAAACTTGCATGAAGGTATCTAAATTTTGTACTAAATTACCTCTAAATAATCACAAATTGTCTAATTTATCTTATCAATACCATATTCCTAACAAAAATGTATTAAAAATCAGTGTATCCCGGTGCGAGCTTATCAGACTTTGTCGTTCAAAACAGGTTTCTTGAGATCAAAACACTCTAGCGACAGGTGCGTTCAACACACCTGGTGTGAACGACTTTCCAATCGGGGAACACGATGTCAATTTAAGAATCAGTAGACGCTAAGCCTGACAAATTGACATTGTTAATAAAATTAATATTTTTTTTATAAATATTACTTAAAATTAACTATGCGCCTAGTCAAGGGTTTTTACTGTTGATTTAGTGTATTATATTTATTTACATACTATCGTTATAACTATATTACTTCGTGTTTTATTTTGTTATTATATATTGAGATTTGTGCACTTGTCTTTATGTTATCCAGTCACGAGTAAATATAACTCTCCTTGCCAGGTTGTCTGGCAGAGACCGCTTAAAGCGACAAGACCGCCCATTGAGCATTATTATTTATTGTATATATTTAGTTTGTTTATGTATATTTTTTTGTGAGCGCGATAAAGAGTTTCGTATTGTAATAAATCAGTCAAATACTAACTAATCAATCTAATCCATAACTGTAGTCGATAAGGTATACATCAACGGTGATCTGATATAAATTAGGTTAATGTCTATTGTAGGCGTAAGTCTAATGTTGTATTTCTTTAAATGTTTTGTGAAAAGTATAAAGAATACCATTGAGTACTGTGCCAAATTGAGCACAAAAAGTGCAATGCCAAATTTTCTAAAATACGTTCCATATTGCTTTACATTTCCGCAACATTTGCTTGCGTGACATTTTTGAAAGATAAAAGTGGTATTTTTATTTTTTATCACGAAATTGTATATTCTAAGTGTAGAAATAAATAGTTCTCCATTTATTTCCACAGTTGGTAAAAAAAACAGATGGTAAAAATGTTCACTTAATCAACACTTCTAAATAAATGTATAAAAAAACTGCTTTTTAAATTTATAAATCGGCCGTTTTATAAATTCATCTGTTATATTCCTTTCAACTGGGCTAGTCGACATTTAGAGTCAGCGATGCAGTTGAACGCTTTCGTGAATACCAAGCGACGGCAAACGAGGACGTTTCGGGACGACTTCATTTCCTGACATCACGCACATGCGCCGTATATACATGTGCATATGTGCATGAGATACCGTTCCATACGGTTTGCGCGCGAAAATATGGCTTAATATTTTGATGTAGCGATTCTTGGTTAGGGCGTGTGCACACTAGATGACCGATTGCAGGTTATGAACGGGTAAATGATTCATGCATGCATATATATATATATATATATATATATATATATATATATATATATATATTATATCATAGTCCGACAAACGAGCCAGTGGGTCACATGATGTTAAGTGATCTCCACAGCCCATGAACAGCCACAATACCGAAAGTATCACGTATGCGCTGTCGGCCTTAAAGGACAGGAATAGGGATTAGGGAAGGGAAGGGGGAATCTGGGCCTCCGGATATCTCACTTACCATACGAAACGTGACAGTAAACTGTCACTTTACGTTGGTTTTCTGTGAGACAGTGGTACTACTCCGGTCGAGCCAGCCCATTCATGACATTCAGACAAATATGTCTACAGCGTGGCTCTACCACTTTTAATGTTACAAGGTTATTGATTAACTGACTGAGGGACCATTAATTCATTACTTAGTAAAGATTTAAGAACTACAACACACAGCGTCAGTACTTGTCAGTAAGTTTTCAGACTTTTACAGTGGTAATTGCCTTTATCGGGTTCTTTGATACAACATATAACTAGTTACTGATACATCTGTACCTAAAAAGATTTAATAACGGTTGTCTAATTGTTACTTAAAACTAATTTAACGAAGTTCTTTCAATAAGTGTTTCTTATATATAGTATTATTTAGAAATTTCTAGTAATTATTGATAGTTATAATAATATTAACATAATTAAACTTTTTATTAAAGAGAAGGCAAATAACAATGGATACAAAACCTCAAGGACCATCGGTGCTATGCCGTCCTTTTGGTTGCCAAATAATAAACAAGCACAAAATATCGTAACTCTGAATCCATACCTTTTAAACGGTTGTCTCTAACGGAAATGGAACCGCGGATTGCTATTTCCATCTAGTCAATTATCTGAACGAAATTCAAGCACCAAAGCAATAAACACAAAATCACAACACCATTACCAAAACTAAAATTTCAAACAAACAAAGCAGCTTACCAAGTCGAATGGGTCTATAAATCTAGGCATTCTAAACAGCGTTTCAATTAGAGCTATTTGGTTTGGAAAGAGGCTAACAGTTGGTGCGTGACGCGCGCTGTGGTGTCCGAACAAACAACTGAGATCAACTCGGGCCACCGGACCCTTTGTGAAACTTCGGCCAATTAGCATAAAGGCTCGACAAGAGCCCGCAGGCGTGGACCCTGAACAAATTTTACTGTATGATGACGGATAACTAATGTTTTTATGACAGACAAATGAACATGGGTCAGTCAGTTATACCTGTTTCTAGAAACTTCTTTTAATAATTACAAATACAGTTACACAAACAGTCAGTGTACTTGTTCCTCCTTTTTTATAACTATTACAAATACACCCCACAGTTACACACATAGTCCTGATCCCACACTAGGTCAACCCTGTATCGTGCAGTCTAGACATACGTTCCGCTCGCTTATCAACCGATTGCGGTCGGTATGACACAATGAACTCATCATTAACAATCTTTAGTGGTCTCAACATTTTAAAATATAGATTATTAACGGTATCATAACGCATTGGCAATTAATATATCAATTACAAACAATATCTTTGCTGTCTATGCTAAGTTTGTTATGTCATACCGACAGCAATCGGTCGATAAGCGAGCGTAACGTATGTCGAGACTGCAGGCTCTGGGATCCTAACTCAAGACCATCCAGGAAACAACATCCGGAGCGGCCTCAGCCCGAAAGCAGCCCCAAATTTAAAAGGGAATATGGCGGAGGGGGGCGAATTACGCATCTACTCACGGAACCTCGCCCCCCTCCAATAACCATATTTACGAGTAACTACCGGAGGAGGACGAATTACGTATCAAATCGCGGAACTTCGTCCTCCTCCGACACCCCTATATTTTAAATATACCCTACCCCTTTGTGAAACATTTGGAAAAAATAAAAAAACTCAAGACCTCACCGATTTTTCAGATTGTGCACGCTGCTTCTACTAATGAGGCGATTACATAAAACTTAACCTAAATATAATATAATGAGTATCAAGACTACTGTTATAAAACTCCATTAAGTGAACTAACAATAGCTGAAGCTTTTCGTCCATTTAGGAACACCCGAGGGGCTTTAGTTAGGAATAAGTGGCTAATTACCGGACGAGTAACTTTGATCTCAAACTATATAACGTGCGAACTGATACAAAATTACTCAACGTATTTCCTTTGGATCTTTATTTCTAATACCGGGTAGATTAATACCAATTTAAGAACTACAGTTGAATAAAGATAATTACAAGTTTAAATTACAAGTACTGCAGGTGGTAGGACATTCATATCTGCCCGGACAGCGACCACCGTACACAGGGTGTAAAACCCGCCATAGTGGCACACGCAAGTGTGTTGCGTTCCGGGATCAGCCAGTGTACATCCGGTTTCTGTCGGGGGCCTAGAATTGGGGTACGATGTTTGACCGTGTTGCGGCCTTCTGAGTACTCTGACACTAGACCCTTGACCGCTTCTTAACCTTCTTGCCCATGGCGTAGTGTGAAGAAGCAGGCCGGCATGATAGTTTTTTTTTTTTTTTTTTTTTATCCTGGCACGGCAAAATGACCGCACTGTACCTGATGGTAAGCGCAGTACGGTCCAAATAGAGTACTGAGTAGCGAGAGACGATCTATCCCCGGCTACTCAACACACTCATGCCGGCCTGCTTCTTCACACTACGCCATGGGCAAGAAGGTGAAGAAGAGGTCGAGGGTCTAGTGTCAGAGTACTAAGAAGGCCGTAAAATGGCCATTGTACCCCAACTCCAGACCCCCGACAAAAACCGGATGTACACTGGCTGATCCCGGAACGCGACACACTTGCGTGTGCCACTATGGCGGGTTTTTCGCCCTGTGTACGGTGGTCGCTATCCGGGCGGATATGAATATCCTACCACCAGCACTAGTGTTGAGTAGCGGGGGATAGATTGTCTCTCGCTACTCGCTACTCTAATTGGACGGCACTGCGCTTACCATCAGGTGCAGTGTGGTCACTTTGCCGTGCTAGGATAAAAAAAAGTTGATATTTATTATTAACTAACTACACCCGGCATGTGTTGCAATGCCACATAAAGTAAATTTAATTAATTTCGATCGGTTGAACGGTGTTGAAGTAGATGTTCTGCAGCGCCATCTAGAGAGTTCTTTTTATTTTTTGGGCCAAGAACCATCGCGGGCGTATTGTATGAAGAACAACTCACCAAAGTTTCATCATAATCAGATGAATAGATTAGGACTCCCTAGAGGACAAACATACCTACATTGATTTTTATTTATATAGATAGAATCTGTATATTATTATAGCTAACGTCCAGATTCACCATTTTGTTTATTTTTATGCTTTTAATTTATTAGTTACTTTAATAATATAATTCTATGACCTATATACCCTTTTAACTCTCTTGAAGGGCTTTCCATAAAAAAACGCCACCAACCATACGCAATTGCATAAATACTTTGGACATGTCCTTTATTAGATAAATTCAAATACACCCAATATTCCCACACATAGATTTGACCCCACAATAGATCAAATCTGTATCGTGGGTATCAACAACTACGAGGGACTACGGTGTCACCCAGACCTGAAACAAGCATCTATCTGTCGCACAAGCATTTATCTCAGTGCGGGAATCGAACCCACGGCCTCTCGATTCATAGCCGGCTACTCACCCGATTGTCCACGGAGGCCTGTCACGGAGGATGATATTGATATTTTATTTAGATGGACTAAGAGTTTCTTAATTCACACTCAATTAATCAACTTTACTGCAAACGATCGAAAGGAACTCAAAAGTACTCCCTATATACACTCCAAAAACATAACCTTGCTTTCTGTACAAGGTCGGTTAAAAATAATTATAAATAACTATGATCTCATTTCTATTGGACATTGGTGTTGTGTAAAATTATGAATTTGTCATCAAGTAATTGCGGAAAAACAAACTAAAATGTGAACCTATTTTCCTCATTTCAAGGTTAAAGGGGACGGAGTAATAAAAATAAAGTATATGCATTGCGCTGTATAAAGATGGTAGATCTAAGGGTAAACTCAGTTATAACTAATCTTTCGAGTTGGATTTTAGAATGAGATTTTTTTTATTGCCTAAATTTTATAATAATAGCTATTATTGAAATTTTTTTTAGTGCCTCCATAGAGAGTGTCTTAGTAAATTACAATGAACTGAAATAATAAATTTAGGTTTTTTGTTTATGCATTAATTGAATTAAGAATTGATTAACTTCGATAAATCGGGAAAAAATATATTATATTAAAAGAAACAGTTAAGGTGACCTAGTGAGGACATGCATCACGATAGGCATACGAGCAGACGGGTCACCTGATTGTAAGTAGTCACCGCCATAGACTTCTACTGCAATGCCAGGACACAGCAAAGCTGCTGCTTCTCGTGAATTAATTGACTATTTCAGTATCGTCAGCATAAGCAGAGTGGCGCAGTGGAAGCGTGCTGGGCCCATAACCCAGAGGTCCGTGGATCGAAACCACGCTCTGCTATCTGTACTTTTTAATATTTTATTCTTACTTTTAATCACTATTACAATCTCTTTATAGACGGTTGTTGGGCTATTTGATTTTAGTGTCATTTTTGCCATATTGCGTTATATATTCGGAATCAGCAAATTTTTTGCATCTTGTGAGCATAGTTTAAAAAAATTGAAAACTTATTTGTTTCGCAAATCAACTGGTAAAACAGGGAAATTTTTTTTCCTCACGTCTTATTTATTTTAGAAAATAATTCTCTTGAAAATAAGTCCAAAAGAGGCAGTACGTTCTTACATAAGTACCATACTAGTTCTACTAAATTCCACGCAAACATTTTTTTTTATTTTTTTTTTTTCCGAAGAACAAAAATACTTTAAACCTCTCTCCTGTAACTTTAAAAAAAATACGCTTTAATCAAATAGCCAGCCAACCGTCAATATGTTATATTATTTTTTAAATGTTTTTTTGTCGGTACGCCATAATTTCCAAATTTTTTATCAAACAATGATTCGAACACCATTTTAAAGCTTATGTTTGCCGCTATTTACGAAAAATAGACAAATGTTTTAAAATTATCGGCTTTGCTAAAAACAGATGAAAAATGAACAGTGTCATCTGTTGACAGTATAATGAACTAATTTGTTGTATTATTAATTTAGGATTACGTGCGATTTTAGGAAGCACCATATATTGTCGTATAAGACTAATTTCGTTACTATTTGGAGATAAAAATATTTAAAATTAACAAATATTTACATTTACATATTTCTACTTTATTTATTTACTTAGCTATGTGAAGTATTCGCATCGGTCAGCTATATTATTTGGAATTCACTCCCCCTTGAGATCAGGTCGTGTACCACAAAGTTGGCTTTCAAGTGGAGACTTCGGCAATTACTCCTGGACAGAGTTCCGGAATCACCTCATTAATTCATAGTATATTTGTTTTGTTCTTATTAAATTATGTATATATGTGTATGTATGTATAATATATCTTATTATAAATACTATTATATTTATTATGTATATATGCAAGTATTTAGGTCTGTACCATCCTTATTTGATAAAAAAAAAATATTATTATTATCTTTATGCACCTACCCTACTTATCTCTGCACCACCTTAAGGTTGACTGGGAGAGAATGCCTTTGGCATTAAGTCCGCCTTTATACCTTGTATATAAAGTGTAAAATAAATAAATATTATGTTCTACTAACGCATTAATACAAACCTCGGTAGCGCAGTTGTAATTGAGCATGCGTTACGACTACTGTGCTGAGGTCTGGGGTTCGATCCCCGGGTCGGGTAAAGTGATATTGGATTTTCTATAGAAATTAGAGTCTGGAATTGTACCCTGTATCACGATATACTCGCCCCCTATCACATTATGGGACCGAAATAAATTTGGCAAAAAGTGGGTGTACTGGTTACACCTCTGTCTACCCCTTCGGGGATTACAGGCGTGAGTGTATATGTATGTAATACAAACCTAACTCTACATAATGAATAGCGCAGTGGAAGCATGCTGTCCCCATAATTATTTTGATAGACGATGCTACACAGCTCGAAAAACACTAATTAGCAGACCTCCATTGTAGATCTCTATTAAATATTCATAATAATAATAATACTAGCCCTGTATTAAACATTGTCCCACTGCTGGGCACGGGCCTCCTCTACTAATGAGAGGGGTTAGGCCTTAGTCCACCACGCTGGCCTAATGCGGGTTGGCAGACTTCTCATACCTTCGAAAAACTCTCAGATATGCAGGTTTCCTCACGATGTTTTCCTTCACCGTTAAAGCAAGCGATAATTAACATTTTAATACACATATAACTTTAGAAAAGTCAGAGGTGTATGCCACTTGGGTTTCGAACCTACGACTTTCGTCTTGACAGTCCGTACCTCAACCAACAAGGCTATCGCTGCTATTGATTAAATATTCATACGATCACTAAAATTGCTCTGGTCGTAACATTATTATTTCACCTTATTAAGCAAATCTGCCTTCCTGAACTCAATCATTTACCTTAATACAACGATATTCTCTAGATATTAGATAATCTATTGGCTCTGATTAAATATTGATTAATTGGATGAAATGTTTAAGTCATAATTTCACATCTAAGGAGAATATCTGAGAACATTTTGAGATAAGGGTTTCATAACGTACTGCGGGAGTATAATCTACCTGGAATTTACATAATACAAACCGTGGCAGAGTGTGGGAAATGGCTACCGGCATTAGCGCACTTTGTATTGTAATCAGATGGTACTGGTGGATTGTAGGTGAGGAATTACATTTCAGTGAGCTGAGTTGTATCTAACTCTGTATTAGATTTCATTTCTTGTGAAATTAATTTATTTGAACCAGTTATTTACATAGATACGTATACACTCACTCCTGTAATCCCCGAAGGGGCAGGCAGAGACGTAACCAGTACATTCACTTTTGGCCGATTTTATTTCGGTTCCATAACGTGATAGGGGCCGAGTCTATCGCCATACCGGGCACAATTCCAGACTCCGGGCGGATACTAAGTATTCTAAATAGAAAAACCCAATATGACTTTTACGCAATCGGGGATTGAACCCGAGACGTCAGCACAGCAGTCGTACCGCGTATACTTATCAGCCAGGGGTCTGGAAATGTGTCTGACATGGTGATATGCTTGCCCTCTATCACATCGTGAGACGGTAATAAGCTCGGCGAAATGTGGATGTACTAAATACACCTCAACCTATCCTTTCAGGGATTACAGGCGTGAGTGCGTGCGTCACGGACCCTATTTCAGTATATTTGTATTTGTAACACCTTGTATATCATCATTAATCGACCATTACCCTATAATAAACATATTTCAAATTATAAACAGACATGCCGCTCTGTATCCCACGCTTATTCAAATAAGCCTGAACTCTTAACTGGCTTAATTTAAAAATAAAAGCTACATTTCATGTTTCATGAATACCGTCTAAAGGGTATATTTTTGTTGACGTATCATCGCTTAATAGCATTTTGATCGTCTAGAGCGTTTGCTAAAAATATTACAAGCTATCTAAGCTCTTTTAAAATGATTTTAATATGAGACTAACGCTCTTCTGCACTGGACTTTAATGAGTGCTTATAAGTCCATAAGTTTCTAAAAGGCATTTATCAACCAACTGCCAGACCTCATGATACTCTGAGCTCTTTCTGCGTAGATCGTACTACAACAAAATAAAAATTAAACATCAACTATATGGAGGGTAGAAACTTTGCACTATACTTTCGTGACGACATACAACTCAGTCTGCCCCGTGACCATGAAGGCTATAAAGCCTTCGAAACGTCAGGTTAAAAAAGTAAAATAAACCGCAATTCGTGAAATTCGTTTTATTTCAATGCATTTATCGATAAAAATACACCAATCATACACAGCTGCCTAAATTCTTTAATATGTCTTAACTTTAGAAATTACCCAGTTTTAGCGTTAAACAATGCTTACACGCATACCCAAATGCCTTCATACTTCAAGAGCTCGGGATTAAATAGCGTCTATCTATTCAGGTACAAGTTCACATCCCGAAATTGGCGTATGTTAAGGCGAAATAACGACTCCATAGAGCATCTTGATGTGGAATGGTAGAGTGAAATGCACAAGATCACACGGGAGGTCATCCATGGGATTAAATTAAGTCTATCTTTTACTGCCTGAATAGGCAGACGAGTAGACGCGCCACCTGATGGTAAGTAGACACCGCCGCCCATAGACTTCTGCAATGCCAGGTCTCATCGAAGCCGTTGCCCACCGTTCGTACTGTGGGGGTCCATTGAATAACTGCACCAGAAACTCCATCGCCATGAAGAGATGGAGAGAGGTATCGTGATCAGCCCCTGACGAAAACACTTCATGATGACCTCGCTCTGTCAAGAGTGATACGAAAAGAAGAAGAAATATTTACACACACTGAAAAGAGGTAAAGGTTTACGATTAAGTCACCTAATATTAAAATTAACAAAATTTTGCGACGTTTCAATTGATAGCAATTAAAATTGAACATCAATTTTATCTTTTTACTTGAGCGCAAAAAAGTGCAAATAATAATTATTCAAATGAAACTAGGCTAAAAGACACAGAAAAATTCGCTGATTCTAAATATTTATAGAGCTCAGTATCGCAAAAAATATTGCTGAACTCAAACCCGTCAACCGTCGATATAAACGTAAGCAAAAATGATGGTTTTGAATATTTATAAAACAACAACAACATATAACTCATAAATTGCAGCTTATACCGTGTCATTTCTTACAACGCGTTACTAAATGAAAACACCTGTTCGTTGTGACCTCTGTTAACACATTCATGAATAATTAATAGTTTCGTCAAAAATCCCGATTTTAGATTTTTTGATCATGCTGTGTTTTAGCACGCGTAACTTTATTGAATGAACTACGTCACAACGACGATATTATCACAGAACATATTGGGTTAAGAAGGTCCGCTTACAAATGAACTCCCAATACGTTCACTGACATTGCTGCAGCAGTTCATTGAGACGTAGAATTTGAAATAAGCTACGCAAATTATTACAAGAACAGTCCCTACCCCCCAACCAATATGTGATAATAAAAGAATATCAAATAAATTAAAAAAAATTGTTCGATTCTACAGGATATTACATTTATTTTAATTCCAACATCAATACTTTGGATCGTCATGTTATCTAAAATAAGACTACGTAGACATTACCAAACGCCATATGCTTTCTGTAGTATCTATTCGCTAGGTATGTACATTATTATTAGTATAGTAGTAGTGGCAGAAGGGTGTGTAAAAATAAAGGTACTTTTTTAATATTTATTTTGTTTGAAAATTTTACTTTTTTGTATTACACCTATGGTTAGAGTAACGTAAACTGTTTCATTGAAAATTTCTTTTTCACAGTTAAATTTAAGTCTTGGGTTACAAAATGACACTGTATAAACCACCATAGATTTTCTAAGCCCCGTACCCTATACTGCAAATTCCATCTGCCTATAAATTTACAAAGTAACAAATAGGGACATAGTATTGGATAATTACGGGAAGGGAGTATTGTAATTTACGTTTATAGTAAACAAGGGCACGGTGAAAAGTGGGTGCGTTGGTACTGTGCTATAGACCTCCGCCTACCCCTTCGGGGATGCCTCGCCTGTAGCGTGTATACTTTAAGTTTATATAAGTTGCATAAGAAACATACATATTATACATAACATATGCATTGATAACCTAACACTCATTTGTTGATAGTCAGATAACTAGGATGTCATGAATCATAAAAGTGACCTATGGTGCTACTATTTACTTTTTATAGCCTACGTAGCACAGTGGTTGAATAGCAAGTTGTGATACGAGAGGCCACGAGTTCGACCTTGCACTGAGACAAATGTTTGTGTGATGGACGTGATGAGTGTTGAGAGGGAGAGTCCGAAAGCCTCTCGCAGGGTACTATACAGAGTGTCCCGAAAGTCGACGTCAAGCTGGAACTAGGTGAAAAGGCAAGCCATACCGGTTATCAGAAAAATATAAAAAAATCTAAGTTTCATGTTTTATAATTATAGGCATTCAAAAAAAACGAAAAATTCTACACCCTGTGACAGTCTTCTCACTCCTGTTGCCACAAATCTTTACTTTTTCCATTTTTTTTGTTATGTAACCTTGAATAAGGCTACTCTAAACTGTTATCAAAATTTAAAAACCAGCTGTTTTAGCAAACCAGCAACAAATTATGTTTATATTTTTCTAGCTCGGCAGTCATTTCACTTCATCTGATTGTAATACCAGTGACGTCTAGTTAGAATATCGATTGTCCGAAGACGCCACTGCATATGACCATTCTATAAAATGATAAAAATAGGCTATGTAGAAAGAAATACGTGTGCCGACTACTACAGATATGGCGAAAAGCCCTGAGACTTGCCTTCGTCTTAATTCAGCCTCGTTCCGTAGATTTTCGTCGTAGGCTTAACTCGTCATCTTTCACGGTTTATCCTGTGAGCTGTGAGCGACACACGACACATGTAACGGATTACTGGCATGATTATACTCTTTGTTAATGCCTTTATTGTTTTTATTAGGTGCAAAGGAAGTTGATCGTTAGGTCTTAAGGTTTTTTTTTTTTGATAAATTGCCATATTAATTTTTTAAGTAAATTAAATGATAATATCAGCCTTGTATTATACCCTGCTACTGCTGGACTTTTATTGAAAATGCCTTGGTGGACTACAACAATTATGAGGGTGATAAACTTTACTTAGGTTTGAATTTATTATATAGAATTCTGCTCAGGTATTGGGGTTTCTGCAATATGTTTTACTTAGCGTTAAAACAAACGATGATTAACAAATAATAATAATAAATTAATAAAAAAAACAACTGTGTGATTGCTGGGTGAATTAATTATTAATCAATGTCTTAATCAATCTTTTTTCAAATGTTCTGACTTGTCATAAGAGCTATGTAATTGCCTACTTGATCAATTTCATTTCATTTCATTTCATGTGATGATAGAAAATATATTGTACCTCTAATAATTAGGATAAAACAAACAGAAAAATAGGCTAGTATTACATAAAAAATGTTGTACAATAATAAAAAGATAGTCAGTTAAATGGTACTCGGATAACTATAATTTAATATAATTTAAGCTTTTATACCACGATCACACAATCTTGAAAAAAAAACTCATTTATAAGGATTCTTTACGCATGTTCAGACCATTCTCATACGACAATTTGTCTTTAAAACAAAAATAAACGCCACAACCAACCGCAGGACCTTCATTCGAAAGCTATATCAAGGGGCGAAATTTCAATTATTCGAAACATTACCTTTATTGGACAATGCCATCCAAGTGTTTACTTTGTCCCGAACCATATCAAATATCCGTCGATTGTCATTAATATCGCTTTGTAGTATTTTTATCCATACACATTTTCTTCTGACGGTTTCCGTATGATTATTTTTTGTATAATGGCGGTATTTAATGCTTTGTGGTTATTTACGATTATGTGAGATCTGTTTTACCCAGCTGTGAAGAGGACGTGGGTTCGATACCTACATCGGGATAAATGTTTGTGTCACAGACAAATATTTGTATACTGGTTTCTTATATTTAAAAAAGTAAAATAAACCGCGATATAATCCGTAAATATCGTTTTATTACAAATATTTGTGTCGGGTCTGGATGTTCTGAGACCGAAAGTCTCTCGTAGTTTCTGATACCCACGACACAAAACTCATATCTAAGTGGATCAGGATTGTTTGTTGGGTGTTATTTATTTTATTCGATTAGATGACTGATGGGTGTTATTTATTTGTTTTATTCAATATCCATATCTAAAATCTTACACAATACACTGATTATGTTTATGATTATGTTGATTATTTAATTTTGTAATCAAATTAAATGTCATTTATTTAGTTTTGGTGACATTTCAATGCCTAACTCAATTAATGATAAATAAATCAATCCCCGCAGGACTACCACACAATTTAGAAACAACTAATTATATTATCATTTAGATAAAATTCATCAACAGATACCTAAGCATAATGGTTTCTTATGTTTACGCGAATATTATACATTGTAATAAAACGAAATTTACGGATTCTATCGCGGTTTATTTTACTTTTTTAACGTCGGGTTAAAAAAGTAAAATAAACCGCGACAGAATCCGTAAATTTTGTTTTATTACAAATATACCTAAGCAATTTGGCACAAAGGAATCCAGAATGATAATTTAGATAAATTTATCATAAATCAGCATACGGGTCACCTTAGTGTCATTCAAACTAAATTAGGCTGCGAGAGCCCTAGAGATTTGGAAGCCTTCCAAATAGGAAGTTACTACAAAATATATCAGGATTAGTTTATCGTACTATGTCGGGTTTTAAACTCCTTGCGTTATTGAATTACTGCTTAATATATCTGGTTGAAGGTGTAATCCCAACACTTGCCGTGAGATGTCATTGTAAAACGATGCCAACTTCGTCAGACAACAATTTGTCCATTTTGAATACTTGTTTTTATCCTGGCACGGCAAAGTGGTCACTTGCCGGTCACTGCACCTAATGGTAAGCGCAGTGTCGTCAAATTAGAGTATCGAGTAGCGAGAGATCCCCCGCTACTCAACACAATCATGCCAGCTGATTTTTCACACTACGCCGTGGCGTCTTGCCCATGGGAAAGAAGGTGAGGAAGCGGTCAAGGGTCTAGTGTCAGAGTACTCAAAAGGCCGCAAGCGGCCAAACATTGTATCCCAACTCTAGACCACCGACTAAAACCGGATGTACCCTGGCTGATCCCGGAAAGCGACATACTTACGTGTGCCACTATGGCGGGTTTTACAACTTGTGTACGATGGTCGCTATCACACGAGCAACCATATTCAGAAAGCTAAGAAGCTAAGAAAGTAACAATTACTTTCACAATTAAGCAATATTAGAAACTTACTTTACCTAAAGCATTTTAAGGATGCATACGTCAAATTTAAAAACTGTAATATGTCACTAACTAGTTTTATTTTGCTTGAAAGAACGGTAATAAGATGATACTTAAATGATCCACTATAAGCTTATATCTATTACAGAGTTCAGTGGTGTTTTCAAATGTCAGTGTGTCAGAGGGAAGCGAGGTTCCGCTATTTGATACGTAACTCAACCCCCTCCGATAGTAACTTATAGAACATTTGTATGTTTATGTTTTTTATTAAAACACACAAAACGGATTTCAATGTAATTTGGCACACAGATAGTTTATTAGCTGGATTAATACATAGGATTTGATTTATCCCCGAAACATATTCGGTTCTTTATTAATTCACTACTAAGTAGATATAGAAAGATGTAAAAGCTTAAGACGCCTCCATGGATTGTATACCTTTTCTTCCAACAATAACTTCCTCGCGGATGAAGCCGTGGGCAACAGCTAATGTACAATAATCGACAAAATAAACAATGCATATATTTGAAAATGCTTTATACCAAATGCCTTATTACTATTTATTAAAACCGTCACTTTATTAGGTCAACGCGTGCATCTCAACGTCTAGCTATGATTAAATTCACCAATTGCTGCAATGCTTTTACCTCTCTCATGTTATATTCAACGGCTCCTGAATTCAGCTAATTTGGTTTCTGTGAAATATGAAAGGCTTTTAACATTGTATACATTTTAGAGAACCTCCGTGGCGCAGTTGGCGAGAAGCCGGCTATGAAACGAGAGGCCGTGGGTTCGATTCGACAGACAGATATTTGTGTCCGGGGTCAGGGTGTTGTGAGACTAAAAGTCTCTCGTAGTCCCCGATAACAACAACACTTGACTCGTATCTTAGTGCGAGGTCGGGGCAGTGTGTGTGACTGTTGGGTGTTTAAAAAAAAAGAGCTAGATGAAATGTGATGTTGGTCCACGATGAACTACGAAACAACTCAACTGATTTCAATGTTTTTTCTTAAATGTGTATAGTCGGGTCCAACTGAAAAGATATGATAGTTTTAGATCTGATAGGTGGCGCTATTGCCAATATTTTTTCTACAGAGAAGGGGGTTTATGGCAGGACAACGTCTGCCCATATCCACTAGTATTTCTATATAGCATTTTAGAATCGTATCACAAGGCTTCTCAATATTTTTAAAAACTCGACATATATTTAGAATTAACGCAACGAACAGCCTTAATCAACTAACACTCTAATAACGTAATTGGCAATTAGTAAACGAACGCAAATGCGCTACATAAAGTTTGTTAATCATTTAATTGATATACTCCAAAACAAATGAAGTAATCAGTATATCGATATCCAATTTATTTAATGTGATGGTGGTCTAGAAAGAAAATGTATTAGGAATGAATAGAGTGGTAATTAAAAAAAGTTTTTTTAATTCATAATAAGTACACCGACTTCGATGAAAAAAAAAAATGCATCTCTATAAAATTTGAAGGTTTCCTTCGATTTTTCTGAGATCCCATCATCAGATACTGACTAGGTGCCAATGGGACCACCTGGGAAGTATACCCTTTTAAACAAAAAAAGAATTTCTCGAATCGGTCCAGGCGTCTTCGAGTAATCGGGTAACATACATAAAAAAAAGATTCCGACGAATAATTGTTAACCTCCTCCTTTTTTGAAGTCGGTTAAAAATGAAATTTGGTACTGAATACTATGGTAAACTCGGTATATTCAGACTATTTAATGATCTTAGCGATTTGAACGCTGATAGCCCCCATACAAACAGCGGCTGAAATGGAGGTTTCGGGCCCTCGAAATGCAATTTATTATTTTTTGTGATGTTCAAAATATAGCTAGACCCTTCTTTAATGTATTATAACACTTCACTTAGTAGAGGATACACGTGATTAGATTTCCTACATAGACAATCAGCATTAAAAATTGTTAAAGTTATCCAGACAATAAGCATTAAACATTGGTACCATATATTTTTATGATTTTTCTACTTTATTTCAAAACACTTACAGAAATTCTATTGAGACAGAATGTTTCATAATGAAACTATATTTAACATATACATATTTTGTATAGCGGTTGTCTTAGCATACTTCTCAAGTATTGTTTGAAATGCAACAAAATTTTGTGTTTATTAAAAATTTAATGATTCTAAAAAAGTTGCAGGGATTTTTTACAGAGCCTTTCTTATTAACCATTTTAGTTTGACCGGATAAAACTCCATTTACACTATAATTTTTAAGACGTCTCCATGCCATTCCACGTTAAAGCATCATAAACTATAAGTACAGAACATAAATCTTAACACCATGAGTTTATGACTTTATTTATGCGAAGTCGCAATAGCACGTCGTTTACTTATAACTTCAATACTGCTTATAGAAATGTGTCGCTCAAACCATTGAGCCGATCTGAGTTTTCACATTAAGGAACAGCTGTGTGTTGAACGCTCGTAAATATTGATTGCAGATCAGCCCTTACTCAAACTATGATTAAGAAATACATAATGATAAAGGCTTTCTTAGTGTAAAATCTTCGTTGTGCAATCGAAAGTTTTGGAAACATATTTCGTAGTATACAGAAAGAACAAATCAGTGTTCATGATTTAAAGTCTCCTCTACTAATAAGAAGAGTTAGGCCTTAGTCCTCCACGCTGGCCTAATGCGGGATGCTAGACTTCACAGCCCTTCGAAATTCTTATGAGAGTTCTCAGGTATGCAGGTTTCTTCACGATGTTTTCCTTCACTGTTAAAGCAAGCGATAATTAAAATTTAATACACACGTAACTTTAGAAAAGTCAGAGGTGTATGCCATTTTGCGTTTCGAACATACGACTTTCGTCTTGACAGTCCAGTATAATCTTCATATTAAGAGGTCACCAGAACAAACCATACACAAGGTTTATATATAGACACTACCTGTTGCTCGCGGCTCCGCCCGCCTGGAGATCATGTTTGGGAGAAAAAGCATATAATACAAAATACAAATTTTCATGCGTTTAACTTCAAAAAATACGGATTTTAATATAAATTTTTATTTTCTATTTCACTACCTTAGGGGTGGAATTTCCAAAAATCCTGAAATATATATTTGTTATTTTTAACTAAAAGGCCAAATACTAATTTTCATGAATTTAACTTCAAAAATGACGGATTTTCATACAAACTTTCATCCCCTATTTTATTGTATTTCCAAAAACCCTTCCTTCGTGGATGACTACCTACGTCGTAAAAGGTATCTACTGTCAGAATTTCAAGCCGTTTAAGCTGGACATTGATATGTCAGTCAATTTCTTCTTTTATACCTACAGATATCAAGTAGAAATTATAGTAGATTAGGATCATAGTAAATGTATCAAAAACCGTCTCGTTTCTATAAGTAGTGCATGCTATATTTGAATCGAAAAATGCAAAACAGAAATCAGTCCACTGCTTTCACGGCTAAATTGACTTGTTACATAAAAGTGAAAAACGATGCCACCGGCACCGCCAGTGGAATATCGGCTCAATTTTTCCGCCGTGTATTTTACTCATCTCAGGTCATTTGCCCACGTAATTGCAAACGCTTTGCCTCATTCCTGTGAAGCGACAGACGGCTTGTTTTAAAAGAGACCTTCTTTTTATCTACCCCTCTAGATTCTTACGTTGAATTGTCTGCAAAAAACGGGCTAATAACAAATAGGCGTAATTTGTTACTAGTTCCCGAGATCAAAAGAACATGATGTTAAATTATAGACAGACAAAAACGGCCTTGGGGAGGTAGCGAGTTAAGTGGCGTGATAAAATAATATGAACTTTATTATGTACCATATAACATCTATTATAATATATTTATGCTGAGGTACTATTAATATCATAATTTCCATTAATATAATAACACAGCTAAATTTAATTACAAAGCATATTAATTATAAGCTAAATAATAATATAATTAAGCAATTACTTAGCTATAGGTCATTTACACATATTAAACTGAATTATTTTTCCCTTTAGACTGCCTCGGTGGCGCAGTAGTTATTGCGCATACGTTAGACTGATGTGCTGAGGTCTTGGGTTCGATCCCCGGGTCGGGTAAAGTGATATTGGGTTTTTCTAATTAGAAATACTCAGTATCGGTGTCTGTAATTGTGCCCGGTATGGCGATAGGCTCGCCCCCTGTCACATTATGGGTCGGTAATAAATTCGGCGAGAAATGGGTGTACTGGTTACACCTCTGCCTACGCCTTCGGGGGTTACAGGCGGGAGTGTATATTCATTACAAGCTAATAATAATTATGATTTCACTAAGCAATTACTTAACTATAGGTATATTATGAATATTAAACTGAATTATAAATAAATAATATCTAAATAAATAAATAACTGAATTATGATTACTTTTTATATACTACACATATATGAATATGGAAATACTATTGTATGTACATTATTATTATTATCATATGTATATTATATGCAATACTGTAATATGTGAATATAATATGTATTATTTGTTACATAAACATTGTGTTGTATTGAAAGTATATAGGCGTATGAAAGAGGAAATCTTTAGCAAGGTCAAATTAGTGGAATTCCTTTGGGGCAGCAGATATCTCCGTTCTGAAGATGGCTATGGCAAGCTTATTTCAGATTTATTCACCATACCATCGCGTATTAGATGGAGCAAATTTGTTTCCAATTCAATTATAATTACAAAAATATTAACCTTGTAATGATTTGTTACTACATACATACATACATATACACTCACGCCCGTATATGTATGGGGGTAGGCAGAGACTATTGAGTGCCACAAGCTACGATCCTGACACACTTCTTTCGCCTCTTCTACATTCATACATCTTCTCATACATTTACGACGGTTGGAGGTACTTCTGATTTGCCCTTTTAGGAGAAGATCGTTTATCTGATTCGTAAACGTTCTCCTTGGGCGCCCTCTACCCACTCTTCCAGTCACATTTGCACGATAAATAGCTTTCGTAAATCGCCTTTCATCTATCCTCTCCATGTGGCCAAACCATCTCAGCATACCTCTTTCTATCTTAGTCACCACATCATTCTTCAACTCACAACGATCTCTTATCACACTATTCCTCATGCGATCAGCAAGGGTGACTCCACACATACTCCGTAAGGAACGCATCTCCACCGCATTAACTCCACTTTCATGCTTCTTCTGCCACATCCGACTTTGTTACTATGTTTTGTTGATTTGTTACTATGATTTAATATTTGTAGAAAGTGAAATTTGTACCAAGTCTTTAATTAAAAAGTTGCTCAAACTTTGATCAACACGAAATGTTTGCTGAATGTTTATTTGTTTGAAATCTCTATTATATTAAATTAATTGAATTTATATTTCTATACAATTTGACTTACAAATTATTCAAATTCGTTCTACATTTTAAAATGATCTGCATATTTATATGGCTTAATTTTATGCCAATAGTGGGTCTCTGAAACTATGAATTAAATTACATCAATTAGAGTCTTTAAAATATAACTCTGATGTAAATCTAGATCATCAGACCCAGCTTATAAAAACAACGCAAACAAATTCTGGTAATAACTTTCAAAAGTATCCGTTATAAATATTTTTTATATCTAAATTGCCCTTTTTGATGAAGACAAAGAGCCCATTACGCGAACACTTCGCTTCTTTTTGTTATAATGACGTTACAGAGTTTGTAAGTGACACCATGAAGCAATCGTATTTCTAAGAAAGTCAAATGTTTGGCAAATATTCGTAGAAAAATATACTTGTCATCCGTATTGTGAATGATGCAGACGTGAGTAACAGCCTGGAGCCGCTACAGCTGCGTAGGGATATTTCCTCGCTTAGCGTGTTCTACCGTCTGTATCATGGTGAATGCTCTGAAGAATTGTTTGATCTTATCCCATCCTCTCCCTTCCATACCAGAACCACGCGTACTGGATTGCAGAGCCACAGCTTTGTGGTGTCTACTACCCCGGCCCGAAAAAAAGAACTAAGAGGTTCGCAAACTCGTACTTTTGCCGCACCATCAAGCTGTGGAACAGTTTGCCAGCTACCGTGTTCCCTCCTTCCTATGATCCTGGGTCCTTTAGGCGTAGTGTGAAGAAGCTACACAGCAGGCCGGCATGATTGTATTGAGTAGCGAGTGATAATCTATCCCTCGCTACTTGATACTATAACTGGACGGCACTGCACTTACCATCAGGTGCAGTGTGGTCACTTTGCCGAGCCACGATAAATGAAAAAAAAAAAAACTTGGATATAAGGTATAAAATATATATATTTTTATATACATATCGACATTCAAATTTGCAGTTTATTTTACAAAAGATATAGATCTGTTAGGATAAAAAGATACTTTTCTGTATTTATACCTAGTCAGGTCATAAATTCTGTCACATGTTTAATATAAAATAATTGAAACAAGTTTATTCATTATGTAACCATTTATATACCAAAATGAACTTAACAAAACATAGATTCTTATGACTCTAAAGTTTATTCAAAATGACCTCCGTGATTTTGAATACAGGCCTTCAATCTGCGCGGCCAGTTGTCTATCGCAGCACGAACGAGGTCCATGTCAATATCGGCGGCAGCCTTAATCAAGGATGTCTTGAGTGACTCCAAATTGGGATGAGGCTTTGAGCACGCCTTTTCCTCCAAGTGTTGCATATCTTGTAATCTAACGGATTCAAATCTGGACTGGAGGAGGGACAGTCTTCGTGCCGGATGAAGTCGATTTATGTTCAATAACAGTGCCTGTTATTGAACATGGTATGAGAAACAGGTTCCACAAGGTTCGTCAGGACTGTATTTTGATACACAACTGCATTCGTTTTTACACCATTCTCACAAAAATGTACCTCTGTTAAGCCCTAATAAGAAACTCCCAACCATACCATGAGCGAGGATGGAAATTGACCTCGTTGGGCACGCGGAATACGGTTGCTCGCTTCTTCACTACTGTGTGCGTACACCTTATCATTTTGTTTGTTGTAGCTCTCTTCTACGGTAAAATTTTTTTCTTCTGAAAAAATAATTTCCCGATATTTTTTTCCCGCGTACCGCTTCAACAAAGCGCGGCATCTCTTCAGTCTCAGGTCCATTAGACAAGCATTTAAACGATGTCCTGTTTTTCTTCGATATGCCCGAAGCCCTAAGTCTTCATTTAACACCCTTTTCACCGTGGTTCTGCTTAACCCCATCTGAAGGGCCAACAGTTTCTGCTTACGTTTGGGATTTCTTTGAAATCGCGCCTTCACAGCTTTTATCACTGCTGGAGTCCTAACAGACCGAGGGCGACCACTTCTTGACCTGTCATCTACACTAGAGTCTTCATTGTATCGTTTGATGGTACGATAAACGAATCTTTTGGTTATATTCAAATTTTTCAGTATGTCAAAAATTTTTTATTGGCGCGTAACCGCAACGATGCAACGCAATTACTGCAACACGGTCTTCTTTAAGCGTCCACTCCATATTTAAAAATGAGTAAAATTCTAAAAAGTATACATTTTTATTTTCATGAACAATTTAAAATTCGAATTCAATAAACTTTTTTGTGGCCAGCATTCTAAAATAAAAGTTTTTACTGTGTGACAATACTTATGACCTGACTGTGTATATATAATTCTACTGTGCGTGTGTATCACTGAACTCCTCCTAAACGGCAGTACCGATTTCAATGGTTTTTTTTTGTATGCGTTTGGGTGGCACCCTGGATGGTTTAAATTCCCAAATCAGCCCGGCAGGACGACGTCTGCACGGTTCGCTAGTTGTTTAAAAAACTAATATGGAGCATACAAAAAAAAATCTATTGCGTATATATATACATAAGCGATATTTTTAATTTACAATCATCAATCGTAACATCCGTTTTGTAATGAGACAGAAGCTAATAACTCAAATATAGAGTAGTAAAGTATTCATGAAATATCTCGGAACAAGTACCAGTTATGTACGGTCATTATGTACATTACGGAGATAGTATTTTATAGATAACTAGCTGTTGCTCGCGGCTCCGCCTGCGTTGAGTTTATATTCGGGAGCAGAAGTATACAATCCAATGAGTTGTCTTCTGCACTGAGGCACCTGTAGCGATTGTCCAGCCTCTCAGGTGTTGTGCCTGAATCTTGATATTGCATCTAAAGAATACCCCATAAGTTTAACCTCACTTTGCCCCTTTTAGGGAAGATTTTTCAAAAACGTTGAAACACGTATTTCTTTAATTCCTACCAAAAGCTTAATATGATTTTACAGGTCCCTAAGTCGAGGAATTATGGATTTTCCATACAAATTTTGAACTCCTATTTGACCCCTTTCAAGGTTGTTTTTTGAGAAAAAAGATAGCCTATGTCCTTCTCCAGGGTATAATCTATTCCCTTACCAAATTTCATTACAATCCGTTCAGCCGTTTAGTCGTGAAGAGGTAACAAACAAACAAACAAACAAACAAACAAACAAACAAACAAACAAACAAACAAACAAACAAACAAACAAACAAACAAACAAACAAACAAACAAACAAACAAACAAACAAACAAACAAACAAACAAACAAACAAACAAACAAACAAACAAACAAACAAACAAACAAACAAACAAACAAACAAACAAACAAACAAACAAACAAACAAACAAACAAACAAACAAACAAACAAACAAACAAACAAACAAACAAACAAACAAACAAACAAACAAACAAACAAACAAACAAACAAACAAACAAACAAACAAACAAACAAACAAACAAACAAACAAACAAACAAACAAACAAACAAACAAACAAACAAACAAACAAACAAACAAACAAACAAACAAACAAACAAACAAACAAACAAACAAACAAACAAACAAACAAACAAACAAACAAACAAACAAACAAACAAACAAACAAACAAACAAACAAACAAACAAACAAACAAACAAACAAACAAACAAACAAACAAACAAACAAACAAACAAACAAACAAACAAACAAACAAACAAACAAACAAACAAACAAACAAACAAACAAACAAACAAACAAACAAACAAACAAACAAACAAACAAACAAACAAACAAACAAACAAACAAACAAACAAACAAACAAACAAACAAACAAACAAACAAACAAACAAACAAACAAACAAACAAACAAACAAACAAACAAACAAACAAACAAACAAACAAACAAACAAACAAACAAACAAACAAACAAACAAACAAACAAACAAACAAACAAACAAACAAACAAACAAACAAACAAACAAACAAACAAACAAACAAACAAACAAACAAACAAACAAACAAACAAACAAACAAACAAACAAACAAACAAACAAACAAACAAACAAACAAACAAACAAACAAACAAACAAACAAACAAACAAACAAACAAACAAACAAACAAACAAACAAACAAACAAACAAACAAACAAACAAACAAACAAACAAACAAACAAACAAACAAACAAACAAACAAACAAACAAACAAACAAACAAACAAACAAACAAACAAACAAACAAACAAACAAACAAACAAACAAACAAACAAACAAACAAACAAACAAACAAACAAACAAACAAACAAACAAACAAACAAACAAACAAACAAACAAACAAACAAACAAACAAACAAACAAACAAACAAACAAACAAACAAACAAACAAACAAACAAACAAACAAACAAACAAACAAACAAACAAACAAACAAACAAACAAACAAACAAACAAACAAACAAACAAACAAACAAACAAACAAACAAACAAACAAACAAACAAACAAACAAACAAACAAACAAACAAACAAACAAACAAACAAACAAACAAACAAACAAACAAACAAACAAACAAACAAACAAACAAACAAACAAACAAACAAACAAACAAACAAACAAACAAACAAACAAACAAACAAACAAACAAACAAACAAACAAACAAACAAACAAACAAACAAACAAACAAACAAACAAACAAACAAACAAACAAACAAACAAACAAACAAACAAACAAACAAACAAACAAACAAACAAACAAACAAACAAACAAACAAACAAACAAACAAACAAACAAACAAACAAACAAACAAACAAACAAACAAACAAACAAACAAACAAACAAACAAACAAACAAACAAACAAACAAACAAACAAACAAACAAACAAACAAACAAACAAACAAACAAACAAACAAACAAACAAACAAACAAACAAACAAACAAACAAACAAACAAACAAACAAACAAACAAACAAACAAACAAACAAACAAACAAACAAACAAACAAACAAACAAACAAACAAACAAACAAACAAACAAACAAACAAACAAACAAACAAACAAACAAACAAACAAACAAACAAACAAACAAACAAACAAACAAACAAACAAACAAACAAACAAACAAACAAACAAACAAACAAACAAACAAACAAACAAACAAACAAACAAACAAACAAACAAACAAACAAACAAACAAACAAACAAACAAACAAACAAACAAACAAACAAACAAACAAACAAACAAACAAACAAACAAACAAACAAACAAACAAACAAACAAACAAACAAACAAACAAACAAACAAACAAACAAACAAACAAACAAACAAACAAACAAACAAACAAACAAACAAACAGAGTTACTTTCGCATTTATAGTAGTAGTATGGATTTCTAAAAAAATCATCATAAGAGAATCCGCTTTTTGTTGCCATCTGCAACTGGAGTCATCTAATAAATATTTTAAATTATTGCAAATAAATATAGCATCTTAAATGCTTCTCTGTAGTGTTTTCCACATAACATTCGCATTGAATGTTTCAAAACATTATTATAATTATGCTCTATGTTTACATGAAAAATCCTATACGTTTTATTTTTTCTGGACATTGCAGTATATATATTTTTAAATTGTTTATGTATCTAGATCATCAGACCCAGCTTATAAAAACAACGCAAACAAATTCTGGTAATAACTTATAATAGTATAAAGGACTTGCATCTCTTTTTTTACATTATAACTCTATCAAAGTATTCATGTAAAAAGACTTTAAAGAAATGGCTGCTTTCTCTTTCTTATGAGGACACGGATTTTTTTTTACTGGGCTCCTACATCACTAAACTATCTCACACACACGCACATTCACTCACACTTACACATACACTTTAGACACAGACATTGACACTAACTCAAACACACTCATTCCCATTTTTACTCATACTCATAGACTTAAGCCTGTAATATAATATATCTTTTAATATATATCATTCCACATACTCCTTTTTTTGCAACTAAGATTGTAAATTGGTCACCTACGATACAGGCACCGCCTAGTGTAGGGACCAAGGAATTAAAGTTGCATATTGTGTTTTTCTTTCACACAATACATTGTACTTATTACTAATTCTTCGTTGTCATCTAGTAATGTATTAAGCACATCCTAGTTTTAGTTGTTCATAAGTATAAGTTTCAATGTATTTCTGGAGATGATAATAAAGATTTATTATTATTATTGTCACACCGTAATCTCGGGACTATAGAGTCCCGGACATTTGTAAGGCGTGCGTGGGGCCGAAGCCAACACGTAGAGGCCCGTTAGACAATTTTAATTTAATTTTGTGATGTGACACCAGCTGACGGTTATCCCTGTATACACTATACAAGTGCACCCAAGGACAACCCCCGGTTGGTGTAGGACTATTGTATGGATGGATAAAAAATTATGCTAGTTTATTGAGGTGAGGTGTTAGTGGATTGGGTAATTGGGTCTATGGAAAGGACTATGGCACCTGCCTGACCAATGTTAATAACACGAATAAAATAGGCAGGTTATTATTATTATAGTTGTATTACACAGTATAGGCGTGTGGCGTATGAAAAAATACCTATGTATTTTTTCATATTAATAAATATGTTAAATGAACATGTCTCACGAAGATATAAATAACTAATTAAAAAGCTAATATGGCGGGAAAAGTTATGAATATATGTAAAATAAAAGTAATTATTGTGTATAACACAAACTTAATTTATTATAAATGCCAATCTGTATATTAAGAGGGAAAGTTGACCCCAGAACAAGTTAGTTCGAAACGTAGCTGCTATGCTCCCAATCTTGTTACTGTATTACAACTTACCTAAGTCTTGTTTGTTTCGCGATTTTGTTACTGAACTTTGAAGAGTTAATGAAAATGTTAATTGATATCTATTACGGATTAAATAATTAGATAGATTAAATGATTTATAGTGATATTGTATACATACATATACACTCACGCCTGTAATCCCTGATGGGAAGGGTTCTATTTTTGTACTTTCTGTCTCTCTATTCTCTGTTTAATTATCATGCCTATTCCATTTGTAGTTAAGAGAAATAATCCTTTGTAATGTTAATTTATGTGTAAATTATATTAGGTATGTTATTTGTAATACAGTCAGTACACGCTTAAATAGATAGCAATATGTGGAAGATTGTTGTCAGCAAATTGTTTACATAATTTTCTGTACTATATTTATAACTATTAGTATGTAAGCTTTCCTAAATAAATAAAAAACGGGGTAGGCAGAGGTGTAACCAGAACACTCACTTTTTGCCGAATTTATTACGGTCCCATAATATGATAGGGGGGGAGCCTATAGCCATACTGGGCACAATTCCAGACTCCGGGCTGATACTGAGTATTTCTAAATAGAAAACCCAATATCATTTTACCCGACCCGAGAATCGAACTCGAGACCTCAGCACAGCAATCATAACGCATGCGCAATTACAACTGCGCCACCGAGGCAATATTATATAAGCTGACCTAGAAAGCCTTAGGATTTCTTAGCTAGTAGAAATACCTACAATAATAAGTTTATCTAAGACAACTTGATTGAAATTTAAATCATTTCTGAATATAATGCGTGTAGAAACGGAAAAATGCCAAGGAGCACCACTTTAATCTTAGTACTGTAAAACAAACGTTCCATTAAGCCCATGATAATATTGGAGTTAATTAGGGCTGAGTTGCAAAGGCCTAATTTTAAGTCGGTACTCCAGCGTCGGTAAATTGGCTAGGATCCGATCTAGCAGGAGGTTTATATGATCTCATGAGGTGTGACGTTGTTATTCTAATTTAAATGTGAGCAAAATATAAAAATCATAAAGTACGAGGCAACAAATTGTTATACTTTTATTCAATATTACAGATAGATCATAATTTATCCTGGCACAACAGTGTCAACAGTCACACAGCTTCCGTGTGACTGTTGACACTGTCCTGACCTCGCACTAGGTCAAACCTGTATCCTAGGTATCAAAAACTACGAGGAACTACGGTCCTACAACATCCAGGCCTGAAACAAATATTTATAGATTACACAAACATCCTGGAGCGAGACTCAAATCCGTGGCCCCTCGCTTCATAGCAGGTCACTCGCCCGCTACGAAATTGTATCACAGCAAGGGGAGACCAAATTTTAATTATATTTAACAGTATGCCTTTACAGCAGTCATTCCAGTTTTCAGGTAGTTTTGTCTGTTCAGTCCCTTAACATCGTCATCGGTTTTTATAGCCTCTATAGCAAGGCTTACCCTATTTCCCAAACTATTTTGAATATGTTACTGAATTTGCTTATAGCTTTTGTTGTTTAACTTGGTGATACGATAGCCAGTATCCTACACCATGAAACTTTGCCACTCTAACTTTTCCTATCTAAACAACGCCTTCCATAAGACTGCTTATACGAGCTAAAACATGCACAGACCACCTGGTGCTAAGTGCTCAATATCATCTATGCATTTTGCATTTACTTAGGCTGCTATAAAAAATGGTATGAATACGTTTGGAATTTTTAACATCTAACGCATTCTATATTGTGTTATTAAATGGTTTTGCTAGTTTGGTTAGTATATGTTAACCAATTGATTTCGAAGCCCACTTTACCACTAGTTACTAGGACTAATGATTGTGTTGAGGAGCGAGGGAGAGATTATCTCTCGCTACTTAATAGTTTAATTGGACGGCACTGCACTCACCAACAGGTGCAGTGTGGACACTTTGCCGTGCCACAATAAAAAAAAATGAACCGGTTGATGGCTAAGACCTTTTATTAGTTCTCGTTTTTAAGCCGCACTGTCTTTTAATGTTTTGACGATACGCGAAAAGTAAATATCAATGTTATAGAAATAAAAATTAAGGAGCATATTCAAAAGAATCAAATTGCGTGCAAATATTCACTAATTAGGAATTTACCTAAGGACCTAATTTATTTCTATTTACCTAATTTATTTTTTATTTTAGGACTGCCTCGGTGGCGCAGTTGTAATTGCGCATGCGTTACTACTGCTGTGCTGAGGTCGCGGGTTCGATCCCCGGGTCGGGTAAAGCGATATTGGGTTTTTCTATCTAGAAAATCTCAGTATTAGCCCGGAGTCTGGAACCTGTGCCCGGTATGGCGATAGGCTCGCCTCCTATCACATTATGGGACCGAAATTCGGCGAAAAGTGGGTGTACTGGTTACACCTCTGCCTACCCCTTCGGGGATTACAGGCGTGAGTGTATATGTAGGAATTTACCCATAGAAAAAACCATTTTATTAAAAGCGATTTGTGAAAATACATTATGCTGTGTTAAAAGTAATAAATATTTTTGCATTTTTAAACGAATATACTGCATTTTTATTGCAAGTAACCTAATGTAAATTTATTTCGTAATAATATATCCTTGTACATTTATATGAAAGGAAAATATATCAAGTGAAGATATTCAGTAAAGGTAATCTAATTGAATTGTATGTTGAAATGGACGAAAGATAATTAGAGTGCTCAAAAAAGAAATTTACCCCTCAGATAGGTCAGATAAGATATATTTTTATAATAGCAACATTTCTGTGTAACGTTTACTATTCAAGATAAAAACGTAAAAGAAAAAAGGCAGGAGAAAAATGGCGCAATATTAACATTTAGCGAAAAAAAACAAAAGTTCAGAAGAAAAACTGGAAATTGTGAAACTTTAATTAAATGCAATTTATAAATTATATTTTTTATGCTTGTAACTATTTGGGTACGAGTTACCACATGTTGTGGTTTTCAACCACGTACTATAAACCACACCTATTTTCATCGTGCAAATTAATGTGGTGAGACAAAATCCTATCATTTATGTTTACTGTAAATTGGACATTATTTTGATGATTTTGCTAGTATTTTTCATACATGATCAAACAGTTTAATTGAAGTTACGATGTATATTGGTTTCATTGTTATTATAAGATAACGAAAAGGTTATATTAAAACAATTGATAAAATAAAAATGCGTTTCAGAAATTCTGTTCTATCCATATTAAAATAGCTCTTCATGTTACCAATTAACAAAACGACTACAGTTTTCGTAATATTTTAACAAATGTGTTGCATGCGTAAAATTATCATACTGTAGGTAATTAAGCCCCACTCATTGCCGAAAGTAAATAATTAAAAATCAGATTCAAAAGGGAAACGCCACGTTTCGCCTTTTAAATGATTGCGTTGGAACGCAAGAAATTTTATCTCACCAATTTACACTACTTAATTAATTTATACAATGTTTGACAGCCTCCATGGCGCAGTAGGCGAATATGTGAAACGAGAGGCCGTGGGTTTGATTCCCACACCAGGACAAATGTTTGTGTGACAGACAAACATTTGTGTCTGGGGTCTGGGTGTTATGAGACCGAAAGTCTTTCGTAGTCCCTGATACCCACAACACAAGACTCGTATCTTAGTGTGGGATCGGGGCTATGTGTGTGACTGTTGGGTGTTTTTTTTTAATGTTCATGTTGCTTCTGTACAAACAGTGCTCTTAAAGTTGATATGAGTTGTAATATTAACATTATTATTTTTTATGTGTCAACTGGTATTTAAAAGCGGTAGAGCTGCGTTGAAGCTAATCTATCATGAATGGTCAGGACCAAGATGCCACTGTCTCATAAATAAACGTGAAATCAGAAGTGTATTCGTAATATTATTCCTTTTTTTTTACTGCATGGATAGACAGACGAGCAGACCGGCCATCTGATAGTAAGTAGACACCGTCGCCCATAAAGCCGCTGCCTACCGTAAACTTTCCTTCCAGCAAATAACCATATTAGGTAGTAAAGAGGAAGATATTGAGCAGGCTGGTGTAATGTTGAATGATGAGATCGTCTCTAAATTAATATTCTATCTAGTCGGTATTGTAGTTAGATAGATAAATCTTTATTGCACAGCATCAAAATAATATTACAAAAAGAAACCTTAAAGCTAGAGTAAGTTACAATAGGCGGTCTTATCGCTAAAAGCGATCTCTGCCAGACAACCTTAATTATATGGAGACAAATGAAAAGGGTCCGTAAAAATGTTACCATCATTACAATGTTATGTAGTTGCCATCAGGTAATATGTTGTCACATAAAAAAAATTACATGGTCTCTCGTATGCAAGTGTTTGTGTGAATATGCTTTATCATCAGCGAGTAATCAAATTAGATTTAATGTTGGCAGTCGGCTTTTAATGTTGGCAGTCGGCTTTAATGTTGGCAGTCGGCTTTAATGTTGGCAGTCGGCTTTAATGTTGGCAGTCGGCTTTAATGTTGGCAGTCGGCTCGGTCACTGTCGCCAGGTGTGAATGTTTATAGCCGTACAGTGTGGTCTAAATGTTTTACTTAGACTAATGTATTGTCGATGATGCACGGTAAAATTCAATTGAGTTTATGATTGCATCAATTTATATGTTTGTACTGATTCATATTATTTTAAATAAATAAAAAAATATATATATGATATATATATATATATATATATACTACTAATAACAGTTAGCAGTACTGTGTGTAATAATGGCTTAACTACAGAATTAGTTAGTAGTCTCTCTGGGTTTCATGTATAATTTATTAGCTACCAAGCTACTCGTTTAATTAAGAGTTACCAACAATTATTATTGGAAGTATTTAACTTATCAGCTTTTGACAGCCGACGTGGCGCAGTTGGAAATTAGCCGACTGTGAAACGAGAGAGCACGGGTTCGATTTCCGAATTGAGATACATATTTGTATCAGCCACAAATATTTGTTTCGGGTCTGGGTGTAGTGAGATTGAATGTCTCTCGTAGTTTCTGATACCCAGAATACTAGTAATATCTTTTTTTTTATTTTACTGCCTGGGTAGACAGACGAGCAGACGGGTCACCTGATGGTAAGTAGACACCGCCCCATTAACTTCTGCAATACCAGGGCACAGCAAAGCCGCTGCCTACCGATATCTTACTGTGGGATTGGCGTCATGTGTGTGGCTTTGGAGTGTTATTTATTATTTAATTTAATAATTATCATCATTATTCTTGACTTTTCGAACACCATGTACGATGATGATAGTAGACTTCTAATTACCACGCCAATAGTCAGATGCGTGAAAACTCTCGCCTCTACGAATTTTTATTGCACAATAGGTAAGTTTAAGGGACACCATCCAATGGTATCATTTCTAACGCACGGCGAGATTTGTGTCTTCGGTACAGCATAGGCAGACGACGAACAAAAACACGACCATATAAAAGAATATAGTAACATTTTTTTTCTTTAGAAAATTGTGACAATATTTTATTAAAATACGGATATATTTTTAAGCATTATTAACAATATGTAGTTGCAAACTTTACATATCTTTAGAGCTGAAATAGTTTTAATAATCGCAGGTTGCTGGCAGCAGCTTCTATACACAGATGTTCTAAACAGTGGATAGAATAAAATGTGAGGAGGCGAGACATTGAGAGAAAAGATAAGAAAAGTGTGAAAGATAGAGAAACGGTTTTATTCCATATTATGCTCTAAAAGATTACCTCCAGTCTTTATCCAGCCTAAGATAAACGTAGGCACGTAATTCAGCTTGTCACATTATATCAAGTTTAGTTCCACGCGAGTTCTCAACAATAAGACGAAAGTTTAACTTGAATAAACAGTAAAACGGCAGTAGGCAACAAAGTTTGAACGAGTTACGCGTTTACACACATTTTTCACAATATAATAGCTCTGAGATGTGTCTTAAGTAAACATTTTAATGTTTAGAATATTGGATGTTTGAAGCTCCCCAGGGCGAAATGAACAGGTCGTAGATTTGTACTAAATTTATTGAAAGCCGTACAATGGTCAGACGATTTTAAAAAGTAAAAAAAACTGTCTAAACAGTTTCTTTATTGAATAAGGTTGATAAACGAGCCATAAAGTTATAGTAGGTAGTGATCTCCACTGATTAAAAACATTTACAGCACTAGAAAAATAAAAAGCTAACTTGTCACCTGTTAAATACTTAAACAGCGCCGTCTGGTGGTAGGTGACCACAAACCTTCTAGAATACATAACAGAATCCGATCGTAGAAAGTTCTAGAAGGCGGTTGGTGCCACCGGACACGGCGCTGTACAAGTATATAACGACATGTCACTTTTACAGCGCCATCTGGTGACAGGTGACAACCAACCTTCTAGAATACATAACAGGAGTCGATTGTAGAAAGTTCTAGAAGGTTGTTGGTGCCACCGGACACGGCGCTGTACAAGTATATAACGACATGTCACTTTTACAGCGCCATCTGGTGACAGGTGACAACCAACCTTCTAGAATACATAACAGGAGTCGATTGTAGAAAGTTCTAGAAGGTTGTTGGTGCCACCGGACACGGCGCTGTACAAGTATATAACGACATGTCACTTTTACAGCGCCATCTGGTGACAGGTGACAACCAACCTTCTAGAATACATAACAGGAGTCGATTGTAGAAAGTTCTAGAAGGTTGTTGGTGCCACCGGACACGGCGCTGTACAAGTATATAACGACATGTCACTTTTACAGCGCCATCTGGTGACAGGTGACAACCAACCTTCTAGAATACATAACAGGAGTCGATTGTAGAAAGTTCTAGAAGGTTGTTGGTGCCACCCGACACTGGAGGCGCTGTACGAATAAAACAATGTCACATTATATTATATAGACAGTCGCATTAAAACGATACGCACAACTCAAACTTCTTTCTTTTCCAATATTCGAATTATTCATCACCTTCTGGGGCATTATTCTCCTTACAAAAGCGTAACGAAGCGTGTTACGTAAACTGCATGTTATTTGCATGTAATTACATTACAGAATACCATCACATGCGAATTAAATGCAGTTAATATAACGTGCCTCAATTCGCGTTTATTTTGAATCTATTATTAACTCAATATTTTTAATTGGACTTGAAATGTGTACAAATATATTCAAAGGTTTCAACGAATGACATTTAGGAACACGTTGACGTGGGTCCTCGTAAGATCATGAAATTGTTAAACCCGCTATGTCCATTGTTTCAAAGTGACGAAGGTTTGTAATGGGAAAAATCACTTGGATTCTTTGAATTTTTAAATATTCTATTTTAGCCCTACAGGTGTATTTACATCTGTGAACTTAGTCTTTTTAGCTGGAGAGTAATAAAATAAAAATACAATTGTCTTTTTTTATCCTGGCACGTTAAAGTGACCACACTGCACCTGATGGTATGCACTGTGTCATCTAGCTAGAGTGCTAGTAGCGAGAAAGAATCTATCCCTCGCTACTCAACACAATCATGACTGCTATGTAGCTTCTTCACATTACGCCATGGGGCAAAGAGGTGAAGAAGCGGTCGAGGGTCTAGTTTCAGAGTATTTGGGGGCTGCAACACTGCCAAACATCGTGCCCCAAGTCTAGACCCCCGACACAACAAACAAAGGAGGTTTGAACAAAGTTATCACAATAATATTTCAGACAGGTCAGAGCATTTATAAATAAATAATAACATCCAACAGTCACACACATAGTCCCAGTCCCACACTAAGATACGAGTCTTGTGTTGTGGGTATCAGGGATTACGAGAGACTTTCGGTCTCACAACACCCAGACCCCGGACACAAATGTCTGTATGTCACACAAACATTTGTCCCGGTGTGGGAATCGAACCCACGGCCTCTCGTTTCACAGCCGGCTACTCGCCTACTGCGTCACGGAGGCTGTCATTTCACAGTGTGCGATCTTAGACTATAACAAAATTTATTTCAAATTTCAACTCACGTGTGCAACTTTAACAAACTAATGTATCTAGTTAATAATTTATCCGGTACATGGTCGGGTAATGGAACAGAACATTTAAGTTGCTTAATTGTTGAATATTAGCATACCGCAGGAAATGCCACGGGCTATAATGAACATATCATGAGTACTGTGCTTGCAAGCATTACTTATTTATTTATATAGAACCACAATGGTAATTACATAAAAAATAATGAACAAGGTAAAAAAAAATATTAGTAAATGCATTACCTTCTGATGTCACAGCATGTTTTTTTCTTGGCATTTTTGTAGCGCGATAAACTCTTGATAAAGTATCAACCGATTATCTAAGCATTCAATATACTTAGCCACTGCAAAAATAAATTGGTAGTATTTGTCATTGGCTTCAGGGGTCATAAAACGAATGATTCCATAAAAACAATTAAATTGCAATTAGTCAAGATGAGGTTTACGGGATTTTCAACTTTATAGATATATTACTTATCATCAACTCTGAACATGCTGGTTTCATTAGTACCCCCCTTTGAAACATCCTGTATATTAGTGATAGAGTCGGGGGATAACTAGCACATATCCAATGAGAGTCAACTTTTAAGATAATTTGTTGTTATAATTATAGGCTATGTGCAACATGTTAAAGAAATAGGTGTAACTAAAACTTAAAATCAATTGCTTTTGCTTGTCCTAATTGAAGATTTCTCAATTATTTTTATGTAATAGTCTTATAATCTTGGAATAAATCACCCTTGAGGTTAAGCCTATCATTTATTCATTTATCAGTACGGTCCACATATGTGTTTAATGGAGAATGTCTTTTTATTTCTACTGACAGCCTCCGTAGCGCAGTAGGCGAGTCTGTGAAACGAGAGGCCGTGGGTTCGATTCCCACACCGGGATATGTTTCTGTGACAGACAGACATTTGTGTCCGGGGTCTGGGTGTTGTGAGATCGAAAGTCTCTCGTAGTCCCAGATACCCACAACACAAGACTCGTATCTTAGTGTCGGATCGAGGCTACGTGTGTGACTGTTGGGTTATATTTATTTTGAAGTCGGTTAAAATTGTCTGCAACTGATATTTAAAATGCTCTACAACTCATCACAGCCACTTTACTTAGCGAGCTACATGTAATATCTTATTAATCCAGCAACTTTCCGCTTCGGAACATGTTCTTAGAGTTCGCAAACTCTAGAAACTATAACTTATCTCAGGTTGTAAATATGTAAAGTATAACATTTTCTCGTGAATATTTTGTTGCCTTCATCATACATACATACATATGCACTCACGCCTGAATTCCCTGAAGGGGTAGGCAGAGGTGTAACCAGTACACCCACGTTTCGCCGAATTTATTACAGTCCCATAATGTAATAGCCTATCACCATACCGGGCACAATTCCAGACTCAAGGCTGATCTAAGTATTTCTAAATACAAAAACACAATATCACTTTACCCGACCCGGGGATCGAACCCAAGACCTCAGCACAGCAGTATTAACGCATGCGCAATCACTACTACGCCACCGAGGCAGTCGCAGCCGTCGAGGCACCGTAAAATTAATTTTATTTCAATATATAATATTCGCGTAAACATAGAAAACCATTACCTGACATTATACATATCTTGCCATTATTCTTCATCTTATTATTGATTTTAACGAGCGAGGACGAATACCGACTATACCGCTATGGCCGCCACTTGTACCTACCCGTTGCTTACACTATTGAAATATTTTTAAATAATAATAGCTGCACCCACAATGCCACGTAAAGTAAATTTCATTAATTGTGATCGGTTGAACAGTATTGAAGTTGATGTTCTGTAGAGAGAGACTATCCCGCCCACACACCCGCCATTGTAACTCCTGTTTAGACAGGATCAACAATGGCACGCATTTTTTTGACACCGAGTAATGAAACTCGGCGAGTCTCTGGGAATGCTTAATAACTGTCTTTTATCCCGCAACGAAATTAATCAAATAGAAATATAGGGAGGAGTTGGAAATATAAATTGTCCACTTCCCTCCATAGCAAAGCGGGGGACAAATACTGAACTAAAAAGGTATTAACCTCCAATAAAGGGACATTTACGTCTGGAGAAGCCAGACGTAAAGCACCACGGAAGTTACTTAACGGGTCCTATCATGCGAGCTGTTACGCTTGATTCCAATAATAGGTATGGCAAAATCGCCGGAAAGCACGGAAATTCCTCCCAGTCTCCACAAGGTCCATATAGTATACAACTCCAGATGTTATCTGCATACTGTCAAGCATAATGTTGCGCTCATTTTGCCAGAGACTACACTCCCAAAGAACATGATGCGCGGACTGTTCGTACTCACAGTTTGGTGTAGAACATGGGCACGCAGGCGAATCAACCAATTTAAATGAGAATAGTTTGCTCTTAAAGTTGCCATGACCGGTGAGAAATTGTGAAACACAGTGATCAATTTCTAGCCAAGTTTTTGTTAGACGATCGCGAACCAAAGGAAAATACTGATATAAATGCCGCCCTTTAATTGAATTATCCCATCGACATTGCCACTCGTTTAGCAGTTCGTTGCATATTTCGGAACGCTGTTTAAAAAGTCTACCGATTCTCGAGAGTTCGCGCGACGTAAGAAAGTTTTTGTCCATATCCTCTCTCATGGAGTAATACATAGCGGCGCGACGCTGTGCCTCCAGATCGACTGGAAGTACACCCGCAAGGACAGGTAAAGCTTCAGTACTAACGGTTCTATACGCCTTACACAAGAATATCAACGCCAAACGTTGATGTTCTGTAGCGCTATCTAGCGGGTTCTTTTTGTTTCTTTGAACCAGGAACCATGGCGGGCGTATGAGGAACTCACCAAAGTTTCATCATAATCGGATGAATAGTTTAGGAATCCATAGAGGACGAACATATTTACATTGAGTTTTATTTATATAGATGACATATTTCAACTGGTTTGATTCCAGATTCAACCAGTGTATCCAGCTTGGCCACGATAAAATAAAAACTAGTGGCCAATAATCACCGTGCACTTAATTCGTCATCTGAGTTTATACACGGCATGGTAACAAATCCCTTGAGCCATGTTTTCAGAATCAACCAATTTGCTCCCAATTATATAATTGGGAGCAAAATGTGTTGTGCCTTTCGCTATATCGAGCACTAACATCTTTGGACAAATAATGTTGGAGTTTTCAATAAACATAATATTATTTTGGAAGCACACACACATACACACGCGCGCACACGCACATTTTTTTGTAATTTATACATTCTTATTTTATTTTTCTTGCCTAATTCTGTTTATTTCAATCAATGGGGGAAGACACTAGCTCCTGAGATGCAGCCAGCAGTACTTCAGGAGCCAGGGAATGAACCTTATGTAAAGCTTTTAATTTATGTAAATAAACGATTTTATAGCTTTTTTTTATTATTTTTACTACAGACTAATGAAATGTTGGTAGACAATAATACTAGCACTGGCAAAAATATTTGCAAATTAATTAAATTTCTTATACATTATTTAATTTGTGTATAAAATCTTGTGTTAATTTATGAATTCTACTATGAAATCGCTCCCACATAGTGCTGCTTAAGATGTTTCTCAAAGGAGAAATTCTGTCCTCATTCATAGACCACTTACCTACAACGACGTAGTATATGCAAATCGATGTGCACCTAAATTAATTATCTTGTCAAGTGGTAACTATGCAATTAAATTCATGACGTAGTCTAGATGTACGCTTGTAGAAGAGAATAGTTTGAAGATGCTCTACTATCAGGACATTTTGAAGTACAGTATTTGATTGAAGAGTAGCTTCTGAGGATCACTTGCCTTTCGATATTAATAGTAAAAAAATATATCAACCAAGAAACTAAGAAGAGGGATGATAGATTATGAACATTGTTTTTAGAGGAAACTATTCCTGTTTATCTATACTAATATTATAAATAGGAAATGTTTGATTGTTTGTAATGGATAAATTCAAAAACCACATAACCGATTAAAAATTATCTTTTATAAATAGAAAGCTACATTATTTGTAACATAAGCTACTTTTTATTCCGGAAAATTTTATCCCGCGGGATAGTCGGGCCAGGTCAAAGATATTTTTAAGACCAAGCGCAGTTCGCGGGACAGCTAGTATGTTAATTCTTGCTAAACTAACCGAGTGGTTAGTTAAAAACCCTTGTTTCAGGGTCAGCCCATGTGGATCCGGTAACATCATGTATAGTTAGTAGTTATTCATATTTCTGGTGAGTATCGAGAGACGCAACTTCTCTCGACGGTCGACATTATAGTTTTTCCGCACTGTACCTATAAGATGCAGTGTAATTTTTTACTTTGTATTGCCAGTATAAAAAATATCATAATAATATATAGTGATGATATAAAATAAATAAATGATTTATCATTGAAATATAAAAAACTCAATAATAATTTAAACTAATCATGCGTGTTAATTCGCTAAATTCCCAATTAATTATATAATTTACTAAATTAAAACCAAGACTAAGTTAAATTCGTGAAAAACTGGTTTTATTCAATGAGAAATTAATATAAATATTTCTGATGCTAGAATATTGTTCCGAAGTTGTTCCGGGCTTTTGTAACAATCCAAACTTGTATGACGCGCCACAAGTTATGTTTCACAGTTGATTTACGGTCTCAGTAACAAGAAAAAGGCTTTATTTTTCTCGGCACTGCAAATTGGCCAGACTACAATTGATGATAAACGTAGTGCCGTTCAGATAGAGTATCAAGTAGCAAGAGACAACTATCCCTCGATACTAGACACAATCATGCTAAATGTCCCTCGTTGTCGAACTAACGTAGGTAAACATTTTCCCATCCCCCCGACTGTCTGCTCCATATAACCGACTTTCAACTAAAATTAATAATCTGGATATTTTCCATGATACTACATATTCATTCGGAAGAACGAAATCAAAAAATATTTATGACCTATAACATACATACATACACTCACGCCTATGACCTATAACGTTTTGAGAAATTTGTAATAAAATTGTACTGTATTTTTTTATTGGGTCCGATTAACGATTTAAATACCGTTTAATGTTATTATTATATTTTAATGAGCATGTTGTGATTGCCTGTTATAGAAATTAAAATTAGTATTAATATTGTTTTGGCCCCTGTATTATGTATTTATTTGAAGCCGTAAATTTTGTTGGCGGTCCTTAAAAAAATAGCCTCTTCATATTACGCTTAATGATAATTTGATGATTGCAATGAGTAGGTGCTAATATTATCTGTATATATTTATAGTTTAACTATAAAGGCTAACACAGATATAAGTACTATAGTAAGACGCCGAATAAAAGCGGAACGTAACGACGAATCTTATTTATTGTACAAACAAATCAAACAATTATAGAACTGTACAAACGTAATTCTACTAGCGGAGTCTTAGCTTTCAACAAATAATCCCAACAAGGTGGAAGTTATTCACATGTCGCTTCGACTGGTAGTAGGGCGAAGGACAAGTTACATAGGACGATAAGCGATTGTCAATTGAACAAAATCTCAGTCAAGAGTTTATACAAAACAATTAGAATCTTGACACTGCGATCTAATCTTATCTAATTTTGTTGCGGCGCCATCTGTTGACGTATTTCTGTACTTCTGTTAAGTATATGGTGTTACAGTACTAGTTTAAATTTTTGTCATCCTTCGCAGCTCAGTTGGTAAGCGGAGAAATAAATTGTATTCTCCGCGAATACTTGTTACATTACGATTGTCTGGTATTGAAAGTCCCTCATAGTTTCTAATACCTACAATGCAAGGCAATTTTGTCGCTGCATGATCAGTAGTGATAGTATCGGAAATATTGGTTTAATAATTAGTGTTGCTCACGATATCTCCCCCGTAATAGTCATTGGCTCCGTAACGTTCCTATAACGTTGCCCAATAAATAAACCATCAGATGCAAAATATTTTTTGAAATGACTGCAGAGATTAGTGCATACAAACAAACAATGTATTCAGTTTTGTATGATATTGGTCAATGCAGTGACGTAGCTATAGCTTTTACAAGGGGGGGGGTCCGCGGGTAAAAGCCAAAAATCTAACCGCTCAAATCGTAGTTATTTAGAAATTACTTAAACATAGAATGGGAAATCGCTAGTTAATAAAAATTTGCTACTTGCTATTTGGATTTGGACTTTGGATGGATGAAAATCTGCCGTAGATTTTCATTCATTTTTGTTTTATTGTTTACATAACAACTGTCAAAACATCAAGTGTAAAGTAAAATCAATTTATTTTTGGTAATTAACTATTTTAATGTTGCTTATTACCAAGATGAGATGTTAGAACTCAGGGAGAAAATTCTCACGCACTCGAATCAACTTCGTATACGAAAAATAATTCAAATTCGAACTTTTTTCGAGTGAATGTAAAGTTAAGCTATTATGGAAATGTCGAGTCCGGTGTTTCTCGAAGGTCTTGATGGTACGAATATAATGTCAAATGTATTGTTCATAAATAAATTATTTTAAAAATAGATTTCGAAATTCGAAATGACTGCCTCGGTGGCGTAGTTGTAATTGCGCATGCGTTACGATTGCTGTGCTGAGGTCCCTGGTTCGATCCCCGGGTCGGGTAAAGTGATATTGGGTTTTTCTACCTAGAAATACTCAGTATTAACCCGGAGTCTGGAATGGTGCGCGGTGTGGCGATAGGCTCGCCCCCTATCACATTATGGGACCGAAATTCGGCGAAAAGTGGGTGTACTGGTTACACCTCTGCCTACCCCTTCGGGGATTACAGGCGTGAGTGTATATGTATATGTAATTCGAAATCAAAATATTCTATTTGAGCTATTCTAAAAATTACCATTCGAACTTTTCTCGAAGGTTATCGCTCGAACTGCTTCGACTGGTACAGACCGGTCGAGACGTACATCTCGAATTCGAACCATTCAATATTGTGTCCTAACTTAATGATGATGATGATGTCCTCCAAGAAGTATCCTTCGACGGCGAACCTTGCATTTTTGGAACAAGATTTTTTCGCCAATGTGAGCATATGTGACTAGCTAGCCCTAATTTTGTTTTAAAAGCCCTGTCACAGGACGTAAAGAACAGTTGTCTAGAAGAGAAGCTGTAAGAGTCAACTCAAACTGGCGCAGAGTCGAAACGTTGCGTCACGTCCTATTTTTCAACTACAATGCATGGCGACGCGCGCCGTGTACACTTAGGGCCAACCCTATGTGTACACAGTTTTAGGTCTTATTTATTGCAGCTCACGCTGTGCGTCAAGGCATTGGATACATACATGTTTCCTCAAAATATGATTTTCGTACTGAGCTACGCCATTCGGTCTAGTGACACGAAAGTTCTTCCTAGCAGTCGCAGGGTACGCCGCAAGATGCTAAGTAACGCTTGATGATACTGTAGTAGGTAGAAAATGACATCCAGGCTTACGCCATTCTTGAGCGAGTTTGCCTTAAACCACTGAAACCTAATGGTGTCTAATCCATATGGCGTCTTGACAAATTTCATATGAACTGCATCAGGTGAATTCTCCAGATGAAGTGGCAAGATTGTTTCCTTTACATAAATATTTTCCGACGTTTATAGCTAAGCGGCAAAGAGTCTATGCTCTTGGAGGTGGTGCGGTAATGTTGTACGTATGAAGGCCTCTAGACACCCAAAGATATTGTTTTATTTTGGTCCTAACTTACTGCGTATATGATGCCATAAGCTGATGTGTTTACCCATAAAAAGACTCAATCTCGTGTTTTTATTATGATTTAACTAAAAGTCTTAGAAAGATAAAATACTTGGAAGAGTCCAAAAACATGTCCAAGAACTGGATAGTGGATGCACATTTGATGAGGCCCGTGACACTATGGATATTAAAATACTTATAGATTTTTAGTTCGAAATTCAAATTTTTTAGTAGAATCTCATAGTAAAGACTCGAATTCAAATGTATATGGATGCAACATTCGAACAATATAACTTCATAGTTCGAAATTATGTAATAGAGAAATTATTCGAACTGTAGATTCGAGTACGAAATTATTTTGAATGAAAGGAGAATTGCCCTCCAGGTACTTATGGTACATCATATACCATCACACTCATTACTACTAAGTAGTCACTACTTAAGACTCGGTCGTATTTTTTTAAGTAGATGTGCCCTGAAAAAAAAGCAGTCTTGTTTTACTAGTTGATTTAAGCGCTAAAAAGTACACGAAAAAAATTAAACTAGGCTCAAAAGTCGTAGAAAAATCTGTTAATTCCAAATATGCATATAGCTGAATGCTGCAAAAATTGACACTTAAATCAAATAGCCTGCTAACCGTCTATATTATCCGCTATCAATAGTTCGCGGTTTTTTATTATGTCGTAGGCTAAGGGGGGTGTCTGGACCCCCTGAACCCCCCCCTTATATACGCCCATGGGTCAATGTAAAATCTATATCCCTTATCCAAAGCTAAAATGGTCTGTAGCTATTTAACCAGTGCTTACATATTTTTCTCACATTATATTTTTTTATAATATCAGTATCAATAAGGCATTTGAGCTTCTGAGTTTGCTATCGATGGAAAAATTGGCAGAAGACTTCCGCACCGAAATGGTGTCTACCAAATTGGCGACACTAAAGGAATACTCAAACATTATTAGCAGTAGTTACTAGTAGTAGTAGATAGTTTTGATAGATTGTGCTAACTGGAAATATATATTCTCTGCCCACCCCAATGGAATAAAGGCGTGATAATATGTATATAAGATAATTTATTAAGGTAAGCTACATTACAACCAAGGCCTGACACCTCCCATTAGTAGAGGAGGCCCGAGCAGTGGGACAAATGTTTAAAACAGGGCTAGTATTGTTATATTATTATAAATTAGGTAATTTATCTTTTGACGTCACTATTTTTTACTATGGCAACTATTTAATAATATGACGTCAAACATTTCTGACAGTTACGACATCCACTCGTTAAACATGTTTATATCCTGTCCCCAAGTTATTAGAACCCGTAACCCAGTAAGGACAATCAATTACATGCCCTTACGTCCCTCGACTCACTATGATTGCATATAAAGGGCACCTGCACCTATAAAATATTAATTCACTCCTCGTGTAAGTGTTTCTTGGTTTAATAGCTTAATAGGGTGTAATATATCTTTTTGTTATATGTCACGGATGTCGGATATTGTTTTCCTTTCTATTTTCGCACCAACTTCTTGTATCTGCACCACTTCAGACTGACTTGCAGAAAATGCCTCTGATATCTAGTTCACCTAAACATAATTGAGTTCATATCATCTCCCGAAGTTATTTATACTAAGTTTTATGATTATTATATCGACTCTGTTACGAAAAGTAATTCAGGAAGACATAAATACAATATATATCTTTTATCGTAGCCTGGCAGTGACTACAAAGCTTCATTACAGACGGGTACAAATGTAATATCGATCGTCACGCTGTGAGTAAGCTACTTATCCCGCATAAAGATTTCAAAAGTTTTCAAAATGTTTAAATTAAACAAACAACGTCATAATTATATGCATTGTCCGCTCCCGCTTATCCTTTACGCCCCCTCGAGTGGCGGATGAAATATGAATGCTAGTCGGCCGTGCCATCCCGAATCATCCCGAATATTGGGTCTCAGCAGACTGCCTACATATATCATATGCATTATTTATGTATAGTTTTAACGCTAGCGGCTTCGCTGTCCCTTCGGACTTGGCGCTGGGTCGTTTAATATGTAAATTGATTAGCCTATCTTTATATATATATAGGTATATAATTAACAAACGTATATTCATCGAAGATACCTTATCTTCTTGGTGCGATGTATCTGCCGGTGTCCCTCAGGGCGGCGTTTTATCTCCTTTACTCTTCGCGTTATTTATTAACTCAATCTCTGATCAACTTATTTCTTCCTACCATCTTTACGCAGATGATCTGCAGATATATTACCATGCTCCAGTAGACAGGGTGTCGGAAGCGATCGCATCGGTTAACAAGGACCTTACTCGTGTCAGCGATTGGAGTAAAATGCATGGCTTGATAATAAATCCCTCAAAAACTCAGGTCATTGTTGTTGGGAGCTCTAGGACTATTTCTAGAATTGATTTTAGTCAGTTATCCCCGGTTCTGTTTGACGGTTGTCCTATTCCGTTTAGCGACAAAGTAAAAGACTTGGGGATATACATCGACAAGAATCTTTCCTGGGGCCCCCAAATACAAGAACTCAGTCGCAAAATGTTTGCAGCGGGAGGGTCCTTAAGAAGAGTACGGAATTTCTTACCGATACCCACGAAAATTGCGCTGGTTCAGTCTCTTCTTTTCCCTATTCTAGATTATGCTGACGCTAGCTTTCTCGATCTTACCGAGGCCCAGTTTGTAAAACTTGAGCAGCTCCAGAACTTTTGCATCAGGTTAATTTTTGGTTTGCGCAAATATGACCACGTTTCGGAATTTCGTAGTAAACTCAAATGGCCATCTATACGCCTTCGCCGGAATACTCGTATCTTATCACTCTTATACAGGGTTTTGTTCGACCCTACTGCTCCACGTTACCTCAATGAGCGCTTTAAATTTTTAAGCGATACACTAGCACGTACGTTGAGATCATTGGAGGATTGGACATTAGAAATCCCGAAACACAGCACTTCATTTCTTGATAAATCCTTCACAGTGTATGCTGCTCGTCTGTGGAACGAATTACCAGTACCTATACGAAAAGCTGAATCTTTAGCTATTTTCAAAAGACTCCTTCGTATTCATTATTCGTCACTTCAATGATATAATAGTGTCTTCTAGATTCACAAATCAGCCCGGCAGATGGCGCTGCTTTTCCGGGCAGGACGACGTGCCAGGTCGGCTGTTTTATATAAATTCATGGGTTTAATATCTATTTTGTTTAACTAAGACTTATTGGACTGCGTCGGTGGCGCAGTTGTAAATGCGCATGCGTTACGTCTGCTGTGCTGAGGTCTCAGGTTCGATCCCGGGTTGCGTAAAGTGATAAATGGTTTTTCTATTTAGAAATACTCAGTATCAGCCCGCAGTCTGGAATTGTGCCCGGTATGGCGATAGGCTCACCCCCTATCACAATATGGGACCAAAATAAATTCGGTGATTAGTGAGTGGGCTGGTTACGCCTCTGCCTACCTCTCGGGGATTACAGGCGTGAGAGTATATGTATGTATGTAAGATTTATTGGATTATTGGAACAGAGATAGTTTAGTTGGGTGTGGTACGGACTGCCGAGATGAAAGTAGTAGGTTCGAAACCGGACCAAATGGCAATCACATCTGATTTTACTAATAGAGGTAGAGCCCGTGAACCCCAGACCTACGTTATTTTATAAAAGCTGAAAGTTTGTCAGCGCATGCTCCCAACACAGGTAAGAACTATGGACAATTATGAAGTTTGGGTTACAGTGGCTTTAGCAGGTAAACGTCACTAAAGGTGTGTAAAATACCGATCTAAATACGTCAAATAATAAAGTGCGATTTTTTGGTATTACCTTTAGAATATTATTAAAAATCACGTTATTCATTGCCAGACACTTAACATCGTGGCAACCCCTTGCCAGACACCCTTAATGGTCATGAAATTATAATTTTACTTACGTTATAGTATAAAAGCTGATTTTTATAAATAATACTTGGGTAATAAATAGATGATGTTTCCTCATTAGCCAGACACTTTTGATAGTTCCAACCCCTTGCCAGACAAGCATGTAGGGTAGCTGTAGGAGAGCGCGAGTATGGATTGTACAGTCTTACTATTTTGTAGTTTATGATGGTATCAACCAGTCAACAAAGACAGGCCAATAACTGATTTAAAATTCACAATTATTTTCAGTTTAATTATTAATTGTCAGTTTATGATCTAGGAACACATAAGTACTAGCAATCACAATGTTATTGAAATGAACTATTATTTAAACTGCAATATAATTTACAAAGTGTTACAACATGATTAACTTTCTGTATTGACTAAGAGTAGTTATTAAGATTTGTTTTATATTGTAAATTTGAGAAAATTTTAAACTTTGTTGTGGTTACAGTAACACTAAATCTCTTACCATAATATCACTGCCTAATTAGCAGTTAAACAAAAACTTCAAATATTAATTTAAGTACCATCAGTTTTAATAAAACTAAAAGAAGAATTACCATCAGATTCTAACACGAAAAATTAAAACAAAAATCAATAAGATAGGAAATAGAACCTGGTATTTTTAACTTAATGAATTGTTTAGTTTATCAGAATGAACAAAATTAAAACTCACCTGTACATTTTAAAACCAGAAGCGACTCACGAAATTTTAAATACATCCATAGGAACATGACCTATGTAGGTAGGCAGGCAAACAACCAGCTATCTCAGTATTTGCACTACCAGAGAACCGCCTCAACAACTCAATAGCGCCAGGGGACACCATCCACAGCATATGGAATTATAACACCAAAATCATTAACACAATAAACATTGACACTTAATTTTGACTATCGTTTAAACGATTTAGTTTGGAACATAAAATATTTGATTTACAAAACTTAAGGGACTTACTATAATTTATAAACATAGCACATCCAAATGATTCTCAACATTCGCAACCTTGAAATTTACTGGAGACTAGCAAATTTACCATTGAGCACTTTTTACCACGCGTAAAGCAGTAGCATATTACACTTTACCATCACTATTTTATTTCGGACTAGCTGTTGCTCGCGGCCCCGCCCGCGTGGAGGTCATGTTTGAGACGAAAAGCATACACTACAAAATACCAATTTTCATGCATTTAACTTCAAAAATGACAGATTTTCATACAAACTTTCTTCCCCTATTTTACCCCCTTCGGGGTGGAATTTCCAAAAATCCTGAAATATATATTTTTTATTTTTGACTAAAACGCCAAATACTAATTTTCATAAACTTAACTTAAAAAATGACGGATTTTCATACAAACTTTCATCCCCTATTTTACCCCCTTAGGGGTGGTATTTCCAAACCCCTTCCTTAGTGAATGCCTACGTCATAAAAGGTACCTACTGTCAAAATTTCAAGTCTCTAACCCCAGCCGTTTTGGCTGTGCGTTGATCGATCAGTCAGTCAGTCAGTCAGTTTCTTCTTTTATATATACAGACAGACAGAAGATGATAGAATTTCAATAATTTATAACTTTTTACACAACCCAAAAAAGTGCATAAAACTAATGATTAATGTTTTCCAAACTCTCAAAGAACAAAAATAACATGGTACGAGACTGTAGGATTTACATCACCTGATTTACGATAGTGGATGTCGAGTTCAATCCCACTTCTGATATCCGGGTTCTATATGTTGTGGTTAGAATGGCTGAGGTCATGACGTCATCATAGGTCATGACTATGAGGGTTATTCATCCTTCTTTGATCTTCAGATAACCAGGATGCATAGCGTACGATAGTTCAGCAGAAATAACACACTTTCATCTGTTCATTGTTTATTAAGCTACACCGGTTCGGAATGCAGTTATCCACTAGGAAAGAAGCCGGCAATAAAACCTGTAGTTGCTCTTTTAAACATATCACTTTTACATCAGTTGACAATTACACTTTTTACTTATTCAGTCCAATAATTAACAAAAACGACAACCGGCCTTCAATAATAATATTTTTACATTGTATTTTAACCTATTATTGACATAGTAAATTAAAAATTTTAACAATTTAAGGTAGTTGTAGCATCGAATGTATTTTATTAAAATGTTTTTATAATTTACATAGACTATCAGTAGAAATAACAACTGCGCAGTGAGGGACCACGGTAGACTTAACTCGCTATCTCACTCGCACTCACCCATATGCATACTGCCTCGCGCTCTCTTACAGCTACCCTACATGCTTGTCTGGCAAGGGGTTGGAACTATCAAAAGTGTCTGGCTAATGAGGAAACATCATCTATTTATTACCCATGTATTATTTATAAAAATCAGCTTTTATACTATAACGTAAGTAAAATTATAATTTCATGACCATTAAGGGTGTCTGGCAAGGGGTTGCCACGATGTTAAGTGTCTGGCAATGAATAACGTGATTTTTAATAATATTCTAAAGGTAATACCAAAAAATCGCACTTTATTATTTGACGTATTTAGATCGGTATTTTACACACCTTTAGTGACGTTTACCTGCTAAAGCCACTGTAACCCAAACTTCATAATTGTCCATCGTTCTTACCTGTGTTGGGAGCATGCGCTGACAAACTTTGAGCTTTTATAAAATAACGTAGGTCTGGGGTTCACGGGCTCTTAGACCATAAAGTTACGTGTGAATTTGTGTATATTGATAATTATCGCTTCTCTAACAGTGAAGGTAAACATCGCAAAGAAACCTGCAAATTGGAGAATTCTCATAAGAGTTGCAAGGCTATGTGAAGTCTCCCAACCCGCATTAGGCGAGTGCCCAGCGGTGGGATATTTTTTACAGGCTTTGTATTATTATTGATAGATTTATTGGTTGGGTAATCATTTTTGTTTATAATCTCTCTAAAATTTATAAGTTTATTTTATGAATTGCGTTACATTACAAACGTAAAAACAAATTAATTCTATGAAATATACGATACAAAAGCTTTATCTAAGACTTAATTGTAATTTAAAGTAAAATAATTACTTATTAGAGTCATCTAAAGACATGAAACAGTTTCAACATGTATCTTAGAAGCATAAAGGCGTTAACCAAAACATATCGTATAAAGCCTCATTTGATAATTTAGTCATAGAATTTAAGGCATACTTTGTGGACGTGGTGGCCTTTAATCACGATCCCTTTCAGAACAAATTCTATAATTTGAGTATCTTAAATTACTGTGTAGTTATATTAGTCTAGAGTCTAGACAATAATTCGACGGTTGGCGGCATATTTAAGCGACAATTTTGGAAAGTTACAAGAGAGAAGTTCATAGTTTTTTTTTATTATCATAAAAAAATTCACTGTAAAAAAAACTATTGCGTGTTTTTTCTGATTAGAAAGCTGCCGTACTAATTCGACGATGATTGGAAATGAACTTATTTAAACAGTAATACTTATTAAAACTCCAAAAAATATCACTAACGTTGTGAGAATCGAACCCAAGGCACTCGAGCAAAATGATTTCTTGCGTGATCAATTGGTTAGGAGCCCCATGTAATAATCGTGTTAACATAAAGCAACAGCTGTAAACTAAGTCCTGTATTAAAAAGGAAAATAAATAAGGAGCAAATAACAAATTTATTAAAACACTCTCAAGATACGAGCACAAGTAATGAGACAAAACAATTATTCTTTGTATCCATCATTCTGTTTGCAACGCCTTTGTGAATTGTAATTTTTTTCACATTCTAAGAAATTTGATTACATCTTGAATATTTAATTTGAAAATAAAAATGTATTAATCATTTTCTCTGACGTTAACGAGACGATTGTGCAAAGAGCATTCGATTGTGTATCAAAGTTTTCGAGCGGAGTTTGATAAATTGAAAAAAGACAAACGTAAATTATGTATACTAAGCAGTTTTCATTCAAATTGAATAATGTCATATTTGCAAATATATATTACAGTGTTAAATACTCAAAGAAAATACAAGAAAAAAGAATTAAATTAAATATTTCTCGTTTAATCTTAGTATAATCGAATTTAATAATATTTGCAATGCTGAAAGTTACTCTTCAATGTAAGTAATACAAACCTCAAAGTATTGCGTTAATCATCTTGGGTATGAATTGCGATATATTAGGGTCTTTTCAGAAATATTACAGTTATTTTCTAAAACATGACGAGTTGGATGCAAGTTGATTTATTAACTAACTGGTTGTTACCTAGACCTTTATTTTGTTATTTTTATTCGTACACACACATATGTACACATACACTCACGCCTGTAATCCGCGAAGGGGGCGACAGAGGTGTAACCAGTACACCCAATTTTCGCCGAATTTCTGTCCCATAATGTGATAGGTGGCGAGCCTATCGCCATACCGGGCACAGATTCCAGACTCCTGGCTAATACTGAGGAATTACTAGATAAAAAAATCCCAATATCACTTTACCCGACCCGGGGATCGAACCCGAGACCTCAGCACAGCAGTTGTAACGCATGCGCAATTACCACTGCACCACCGAGGCTGATTTGATTATTTGCGCATGAAGGTGAGCTGATGGTCCACCTCATACTAAGCAATAAACTTCGGGAATGCTATATACACAGGTTTAAAATTCCCATTATTCCCAATCGGATTTTCTGCTCTTTATTTCCTGTGTTATTTTCCAAGTGAATCGCCCGCAGCATGTCTGATCTGTGCATCATGTGTGTTTCTTGTGATTTCGTTCGTTAAGGTATACAATGCACCTGCGGAAATCACTTTGATCAAAAATACAGTCTTATTTTTCAATACGGAAAACAATAGAGTTATTTTGCTTGATTGGTATTAAAATACACTTTATGATATTTTAATATTATATTAAATTTATAATACAATACTAGCCCTGTATTAAATAATAATAATGAGAGGGGTTAGGCCTTAGTCCACCACGCTGGCCTAGTGCGGGTTGGTAAATTTCACATACCTTCTAAATTCGTATAAGAATTCTCAGATATGCAGATTTCCTCACGATGTTTTCCTTCACCGTTAAAACAAGCGATAATTAACATTTAATACACACATAACTTTAGAAAAGTCAGAGGTGTATGCCACTTGGGTTTCGAACATACGACTTTCGTCTTGACAGTCCGTACCGCTACCAACTAGGCTATCGCCGCTATTATATTAAATTAAATTTATTTAAACAATTTAAAACCTTTTATTTCCCAACTAGCTTTTGCTCGCGGCTCCGCCCGCGTGCAGGTTGCTTTCAGAAAGAGCAGAAGTATATAATCCAAGGAGTTGTCTTCTGCACAGAGGCACCTATAGCGATCGTCCTGACTCTCAGGTGTTATGCCTGAAGCTTGGGATTGCATTTAAAGAATACTTCATAAGTTAACCCCTCAATTCGCCCCTTTTAGGGATGATTTGTTAAAAATGTTGAAACACGTATTTCTTTATTTATTACCAAAAGCCTAAATATCCCTAAGTTGAGGTATTACGGATTGCTTATACTAACTTTCAACTACTATTTCACCCCCTTCAAGATAATTTTTTGAGACAAAAGATAACTTATGTCCTTCCCCAGGATATAATCTATCCCTCTGCTGAATTTCATTAGGATTCGTTCACCCGTTTAGTCATGAAAAGGTAACATACAAACAACAATATTAATTTTGCTGCGGAGATATTTTAAAACTGTTATATCTCCTAAGATATTCATTGAAATCAAATGACGTTAGAGCAACTTTGTGCAAAACTAAATAATTGTGCTAAATAAAGTATTTATTTGGATGAGGATTAATACCATGTTTATAAAAGCTCAGCATTAAAAAGGTTATAGTGAGCCAACCGAAAAAGATAGACCTCGGACTTTTTTTAGAACTTTTTAAGAGGAACAATTCCGTCATACATGATTGTTACGTAACTTTAACCGTTTACGCAGCGCACGCAACGGAAGCTCTCAAAAGGAATAAATTTTCCCCGTTTTTGCAAAAATTTTCATTGCTGCTCCGCTCCTATTGGTCATAGCGTGATATTATAAAGCCTATAGCACTCCTCGATAAATGGGCTAGCCAACACTAAAAGATTTTTTCAATTCGAACTGGTAGTAGGTACCTGAGATTAGCGCGTTCGCGTTCAAATAAACAAACAAACTCTTCAGCTTTATATATAAGTATAGATATATATGTCCTGACTAATGTATACTTAACTAGGGAAATCATGGTTCAAACCCCAGAACTACCATTCAAAATAATAGGCTGATTTTACGATTTGGAAAAACTCACGTACGTTATTCGCGACCGTAGATTTTGTGGCAGCTCTGCCTATCCCTCTGTGGATACAGACGTGAGCTTATGTAATACAACCGTCTGTGACAACTCTTTGAAAATGTTTTTAGCTTCTTTCCAGACGGCCTTTAGAGGTCATAGCCGTAAAGGCCTCTAAAGTTACTTGGCCGTCTGCTCAATACATACGCACTCACGTTTGTAATCCCCAAAGGGGTAGGCAGAAGTAACAAGTACACCCACATTTCACCAAGCTCATTACCGTCCCATGATGTGATAGGGGGCGAGCCTATCACCATACTGGGCATAAATTCAAACTCTGGGCTGATACTGAGTATTTCGTGATAGAAAAACACAATATCATTTTGTCCCGACCCGGGGAACGAACCCGAGACCTCATCAGCACAGCAGTCGTACCGAGTAACGCAGTTATAATTACACCGCCGAGGTATAAGCTAAATACAGTTTTTAAGGCTCATTACATTAAAATAGGTAACTGAATATTTAAATATTTGTTTCATAACAGCTTTTTCTTTAGACCCATTTGCACTTTGAAGATCTAGTATATATACCACGCGAGATGGACTTTAGCATATTAAAGCGTCCATGGCGCAGTGGGCTAACCAGCTGTGAAACAAGAGACCGTGGATACGATTCCCGCACCGAGACAAATGTTTGTGTTACAAACAGATATTTGTTTCGGGTCTGGGTGTTTTGGGTCCATAGTCCCTCATAGTTCTTGATTCCCACGACAAAAGACACGTATCTTAGTGTAGGGTCAGGACTATGTGTGTGTTGGGTGTTATTTATTATTATATGTTTTTTTATTATTCGCTAAGACTATAATAATAATTATGGGCTATGTATTATACATTGTCCCACTGCTGGGCACGGGCCTCCTCTACTAATGAGAGAGGTTAGGCCTTAGTCCACCACGCTGGCCTAATGCGGGTTGGTAGACTTCACATACCTTCAAAATTCGTATAAGAAATTCTCAGATTGCAGGTTTCCTCACGATGTTTTCCTTCACCGTTAAACCAAGCGATAATCAACATTTAATACACACATGACTTGAGAAAAGTCAGAGGTGTATGCCACTTGGGTTTCGAACATACGACTTTTGTCTTGACAGTCTATACCGCATCCAACTAGGCTATTGCTGCTAAGACTATATCAAGCCATAATCAATTAATTATGCCTCGTAGAGCTCAATGCGCACCGCTAGAGAGTCGAACTCTTTGCCGGAGTCTCCATTTCCCAAAAATTATAACCTGGTCAAGAGTGAATAGGTATCTTCTAGGTAAGCGTGCTCCACCGTAGACCACATCATCACTTACCATCAGGCGAGATGGTGGTCAAACGCATGGCTATTTATGGGAAAAAAATGTGCAAAAAGGCGGCAAAAAATTGACTCACGAATTTAGTTATTATTTGTGGATTTAATGTGTCATTTCCTGTCTTTGGTCACAATATGAACGATAACTACAGTAATAAAACATAGAAAATAGAAGCATTTATGTACAAAGGGGTTTATGGACACTAAAGAAATCCATACTAATACTATAAATGCGAAAGTAACTCTGTTTGTTTGTTTGTTACCTCTTCACGACTAAACGGCTGAACGGATTGTTATGAAATTTGGTAAGAGAATAGATTATATCCTGGAGAAGGATATAGGCTATCTTTTTTTCTCAAAAAACAACCTAGAAAGGGGTCAAATAGGAGTTCAAAATTTGTATGGGATATCCATAATTCCTCGACTTAGGGATCTGTAAATTGATATTTAGGCTTTTGGTAGGAAATAAAGAAATACGTGTTTCAACGTTTATGAAAAATCATACCTAAAAGGGGCAAAGTGAGGTTAAACTTATGAGGTATTCTTTAGATGCAATCTCAACATTCAGGCACAACACCTGAGAGGCTGGACAATCGCTACAGGTGCCTCAGTGCAGAAGAAAACTCCTTGGATTGTATACTTCTGGTCCCGTATATAACCTCCACGCAGGCGGAGCCGCGAGCAACAGCTAGTAAGTCTATAAAGCAAGTACTAAGCCCTAAACTCCGTAATAAAATGTTGCTTCACTAATATTACACGTAGACTTTATTACTGTACATCTCTCGTCAGTTGTTATGTCACGTACCAAATAAGAATGTGAGAAATCCGAAATAGCTACACGTGGAATGATAATACGAATGAAATTCACATTTTCCTGCATTTGTGTTGAATTAAAAATGTGAGTAGGTACATTTAAATTTTAGCTGTCGACTCGTTGCGCTCTGTAGATTACATTTATGAAATAGATGGTGTAAAGTTTTATAATTTCATTTTGGCGTAGCAATTTTAGATGTTTTGAATAAATAATTTAATAAAAAATTGTCAGCCTCCGTGGCGCAGCGGGTATTTTCCGGTTGTGAAACGAGAGGCCGTGGGTTCGATTCCCTCACAGGGGCAAATGTTTGTCTGACAGACTGATATTTGTTTCGGGTCTGGGTGTTGTGGGACCGTAGTCCCTCGCTGTTCTTGATACCCACGATACAGGTTTTACCTAGTGTGAGGTCAGAACTATGTGTGTGACTGTTGGGTGTATATTATAGGTGTATTATTATCAATGTTTTATTTTTTCATGAGCTTTGGTTTTTAGACGATTACTTGTACATGGAGATTCTTAGCATCAAGCTATCAAGCATGCATGCATGAAGCTGCAGGCCTTACTTTGGCTCCCATCGTAGCCATCGCAATAACTAAGGACGCCGGGCACTTGGGGCCTAAGCATATTTTTGCGGTTCATAAAAGGAGATTTGGACCGTTACTCGCTAAGCTGGTCAACTGCGTGTTGGCGAGACGCAATATCCTCGTTTGTTAGACAGCAGGGTACACCGCGGGTAGGAGAGGTTGGCTTGGTTCCCGAAAGATAATGCTTGGGACCCCTTACACCTGAATTTCCGAATGAAAAACAATGGCGGAAGCTGACGGAAGACTGAAAGGAAGAATAAATGGGAGGCCTTTGCCCAGCAGTGGGACTACAAAAAAGGCTAGCTAAAAAATTATTTCATATATTATAAATTAAATTAATTTTTATTTTGTACATTGTTGATTGTTATCAAATTACATAATATTACGTGGGATAAATACAAAAGAAAATTTGAGTCTTTTGATTTCATAAAACTTCAACGTTTTTATTTTCTTGTTTCAGTTTTTATTTTTGTTAAGAATTTATAAAGCTACAAGACAGGCAATTTACTGGAATCCTACCTTGGTGTTATTTAAAGTCGCAACGTGACTAGATGTTTCGGTGTTAAACAAAATTTATTTTATCTACAATCATAGCAACCTGTGAATACAAAAATTTTCTCAGCTACTGCAATTATCTTGGACATTTTATGGTCTGAAAATATAATATCAAAAGTTAAATAATATGCGATGACGTATGATAGGCGTAATATTAATAAATGATAGCTCTCTCCTAAACGAGAATCTATCTGCTTGGTATATTATGCTGGTGGTAGGATATTCATATCCGCCCGGATAGCGACCACCGTACACAGGATGTAAAACCCGCCATAGTGCCACATGCAAGTGTGTCGCGTTCCGGGATCAGCCAGTGTACATCCGGTTTTTGTCGGCGGTCTAGAGTTGAGGTACGATGTTTGGCCGTTTTGTGGCCTTCTGTGTACTCAGACACTAGACCCTCGACCGCTTCTTCACCTTCTTGCCCATGGCGTAGTGTGAAGGAGTAGGCCGGCATGATTGTGTTGAGTAGCGGGGGATAGATCGTCTCTCGCTACTCGATACTCTAATTGGACCATACTGCGCTTACCATCAGGTGAAGTGCGGTCACTTTGCCGTGCTAGGATAAAAAAAAATACGAAGGTCTCCTATTTACAAACAATATTAATGAATCTTTTTACACCAGAGCTTATCTGTTTCACGGGCGACTTAACACAAAATCTGTTGCACGCAACATCGCCGTGACGTTACAAATTGACGTAATTATCAAGGCGTGATCATCTGGGACTCGAGTCATGACTAGGATTAATAAGGTTCGGTGCTCGGGCAGATATTGGCTACTTGTCTAGCTAAAATAGTATCGGTTAGATGTAATGCTTAATTACAGCTGCCCTGGCGCAGCGGACGAGTGGCCGGCAGTGAAACGAGAAGCAGTGGGTTCGATTCCCGCACCGCAAATGTTTAGTACTTATACATTTATAACTGAATTTAAGTGAAGGTAGAGATGTAAAGTGTTCGGTCTTAAATACACATTCCAAATAACCCAGTTCATTATATTATATTTGAGTTAAACATAAGTTAGTACAGAAATCTGCGGAGCCAAAAGAAATTCACTTTATGAACTCCAGCTGATTCCCATTAAACAGAACCTGGCGCAACAGATTTTTCGCACCAACAACATAAAAAGCCCATTGTAATAAATGAGTTGAGTATACACACGGTATTATCGAATAATGGCCGCCAATGGCAGCTGCGTAAATTATTTTACATATCAATTGTTTGCGGATTTTCAAATATTTTCCGATAAAGGTATAAAATACACACATACCTATACACTCACGCCTTTAATCTCCGAAGGGGTAGCCAAAGGTACAACCAGTACACCCACTTTTCGCCGAATTTATTACAGTCCCATAATATGATAGGGGGCGAGCCTATCGTCATACCAGGCACAATTCCAGACTCCTGGCTGATACTGAGCATTTCTAAATAGAAAAACATAATATCACTATATTCGACTCGGGGATCAAACCCGAGACTTCAGCACAGCAATCGTAATGCATGCGCAATTACAACTGCACCATCCAGTCAGGTATAAAATATAAATGTAAAAGCTCTGCCGGCACTATACGAATTGAAATGGACTAAATTCAAACTGTCATATTTCTTAATTAATACTCTTGTAAATATCAAACTATTTACATTAATTTAAATTACTTTATAGATGCGTAATGTTACTGGGCGCATACCAATTAGGTTTCATATAAAGGTACCGACTTGTTAATTATGCTGGTTTTAATAACTTTTTATAAATCTATAATATTTTTAACGTAAGTATCACTAAATAGTATAAAAAAGTGAAAAAAGTGAAAAGTGGTAGAGCCACGCTGTAGACATATGTGTCTACAGCATGAATGGGCTGGCTCAACCGGGGTAGTACCACTGTCTCACATAAAACCAACGTAAAGTGACAGTTCACTGTCGCGTTTCGTATGGTAAGTGAGATATCCGGAGGCCCAGATTTCCCCTTCCCTTCCCTAATCCCTATTTCTATCCTTTACAGCCGACAGCGCATACATGATACTTTCGGTATTGTGGATGTTCATGGGCGGTGGAGATCATTTAACATCAGGTGACCCACTGGCTTGATTGTCGGACTATGACATAAAAAAAAAGTCGCTATTTTGTTATTAGTTTTTTTACGCAATAGATTTTGAAGCAAATTTAACTATTAGTCAGATATTTTTTCAAAATATTTTCGTACAAAACATGCATAAAACAAAGTATGCTTTCAATCGCTTACATTGCTAAAACTGACAAAGCTCTACAAGATACAAAAACTTTCTACATACAAGCACAAAATGCTCTCATTGTTAAAAATAAATCTGACCAACCAAAAGAGCCCACTCATTAACTCAAAATATGGAATTGCAATTATTAATATACGTGTCCGAAAGGGTAAGGGCCGTATTGCCCTACAAAGTGAAGCCTCGAATCCGGCCGAGTCATGTCGAGCGGTTCCGTGATAAATGATGTGTCCCGGACACGACCGCTTATGACTGATGGATACCACTTCTTGCACTGTGCTTCGGAAAGAAACTTTCTAAAGCCGGTATAATAATTTATTTAATGTGGTAATTTTTGTCAATCAACGGAAGATTTGGTTTGTTGTCAGTAAAGCCCTTACCTTGTATTATGTTTAAATATTGAATTTGAATATTTAACAGATCAGATATAGCTTAGGTTACAATTAGGGTGAATAATTTTACAAGAAATCTTAAAAAAATATCTACTCTTTAACTTGTTAGGAACATCAACAACTATGCAAAATGGATATTTAAAAGGCACAAATACAATGTTTATAATTTATTGATTGATTTACAAGGCACTGTTACACATCTCAGTGCTTAATATTAACACACACGCATGTCAGGATTCACTTAAGGCTTCTCTTTATAATTAATCTACCAGCATTACCCTTTTAAACTGAACAACGCCATTGAACCGTTTACAATTACTTACTACCCCGCGAACGAACCACGAATTTTCTCACTACCAACTCACTGCTACACCACTAGTCTTCTGAACTGAACCAACTGAACACCAGAGCGCGGAAGGCACTCAGTTTTATTTTCAACATTTACTACTACCTTGATTGTCATTATTATCTACCCACAACTAGTCTCCTAAATACCTCCGTTATACCTTCGGTATTTCTAATAATATTAAATACCCTAATAAACTAGTTACTCAAACAATGAGAGTATATATTAAGTAAGAATTGAGAATGCCTCAGGAATTAAGTCCACCTTTACATATATGTACGAAGTGTAAATATATAAATATTCTCCTACTGCTGACTACGGACCTCTTCTACTAATAAGACTAGACTTTAGTACACCACGCTGGTCTAATGATGGGTTGAAACTTCGCATATTTTAAATTTTTTTATTTAGAATTCTCAGGTATGAAAGCATTCTTACAATGTTTTCCTTCTGCGTGAAGCAAGTGATAATTTACAATATACACATACCTTCGAAATTTGAAGTGTATTTATATCGTTGCTATTCAACTATAAATTAAACTAGCTGTTGCTCGCGGCTCCGCACGCGTGTAAGTTGTGTTTGGGAGAAAAAGTATACAATACAAAATTCCAATTTTCATGCGTTTAACTTCAAAAATGACGGATTTTCATACAAAATTTCATCCCCTATTTTACCCCCTTAGGGGTCGTATTTCCAAAACCCTTCCTTAGTGGACGCCTACGTCATAAAAGGTATCTACTGTCAAAATTTCAAGTCTCTAACCCTAGCCGTTTGGGCTGTGCGTTGATCGATCAGTCAGTCAGTCAGTCAGTTTCTTCTTTTATATATACATATTATAAGTCCTTAAAATCTTCCACTTGGATATTTCGTCTTGGTGAAGTAAGCACTCTATTAAATGTTTCTGTGAGAGGAATGTTAATTAATTTTTGACATTAATAACCATTTTCCATCGTTCCACTATTGATAGCCATAAAAATAATACAAATTATATTTCTTCCTACAGACATTCACCAGACAGTCGTATCTGCGTCGCCGAAAACCCCTTGAGTACAAACACAAGGTGAATAAACAAAACAAAATACATTCACCGTGAAATATGAACCCATAATACTACATAAAGACGTACATTAGCGCTAATAGAGCCTCTTTTGTCTTGGGTAATACAAGATGGTCGGATCAGAACATTTTCTCTTTTCTAACACTTCAATGTGAGTGTTAAAATATACGCACATTGAAATTGCTAATATAAGACTGGACCAATGTTTGATTAATTAAAACAAGTGTTCGCCCATTGGTCGAATTTGACCGTTATTTATAAAAAAATAAGTTTGAAAGTGATTGAGGTCCTTTTTATAATTATTGCATATTTTTTGGTTCTATGACGCCAGATGAGAGCGGGTAAATAATATCATAAGCGTGTGTTATGTGTTGAATGTCAACAACTTAAAAGGATTATATATTGACGCCTAAGGTCTGACTTGATAATAATAATAATTCGTATATTCGAACTAGCCAAGCCATACCTTAGGCTTTAATATATTATCCTAAGTTATAAGATGAAGTGATATTTTAAGTTGTTATAAAATATTTTATGTTATTATTTAAATAAAATTCAGGACTGACCATTGTACTTGGCACCCATTTAGATCTCAGTTCTTTTGTCGTTGAAGTCAACAACCAAGGCATTATTGTATCATAATATTGAACTTGGCTCTCATTTCACATTTATGTTTTGATGGGATCCTATTAGCCTACACTTCATTATTTTCTTTCAGTATTAAATATACATACATACATATACATATACACTCACCCCTATAATCCCCGAAGGGGTAGGCAGAGGTGTAACCAGTACACCCACTTTTCGCCGAATTTCGGTCCCATAATGTGATAGGGGGCGAGCCTATCGTCATACCGGGCACAGGTTCCAGACTCCGGGCTAATACTGAGAATTTCTAGATAGAAAAACCCAATATTACTTTACCCGACCCGGGGATCGAGACCTCAGCACAGCGGTTGTAACGCATGCGCAATTACAACTGCGCCACCAAGGCAGTCAGTATTAAATAGGGTTTCAGATACTAAATCTAAATAAATAACTAGGTCAGCCACGATCTATATATATTACAAATGCCTTATAATATTGTGCACTTTATATAGTCCCAAGGTATCACGAGTTAATTTACAATCTTTAATCAGCATTCCATCATATATACAAATCGATAATCAGAAAATACACGCTAACGCTAAATTCTATGAATAGTCTTCGGATCGAAAACTGTCAGGAGATGGTACTGTTTTCCCTTTTTCCTATATCTTTTTTTTATCCTGGCACGGCAAAGTGACCACACTGCACTTGATCGTAAGCGCAGTGCCGTCCAATTAGAGTATCGAGTAACGAGAGACAATGTATCCCCCGGTACTGACCACAATCATGCCGGCCTGCTTCTTCACACTACGGCATGGGCAAGAACGTGAAGAAACGGTCGAGGGTCTAGTGTCAGAGTACTCAGAAGGCCGCAAATGGCCAAACACGTCCCCCAACTCTAGACCCCGGCAAAAACCGGATGTACACTGGCTGATCCCGAAACGTGACACACTTGCGTGTGCCACTATGCCGGGTTTTACACCCAGTGTACGGTGGTCGCTATCCGGCGAATATGAATATCCTACCACCAGCAAATATATCTGCAAATATGTCTTCGTAAAAGGATCACAGCTCAATCTCTACTCGTACAAACTTAATATAAGTAATCCGAAATATGAAGGGATTAATAAAAAGAGTAACAAAGAAAATATTCAAAATATTTCAGCCGAAGGAAGAAAGAATGGTAACTATCGTTCGCGCAATAAACAAGGCCCTTCACGTCTCTTCGCCAAGTTACGCAAAAATATTACGCATACAAGCAAAAGCAGCCATTTCAGAAAGACCCATAGATCTTTACAATTTATACGGAATGCAAGATCAATAAACAATGGATGACATAACAAAGTATGGTAAATATTTACACAAATGTAATACTTTTCTCGGCGGACGTATTACCCAAAGTCAATTTATTCTAATACATAACTTCTGAGACGTATCGCGTATGAGCGACTAAATTGGTTGGAATTATTTTTGAACGTGCGATGGCAACAAAGACGAAGTATTGTAGTTTAGTTGATAATATGCCACTTGAGACATATCATCATCATCAGCTGGTGCCAGTCCACTGCTGGACGTAGGCCTCTCCCAAGATGCGGCACTGAGCCCGATCTTCGGCTCTTCTTTTCCAGTCACTACCCACCGATTTGCGTATGTCGTCGCTCCACCTGGTCACAGGACGTCCTACGCTACGTTTGCCGATTCGTGGTCTCCACTCTAGGACAAGTCTACCCCAACGGTTATCAGTCCTGCGGCAGATATGACCGGCCCACTGCCACTTCAATTTGCTGATCCGTTGAGCTATGTCGATAACGTTAGTTCTCTGGCGAATTACTTCGTTCCGGATTCGATCCCGCAGAGAAACACCGAGCATAGCTCTCTCCATTGAGACATATAGTGAAAATGAATCCAAGTTTCGAACGAATAGAGCAGTTACCAGTATAAAATGTTGTATATTACTTAAAAAAGCTCATTCCTGTTAAAACGGAGTCAAATAAGGTGCATGGTTTTAATATTTTAATGGAATAAAAATCAGTTATATAAATTAAAGATTTACACTTTGCACCTGTAACCAGATTTAAAAAACCATGTCATCCTAATTCATTCTCATTATAAAATTTTAAGTACAGGAAGAGTACGACACATTTGAAAGTAGTAAGGTAACCAATATCATCTGTTAAATTACTTTAATTTTAATCAAACATATTGTCCGACTATTGCTCATTGAAAACTTTCAATCACTCAAAATTATCCAGAACACTTTCATCAAACTGAAACATCAATCAAATGTTGCTATAAATAAGCCGTCAACATAAAAACTAATTTATTTAATGTTCAAACTACCAACATTAATATTCATAAATCAAAATAAATAAAAATCTATATTGATTCTCTCATATTTTTCAGGTGGAATATAATTGTTGAAAAATATGAGAACCAATAAAGGCTGAATAAAAGCAGTCAAATAAACAAATCAATTGGGAAGCAAAAGCAATTCGAGTAGGTTGGAAAGGAAACCACCAAATCTAACTAATGGAATACCTGTGCACAGTTCAAAATGGCCGATTGGCATATATTGATGGGTATGGGGTACCTATCAATTGGAAGTTACAGAGCCCGATGCTCTTACTACCATGCATTTTTTTACATATTTCCTATTTTTAACCGACTTCAAAAAAAGGAGAAGGTTAACAATTCGTCGGAATCTTTTTTTTTATGTATGTTACCCGATTACTCGAAGACGCCTGGACCGATTCGAGAAATTATTTTTTTGTTTAAAAGGGTATACTTCCCAGGTGGTCCCATTGGCACCAAGTCAAGATCTGATGATGGGATCTCAGAAAAATCAAGGGAAACCTTAAAATTTTATAGAGGCGCATAATTTGTTTTTCATTGAAGTATCAGTAGGGATAACTAATAGGCCTCACTGTAACTGGACCTTATAATCGAGTTTCAATGTGACTATTATTTTAAAACAAACTCGACATCATAGTAGGGGTACTGTATTCAAACCTGCACCACTGGATATCAATTTCCACATTCATTTAACGGGTATTTTTGAACTAAATCTCACATAGAAAGTAATAGAAACCGTATAACTAACGAAACTTTGAAAAATTCAGCATAGTTGGACCAATATTATAAGCCATTCTCATGTTAATGCTACGACGTAGCAAATTGAGTAGCTAGTTCGTAGATCGTAGAAACTTTCATACTTACGGACAAGCCTAGGCCTCTACATTTTTACAAACTACCTAGTAATATTCTTGTTTGTATATTTCGAAAGATCGGTTGAGTAAAAAAGTAAGGAATTACGTTTTTTGCTTACATTTTGCTTGTGAAATAGGGCCATCAACACACATCGTCAGTCAATCTTTTTTTACGCAGTGACATCAACTTTATTACACAACTAGATGTTGCTCGCGGCACCGCCCGCGTGGCGGTAATTTTTGGAAGGAAAGGTATATAATTCACGGAGGCATATTAAACTATTACACCTTTCTATTTTGCTATCCCATAGGATGCGTTAATTTTTCCGGGATAAAAAGTGACATAATATGTCATTTTCTGATCCCTAAACTAGCACTATGCAAAAAATAATGTCAAACTCTTGCTCTGTAAAAAACTAAACTATCCCACGGGATTTTCCGGGATAAAAAGTAGCCTATGTGCTATTCCAGACTATAATCTATCTCTGTACCAAATTTCAACCAGATCCGTCCAGCCGTTGTAGCGTGATTGAGTAACAAACATCCATCCATCAAAACTTTCGCATTTATAATATTAGTAGATATAAAAACACTAAGAATCTGTGTACATTTTCGTAATCAAATATTCTTTTTGACAAAATATTCACTTAATGTTATAAAAACTGTATAACACAATCTACTTTGTTATTAATGGACAGAGAAAAACAGTGATCATTAAATAAAATTTTCTTAATTAACACAAAATTATAATGACAAAAAGGAGGTAAACATTGGAATGATTAAATGTCCATTATGATAATTAAACAGAATTTTTCTTTCCATATTAGATGAAAGCAATATTAATTAATCTTTTTCTTTGCCTTATTAACGTAACTTGAACAATACTTGACTGGTAAACGCCACCTTGTAACATTCTTTAATTACATGAAAATACTAAAATATCTTAGAACAGATTATACAGTTATTTATGGTATCTACTCATTATTTAGAATTCCATTTAATGATATCAGCTCAGCGTTGTGGCTTAAATCCAATTTACTAATAATAGACGATGCGTTTTAAACGTAATTAGCATTATATAAACAACTAATTTAAATTTAGACACTTAACTTCATCAAACTATTTTACTCTACTGCCATTTTGGAATACAGTTTCACTACAAAAGAACGAGCAAGAAACTATAGCGTCGCTCTTTACAAAAACTGGATTAAAATACAATTGAAATTAAATAAAATTAGAGCAGTTCAATAGATGCTAATTAAATTGCCTTGTTTTAATTGTGATAAAATATAAATAAAACCTATTACCAAACATGGGTGCATGAATATAAAATAATTAAAAAATCATATTGTAAAAAGAAAACTTGTCAAAAAATATTTCATGAGCGTGCTTCAGTCTTGATTGCCATTTTTTTATAGTGCCTCGATAGGCAGACGAGCAGACGGGCCACCTGATGGTAAGTAGTCACAGCCACGCATAGACTTCTGCAATGCCAGGGCACAGCAAAGCCGCAGCCTACCGTTAATGGTTGGCAGCGGCTTTGCTGTGCCCTGTGGCTACCTATGGTTAAGTAATGATATCAGCTCAGCGTTGTGGCTTAAATCCAATTTACTAATAATAGACGATGCGTTTTAAACGTAATTAGCATTATATAAACAACTAATTTAAATCTAGACACTTAACTTCATCAATCTATTTTACTCTACTGCCATTTTGGAATACAGTTTCACTACAAAAGAACGAGCAAAAAAAACTATAGCGTCACACTTTACAAAAACTGGATTAAAATACAATTGAAATTAAATAAAATTAGAGCAGTTCAATAGATGCTAATTAAATTGCCTTGTTTTAATTGTGATAAAATATAAATAAAATCTATTACCAAACATGGGTGCATGAATATAAAATAATTAAAAAATCATATTGTAAAAAGAAAACTTGTCAAAAAATATTTCATGAGCGTGCTTCAGTCTTGATTGCCATTTTTTTTATAGTGCCTCGATAGGCAGACGAGCAGACGGGCCACCTGATGGTAAGTAGGCACAGCCACGCATAGACTTCTGCAATGCCAGGGCACAGCAAAGCCGCAGCCTACCGTTAATGGTTGGCAGCGGCTTTGCTGTGCCCTGTGGCTACCTATGGTTAAGTTATGATATCAGTTATACTTATTGGATTTAAAATAAAAACATTAATATAGCACTAATCCAACACAGCATATCTCGTCATTTTGAAACAGTTCAGAATAAAAGCAAATTATAGTGAAATCATTTTGTTTAAGTCGTTTTATCGCTTTTTTACTTAGTTAAGCGCTAAATGGTGTGTATCGTTAAATTCCCTACTACGAATCTAATTATCTTATTTTTTTCTTCATTAACTGTTTTTGTTAAAAAAAAAAATTGGGATGTAAGGGAGCACAAATACCACCTCAGTGCTCCCAGCCAACCTCACCTGCCCGTGGTGCATCCTGCTGACTAACGAACGAGGCTCTGGCGACCGACAAATGGCGGGATAACCATTTTACAATTATGACGTAGCTAAATCTTACAGGCCGATGGCGGGCAGCAGCGTCACCGGTGCGAGAAGCTACGTCCTGCGATCGCCAACCCGCCTGCCCAGCGTGGCGATTAGGGCAAACCCTCCCATGAAAAGTCCCACAATGCCAAGGCCCCCAGTTCCCGGCCGCCCTGCTATTCCTGACCACGGCGGCGGTCACGGTAACGGCAGGGCGGGGGTGCTAAGAATCCCCGGGCTACCGTAGGCCGCCAAAACAAACTGACCCTCGCAACGTATAATGGACGAAACGATTCGGCTGGACGATCATCTGGCGCAGCGGGAAGAGGAGCTGAAACACATAAGATGGCACATCCTGGGGTTATGTGAAGTCCGAAGACAGGGAGAGGACACCATAACCTTAGAATCAGGCCATCTTATGTACTATAGAGAAGGAGATCAGCCATCCCAAGGTGGCGTCGGGTTTCTGGTCAACAAGGCTCTCAGTGACAATGTTGTAGAAATCTCCAGTGTGTCGAGCAGGGTAGCGTACCTCATAATAAAGTTAACCGAGAGGTACAGCCTCAAGGTTCTCCAGGTCTACGCACCGACCTCGACACACTTGGATGATGAGGTGGAGAGTATGTTTGAAGATATCTCCAGAGCTTTACACACCACCTCCAAGGCTCACTACAACGTTGTCATGGGGGACTTCAACGCCAAAGTGGGAGTACAGACATGCAGAGAATCGACAATAGGACCAAACGGATTTGGGAGTAGGAATCACAGGGGGCAAATGCTCGTCAATTTCCTCGAGAAAGAGGGGCTTTTCTTGATGAACTCGTTCTTCAAGAAAAAGCCCCAAAGGAAATGGACGTGGCAAAGCCCCGACACTGTGACAAAAAACGAGATTGACTTCATCATTACGGACAAACGGCGCATATTCAGAGACGTCTCAGTGATCACTAGGTTTAATACTGGAAGTGATCACCGACTTGTGCGAGGCTCTCTGGATATCGACTTCAAAGCCGAGAGATTCCGATTGATGAAGTCCACGCTCAGACCAAACCTACTCCAAACCGTCGTTGGGTCCGAAACATTCCAATTAAAATTGGAAAATCGATTCGCTGCCTTGGAAACCACAGATGACGTAGACCGGAAACTCGAAGAAGTGGTGGAAATCCTCAGGGATGAAGGGACGAAGTTTTGCGAGGCCAAGCGTATGGGAAAAAAGTCCAAACTTTCGGCAGAAACACTTCGGCTAATGGAAGAGAGACGAACAGACCCTTTGTCAGCTTTGTCAGCAAACCAGGTGCGCAATAAAACCATAAGGAAGCTGGTACGACGCGACCTCCGATCCTCTAACACGCTCTTGATTAAAAAATCAATCGAGCAAAATCGGGGGCCTAAGGTGTTCTTCCAGCCTCTGGGTAGAAGCCACCTCACAAAGCTGACAACACCAACTGGACTAGTCGTCGCATTTAAGTCGGAGATCCTGTCGGAAGTTGAAGACTTCTACGGCAAGCTCTACGCATCGCATGCTTCAAGGCCCGTACCCGATACTGAGGATCCTAGAGCCACCTTAACCCGCCACTTCTCAGAAGATCTGCCCGAAATTAGCCGAGACGAGATCGTGATGGCCCTTAAACAGCTCAAAAGTGGAAAAGCCCCAGGAGAAGACGGAATCACAACAGAGCTTTTAACAGCCGGGGGAGCTCCAGCTGTTCAACATCTTCAACAGCTCTTTAATTCCGTTCTTCTCACTGGGAGAACTCCACAGGCATGGAACAGAAGCATGGTGGTTCTGTTTTTAAAAAAAGGAGACAAAACCCTCTTGAAAAACTACCGCCCGATTTCGCTTCTGAGTCATGTCTACAAGCTGTTTTCAATGGTCATCACGAACCGTCTTGCGCGAAGACTTGACGAGTTCCAACCACCGGAACAAGCCGGGTTTCGAAGCGGTTACGGCACCATAGACCACATCCACACAGTGCGGCAGATTGTACAGAAGACCGAAGAGTACAATCGGCCCCTGTGCTTAGCATTTGTGGACTATGAGAAGGCCTTTGACTCAATCGAAACCTGGTCTGTTCTGGAGTCCCTGCAGCGCTGCCAAGTTGACTGGCGATATATCGAAGTGATGAGATGTCTGTACAATGCCGCAACGATGACTGTACAAGTACAGAACCGGCGTACTAAACATATCAACCTGCGTCGAGGAGTGAGACAGGCGGATGTCATATCCCCGAAACTGTTCACTAACGCCTTGGAAGATATGTTTAAGACGCTGGACTGGAAAGATTGTGGCATTAACATCAACGGCAAGTACATCTCTCACTTACGATTCGCAGATGATATCGTTATCATGGCAGAGACGCTGCAGGACCTGCAAAGGATGTTGAATGGCCTAGCTGATTCTTCTCGTCGCATCGGTCTCCGGATGAATTTGGATAAAACCAAAGTCATGTACAACGAGCACGTTGTTCCGGAACCGATTGCCTTAGATGGAATCCCACTCGAAGTTGTTACGCAGTATGTTTACCTAGGGCAGACGCTCCAACTAGGTAAACACAACTTCGAGAAGGAAATCCAGAGAAGAATTCAGCTGGGCTGGGCAGCATTCGGAAAACTCCGTCGAGTCTTCTCGTCGCCTATACCGCAGTGTCTAAAGACGAAAGTCTTTGACCAGTGCGTTCTACCCGTGTTGACATACGGAGCCGAGACGTGGACACTCACAGCTCGACTGGTCCACCAATTCAAAGTCACTCAACGAGCTATGGAGAGAGCTATGCTCGGTGTTTCTCTGCGGGATCGAATCCGGAACGAAGTTATTCGCCAGAGAACTAACGTTATCGACATAGCTCAACGGATTGGCAAGTTGAAGTGGCAGTGGGCCGGTCATATCTGCCGCAGGACTGATAACCGTTGGGGTAGACTTGTCCTAGAGTGGAGACCACGAATCGGCAAACGTAGCGTAGGACGTCCTGTGACCAGGTGGAGCGACGACATACGCAAAGCGGTGGGCAGTCACTGGAAAAGAAGAGCTGAAGATCGGGCTCAGTGGTGCATCTTGGGAGAGGCCTACGTCCAACAGTGGACTGACACCGGCTGATGATGATTATGATGTTAAAAAAAAGTTTGTTAAGCTGTTTTTTTTAATTAAATTACCATACTGTTCACAAACTTAAGTTTTTTTTTACGTTTATAGATGTTCCTCTAGACTATGTTCTCCTAAACCTTAGACTAGAATAAAAAAAACTACTCATATCACTATATGAAAATAGGATTTGCGTTCCGTAGCTAGATTCTTCAATGTTCCAAGTAATTTATCATTGTCATGCTTGATCCTAAATACCTGTATCTCGTTATACTTCGGTAGTGAATTATTTCTTATCAGTTACTATTATCTCTGTAACAAATAGCTTAACCCGTTAGCATTCAAAGCAGAATTTCGATGGAGATATCAAGTATGAATTATGTATATTGTATTCTATCGTTGCTTTTGATTCTAAATTTAAAACATTTGCTCTCTGTTTTTTCACAGCCTTTGTGGCGCTGTGGGTGAGTAGCTGGCTGTGAAACGAGAGGCTGTGGGTTCGATCCCCGCGGCGAGATAAATGTTTTTATGATCTACAAGTATTTATTCCAGGTCCGGGTGTTGTAAGACCGAAAATCTCACGTAAGTACTGATATTCAAGACACAAGACTCAGTTATCTTCGTGTGGTGATGTGTCTGACTGTTGAGTGTTGTTTATTTACCTTCATGTAGAAATATGAAAGCACAATGTTTGTGTAAAAGGTTATGCATGTCTTATCTGTATATATAAAAGAAGAAACTGACATATCAACGCACAGCCAAAACGGCTCGGGTTAGAGAAGTGAAATTTTGACAGTAGGTACCATTTATGACGTAGGCATCCACTAAGGAAGGTTTTTTGGAAATACCACCCGTAAGGGAGTAAAATAGGGGATGAAAGTTTGTATGAAAATTCGAAGATAAACGCATGAAAATTAGTATTATGTATTGTATACTTTTTCACCCAAACATGACCTCCACGCGAGCGGAGACGCGAGCAACAGCTAGTCTTTAATGAATAAGCAGTAAATTTCTTTTGTATATTATTGATATTATAATAAGGTTGATTGTCGCAAAGTTTTTTTTTATCTTGGCCTGGCAAAGTGATCACACTGCACCTGATGGTAAGCGCAGTGCCGTCCAATTAGAGTATCGAGTAGTAAGAGACAATCTATCCCTCGTTACTCAACACAATCATGCCGGCCTGCTTCTTCACACTGCACCATGTTGACTAATAAATAAATATAGTCTTCTATGAAAGAATAAGAAATATTCTACCCTCCAATACCGCATACAATACAATATTATTCATTGTTTTTTATTGTTGGAAACTTTATTGGTCCAAGATTTAGTTATATCTTTATATATATAATTCAACTGTACGTATGTATGTCACTGTACTCCTCCTAAACGGCCGGACCGATTTAAATGATTTTTTTGTATACGTTTGGGTGTCGCCCTGGATGGTTTAGTTTCAAAAATCAGCCAGGCAGATGGCGCTGCAGTCGGTGTGGCGCTGCTTTTACGGGCAGGACGACGTCTGCCGGGCCCGCTAGTGTATCTATAATTATTAATATACTTAATACTGTTTGTTTCCTGTACTTAAGATAAATAAAATAAAATAAAATCATATTATTAGCCAAACACAAAACATAACAACGTACCAACAACTAACAGATCATCCAAACTGTTACAGTCCACCATCACAATTCAGCGGGAATGTAGCCAAGCAAAAGATAAGTTACGGTAGATGTGGCAGAGTTCCAAGCAGTAAGTCAATGGCGTTCGGCAGACGTGCCGTATCGCCGGCTCGCATCTCGGATCACGCTAGCTAGGCCCTGATCACACCACTTGATCTTGACAAGGAGTGCCATTTTATGCCCGCCCGCCTTTTCCCAGATTGCATTGTTATTTATGCTGATTGTGTCTTGGATTTTGATTGTATTTGTGGTTTTCAGTTATTTTGTTTTAGTTAAACAACACATTCTACTATATGTTTTTTTATAGCATAGTCCGACGAACGAGCCAGTGGGTCACCTGATGTTAAGTGATCTCCACCGCCCATGAACATCCACAATACTGAAAGTGTCATGTATGCGCTGTCGGCCTTAAACCAGCAATCTGTCACTTTACGTTGGTTTTCTGTGAGACAGTGGTACTACCCCGGTCGAGCCGGCCTATTCATGCTGTAGACAAATATGTCTACAGCGTGGCTCTACCACTTCTTAACGCGGAGAGAAAATTTCGAACCTATTTTTAAGCAAATTGGGTACACGGAAGTTTGTAGTATTTGACATAGTTAAAGTTGATATGGAGATGGACTTTAGCCGAAAATGTATAACAAATAGATTAAATTAAATTAAACATTAATTGTTAATAATGGTACAGATAGTATTGACGTATTTTTGTACACGCTCCCAGCTGTCGTAATAGACAAAAGTCTTCAAATCAATATTTCTACCGCTGCCTTAATGATGCAGTTGTAATTACGAATGCGTTACGACTGCTGAGGTGATGAGGTCTTGAGATCGATTTCCGGGTCGGGTAAAGTAATATTGGGTTTTCTATTCAGAAATACGTAGTATCAGCTCGGAGTCTGGAATTGTGCCCAGTATGGCGATAGGCTCGTCCCTTATCACATTATGGGACTGTAATAATTTCGGCTATAAGTGAGTGAGAGTGAGGTTACACCTCTGCCTACCCCATCAGGGATTACAGGCGTGACTGTATATGTATATACATATGTATGTATTTCGACCACCGGGCGACCGCTATTAACCGCCTCTTTTTAATGGTAGCATGAATGTATAAGAAATTAACAGTCCTGGGCTTTAGTATAGTCCAAGTAATATTATTGAATTTACATGAATTGACATTACAATGACCCCAAACAGCAACGTTCCTTGCTTTACAGTGTTTATTAATCTAAGTGTCTGTTACTCTGAGTTGGGTTCCGAGACGGATGAACAGTCTTTGGCGCAATTTGTCAGTGTCAACCAATATGGACAAGAGAGCAATAAGAGCTGACCGATTAAAGGGCCTCATTGATTATGTAAATTAAATTATATTACAGGATAAAATTAACCCAAAAAGTGTTTTTGATATAATTAAAAATAATTTATAATAAAAAATTTTAAAGTAATTTTTTAAGAATATTCCTGCATGACAGCCTCATTGGTGCAGCGGGTGTGTTGCTTTCTGTGAAACGCGAGGTCGTGGGTTCGGTTCTCGCATCGAGATAGATATTTGTGTGACAGACATATATTTGTTCGGGTCTGGGTTTTGTAGGACCGTATTCCCTCGTAGTTCTTGATACCCACGATACTGCTTTTACCCAATGTGGGGTCAGAACTATGTGTGACACTATTGAGTGTTTTTATTTATTATTTAGTATTATATCATTTTGTAATACTCATAAAAATTATATAAAGACAGATCCTTAATGAAGACACATTTTTATACGTCAACCAATCGAAAGAGCGCCTAGTAAAATCTAGCAAGCCAAGGTCATTTATGGCGATAGCTCTTATGTGTTACTTTTCAGACGAAAGTGTCAGCCTTAGTGACATCGTCGTCTCTTAATACTATATTGAAGGCGCCAGTGATGCCTTGTATTACTTACGCAATGCTTTGATGGTCTCCCATATATTTATAGTGCACAGTACTCAGTCGATGCTCGTCTCTGAAACTTGGGATTCGAAGGTCAATCTTAATATGATGTTTTGTTCAAGATCTAGGTTTAAATTACACAGTGTGATTTTTGTGAATTGCTCGTCTTTCAGTAGCAGTTTATGAGAAAGCGCATTAAAATATATATAGACTTCATTTAATGTTAAATATTGAGTAAAGTACTTATTAACATTTTACTCTACATACGGAGTAAAAAATTCCCAAATTATTAGTAAAATATAAAAAAAATGCTAGTTTGGAAATACTTACTCCGGGCATTTAATTTCAGCCCTAATTAAATTATAACAATTGTAAAACTATTGTTTTTCATAGTGAAATATGACGTCATCGCATAATTCCAACTATAATCACAAATAACTATGTGACTGATGTCCACAAAAACGGAGAATAATCATCTCTTACTATTACTAAAACAATGCTATTTATATTTGATTATGAAACAAGATTTTAAGAATAAACTTTTGAAACGCCGGTTTAAAAAAGTAAAATAAATTGTGATAAAATACGTAAAATTATTTTTATTTCAATGATTTATATTAACTACGGTTAGTAGTATTCAGCACTTAAAATATATTTGTGTACTAATCAAAAAGATATAGGTACGTGAAATGACTGAGTACTGGAATCGAACCCGCGACATTTATCCTGGCAATCTGATCTCCTTTACTATATCGCGGTATATTCAGCATTTTTATCTATTACGTAGAAATTAATTCATAAAACTACAGACACACTTTTAAATGCGTTAAAAGTGAACAAACGTTTGAAAACTATAAACTTGTGCTCAAGTAGTCTGCCGGAGACAGTCCAGTTATTAACTTAAAGAGAATTATTAATTAAGTACTCACCAACAGATCTTGTCACCGTCAACTGAACTAAAATTAAATTTTCACACAGTTCTATAATAGATTACGATTCAGACAAAAGTTATTTTGTAGCATAGATTACTATCACTCTATCACCTACTTAGATATTCATTAGATTGATATATTTATTAGTGTATTGATGATGCTATATATATGCTATGAATACATAAGCTGATATGCTTCCTGTAAATTGTTTCTTTTCTTTTCCTTTTTAATGTACTGACTTGTCATAAGATGTATGTAATTGCCTACATGATTAATAAACGATTTCAGATTTGAAATAACATGGAAGTTATTTGATTATACATACATACGCGCTCACGCCTGTAATCCCCGAAGGGGTAGGCAGAAGAGGAAACAGTACGCCCACATTTCGCCTTATAACCATCCCATAATATGATAGGGGGCCAGCTTATCGCCATACTGGGTACAATTGCAGACTCCGGCTGATACTGATTATTTCGTGATAGGAAAACTCAATACCACTTTTTGCCGAGCCGTGGATCGGACGCAAGACAGCAATACTATTAAATAAAAAAACTAATAATAGTATAAACAATACATTTTTAATGTACTATGAAATCAGGACCTGCCAGTCGGTCGTCCAGTGCTAAGTGCGATTCCTTCTCACAAATAGTGCCAACACGACCCAAAACATTGAATTAGAATGTACTGAATGACACTGCACTGCCTATATTATCGCATAACACATATACATATGTATATTTTTTTATACTGGCACGGCAAAATTACCACATTGCACCTGATGGTAAGCGTAGTGCGGTCCAATTAGAGTATCGAGTAGTGAGAGAATCTATCCCCCGCTATTCAACCCAACCATACCGGCCTGCTTCTTCACACTACGCCATGGGCGAGAAAGTGAAGAAGCGGTCGAAGGTCTATTGACGGAGTACTCAGAAGGCCGCGAAGTGACCAAACATCCCAACTCAGACTCCCGACAAAAACCGGATGTTCACTGGCTGATCCCGGTACGCGATACACTTGCGTGTGCCACTATGGCGGGTTTTACACCCTGTGTACGGTGGTTGCTATCCGGGCGGATATGAATATCGCACCACAAGCTAAACATATACATATTATTACTGTCATTTTCATCAGTGATTGCACTGACTTCAATTTTTTTCAAACACAATCTTAAACTACTGCTCAGCAGATAAAACCATTCGGGAGTCCACTTAATATTATTCCTAGCGGCCTACATATTTTCAATATCATCCATACAAACTTAACAAAAAAATATGGATAAATTCAATCTGTATACATAAAAGAAGAAACTGACTGACTGATCGATCAACGCACAGCCCAAATGGCTAGGGTTAGAGACTTGAAATTTTGACAGTAGATACCTTTTATGACATAGGCATCCACTAAGGGAGGGTTTTTGGAGATACCACCCCTAAGGGGGTAAAATAGGGGATGAAATTTTGAATTAAAATCCGTCATTTTTGAAGTTAAATTCTTGAAAATTTGTATTTAGCCTTTTAGGTAAAAATAAAAAATATATATTCCAGGATTTTCGGAAATTCCACCCCTAAGGGGGTAAAATGGGGAGATGAAAGTTTGTTGAAGTTAAACGCATGAAAATTGGTATTTTGTTTTTGTATACTTTATCTCCCAAACACACCTTCCACACGGGCGGAGCCGCGAGCAACAGCTAGTAATAATCATAAAAATACAAACGAAACAATTAAATCTAACCGATTACGCTGAACAACAAACATTATTCGCGAATCGCTTATCCCTGCCTTGCCCGGAGCTACGCTGGAATAAGACTGTTATTGTATGCTTGATGTTTCTGACACGTATTGTCAAATTAGTTTGACCCAGTAATTTCTCATAGTTGAAAGTTAAAACAGAAATAACATTTTCGCTATTTTTACCTCCTTCTGAACATCATAAGCTAACGCATCTATATATAAAGATGCAGGCAGAGGTGTGAATAGTTGATTCGAAAACATTTTATTATGCAAATAGGCCACTTATAAGCATCTTGGTGTAGACGTGAGTAACAGCCTAGATCTGCTACAGTTCCGAAGGGATATTTCCTCGCATAGCGTTCCACTTTCTGTATCATGGCGAACGCTCCGAAGAATTGTTTAATCTAATTCCATCGTCTGTATTCCACGCTAGAACCACGTATATTGGCCTACGGAGTTCCAGCTTCGTGGTGTCTACTACCCACCATTGCGAATTTGCGAACCAAGAGTTTCGCTAATTCGCATCTTTGCCGCACCATCCAGGTATGGAACAGCTTGCCAGCTACCGTGTGACGCTACACAGCAGGCTGGCATGATTTTGTCGATTAGCGAAGGATAAGTGTCTTTCGCTACTTGATACTCTAACTGGACGGCACTGTGCTTACCATCAGATGCAGAGTGGTCACATTGCCGAGTCAGAAAAAATCGTAATGTTATAAATCTTTATATACAAAGTTTTTACTGATGTTACAGAAACGCCCACTATTCTAAAATTATCAAGAAACATAGACACAGACTATCAGATAAGGAGCGTAATCTACAGACATAGCTCAGAATAGATGCCACAAATAGATACTTCTATCTGTATGAACCAAGAGTACTACGTGTACAATTTCATTAGAGATGAAGCGTGTGATGAGATGAAGAAACGATGCTACTCACAATGAAATCAGGAGAGAAATTCGGATTGGGGTAGTGTATAATAGGTCAGGTTTGGTATTACGCTACGTGTCTGAAAGTGTATTGAGCGGATTCAGCACAAAAAGTGAATAATGTAATAATAAACCAAGAAGTGTACGTAGTAGAGGTGGATCCTTGACGGTTTTTGCGTTAACGAAATGAAACCGTTTCCTATAAACGGTCAACTAGTTGAAAAACCAGTTGACGTTTTTAACTGGTTTGCAGAAACGTCCACAGATCTATCCGTTAATTTCCCGTTTTGTTAGCGTCTGTCATTGATTCAACGACGTTGAATGAAACAGGTTGATAAATTCAACTAGTTTTGCGGTAAAGAGAAAACGGCTAGCTCGTTAACAGTAAAAAAACGGCCGTTAATTCAAGCCCACTCCTAGTATGTAGATAATGGTGACACAGGTGCAGCAGTTTTTCACGCTAGATCAACTTATACAAAGCGCATGTGCGGCCGGGAATACTGCTCGCACCTCAGTAACGGTTCCGCTAAATACCTACTCGATGACGTGGATGGGTTGCAGCTGTGGGACACCCGCATGGCATCGCATGGCATGGCGCAAATGAGTGCAAGCGGTTGGTCAAGGAGTTACCTTTGACTTAACACTAGAGAGAATGGTAGACTATCAAGATGACATGGGTAACTTAAGGTGACACTGAGGTTACGACTGAATAATTTAGCTGCAAGACGAAGAAGACGCTTATGTCCAAACATGGAACACGAACAAGCCGTATTGATAACCCTCCCATTACCCCTGTCATTAGTAGGGGAAGCCCGTACCCAGCAGTGGTACAATATAAAATAAAGGCCTAGTATTATTATTACATGAACAAAGTTGGCATAAATTAACTTTTACGGGATGGAAATTAATACCTATGCTATAGAACCAAAACAATTTCTCTATCCCAGCAATAGAACTAGTTGAGTTTAACGTCCGTTTAATTTCTGAACTTGTTTTATAATTAGCTATTTAAAAACCCATAAAGGCTAATCGCATCTGAAAGTTGAACTTCTCTAATGCTCAATGCCTACCACCTAAAATCCTAAGGTATCCTAAGTTAATGCTCAATGTCTGCCATCATTTTATATTTTACTCGTCTGCTTTCTCCGAAGTGAGTAAGGATACATGAAAATTATTTTTATTTAGGCACTTCAAGTCACTCGACTATAAGCGGTCAGTGTAAAAACAATGCTTGTGTGTAAATGTCGCACGATCCAAAAAAATGAAATTTATGAATAACGAAAATGTAATCCTATACCTGTATCCGGAGTGAAAAGTAAAGAGAAAACGTTTATTTATTCAACCGTATCGTACAGGACGTAAAACTTCTGTAAGCGGATAACGTATGGACAACACGTATCCGATAGGTAAAAACGGATTTCATATGTATAGAAAACGTATATTGGTACGTAAAGGATAGGCTCGGCCGGATTTGAGGTATAATCCATCACTCGGAACGTATTGTGGATGGATTAAAATGGATATCCGCTTCTGACCAGTACTTATGCATTTATTATATAAAAATGCAACGGAAGTCTGTAATACACTATTCACGTGGATTTATGAACCTGTGAAATATATTTAAGTTTCTCGAAAAAAAACGGTTAATTAATTTGTAATGTGTTTTTGCAACCTAAAAGTATAAGTACATCTTAGATACTACCCTTATAAGTTTTTTTTCATACATGGGTTTCGGACACATTATGGTCCACATAATGTGACCATAATGTGTCCATAATCACTCATAATACCAGAAGAATCCATTGTTTGACGCCAGCTTTAAAGGAAAGACATGGGGATTGGAAAGTGGATTGGAGCTGAAAATCTCACACACCGCACAATACGCAACATCAATGTGTTACTTCACGTAAATTTTATAAACATCCAATATTTATTGAATTCATAAAAAAATTATTACGTCATACTTTTTTTATCCTGGCACGGCAAAATGTAGCTTACCACACTGTACCTGATGGTAAGCACAGTGCCGTCCAATTAGAGTATCGAGTAGCGAGATACAATCTATCCCTCGCTACTCAACACAATCACGCCTGTTTCTTCACTCTACGCCATGGCCATATACCATACATTATTTAGATTCGGTAAATTTTTTTACTCTATCGGCAGTTCAGACTACTATTAAACTAGAGAAGAACGGGCAAGAAACTCTAGCGTTATCATATAGATAAAATTAACTATAGTGAGACTGTATAGAAAGAAAGTAAAAGATTTTGTTGCCAGAGCAAATACAAGGAAAAACAAATCCAAAAAAAAATACTTGAAACAATTCAGCTATATGCAATAAAGCCTAAGCAATACTGCAGCGCTAATTTGAGTAGCGAGTCAAACACACCTGAACATAAATAATTACACATTTTTGCAAATTGAAATGATTAATTTAAAAAATTAAATAAATCAGTATCTCCTAAAAAACCTATTAATCATAAGAATAATCACAGTCTAGACATAATACTTTCTACATACCACCTACCACGATAAATCACTTTTGAAGGTAACAAGGGTTTTTATTTATCTATTAATAGTGACTTATGATCAATTGTCCTTAAGGACCAACCCACGCTCAATCTACACATTTAATTAGAGAAGTCCGGGATTACTGATTTGTGGTGAACTGGCTCTAAATCTTGGTTAAGTCACATTTAAACGCGATCATTTTGAAGGTTTCCGAGGGCAAATCGCCCAGACGTTCTGAACTAAATCAATTAATTTATACAAAAGAATGAAAGATGACGGACTAAGAAAAGCTTTAGTAAAATTTATTTATATTCATTCAATTTACAGACTTTATTAAATGATCGATTCTTAAAGGATTATGGAATTAATAAATTTTCTAATTTTAAGTCCTCTGAAGTTATCCCAAGGCAATGATGACATATTGACGTGGTGATATGATATTACATATTTACAAGATTTTACTTTAATATCTAAATTAACTTGTAATTGATAAAGTTCTTTTGTTTTTGAATCATCATCATCATGTTCAAGATTCTCTGTATTTTGTAATATTTAAAATTATACAAGGTGTTGCAAAAGGGTAGTACTAATGAAAGCGCCATATTATTATATAGAATCGGGGATTAGCAATATGATAGTGAAGAAAAAAGAACCTTTTTCAAATGTACGAGTATATCTATGTCATAAATGATACATAAAAAATTGTTGCAACATTACATTCAGCTAATTGTATTGTAAAAAAACGTGTATGGGTTGGTAAAAATTAAATCTTGTCTGGTCTTAGTTTCTGTAATGGCAGGATGTTGACATAGAACAGCTGATCGTAAGCCTAAGCGACGATATAATTTTCAAAGTTCAATTACTCAGAAACTTTGAGGATTACGGGTTTTCTATCTTCACCAATATGTTACTAATCACCAACTCTATACATGATGTTTTCATTAGTACCCTCGTTTTATAACATCCTGTATAACAGGCTTTTTCGTATGCTCTTATCAAATCTAACTCTCAATACGAGCATGTGGTAGCTGATGATAGTCTCTATTGTTCATTGTATATAATACGTCATGAGACGTTCCCTACGAAGTATATCTGGAGTCACGCTTGCTGATCGTATGCGGAATAGTGTGATAAGAGATCGTTGTGAGTTGAAGAATGATGTGGTGACTAAGATAGAAAGAGGTATGCTGAGATGGTATGGCCATATGGAGAGGATGGATGAAAGTCGATTTACGAAAGGTATTTATCGTGCCAATGTGACTGGAAAAATGGGTAGAGGGCGCCCGAGGAGAACTTATTTCAAACAAATAAACGATCTTCTCCTAAAAGGGCAAATCAGAAGTACCTCCAACCGTCAAAAATGTATGAATGTGGAAGAGGCGAAAGAAGTATTTCAGGATCGTAGCTTGTGGCACTCAATAGTCTCTGCCTACCCCCATAGGATACGAGCGTGAGTGTATATATAGGTATGTAATGAGACGGATTTATTCAAATACAATAAAGTATTGCTTGAACCACCATAACACGTATTGACAGAATTTCATTCGGCTGTTACTACGCGACACAGCAACCCGACGGGCCATTAAAAATCACCGATTGCCAGTTTATAGCAAGCGGTATACATGTTGGCCGGCCACACGCGCATGCTGTTGCATTTCATATACGATGCGAGGATAAAACACAACTGAATTCATATTGCTATTTACAACAACATTACTTTAGGAATATTTTAGTTTAGATAGAACTACGTATTTTAATAATGCATAGTCGGAAGTATTTCTCTTAAATAGATACACAGAGGGGGTTCTTCAAGAAGGGAGTAAATGGGTTTTTGGAGAGTCAGCAACGCGAATTTGTTGCTCCTGGTGTTGTAAGTGTCCATAGGCTACGGTAACCGCTTATTATCAGGCGTAATCTTGTTTGCCAGAATCGTGGCAAAAAAAAACTTAAACTTTACGACAGTACATAAGTTTTTAAAGTGGTAGAGCCACGCTGATGAAAATATTTGTCTACAGCATGAATGGGCCGGCTCGACCGGGGTAGTACCACTGTCTCATAGAAACCAACGTAAAGTGACAGTTTACTGTCGCGTTTCGTATGGTAAGTGAGATATCCGGAGGCCCAGATTCCCCCTTCCCTTCCCTAATCCCTATTCCTGTCCTTTAAGGCCGACAGCGTATACGTGATACTTTCGGTATTGTGGATGTTCATGGGCGGTGGAGATCACTTAACATGAGGTGACCCACTGGCTCGTTTGTCGGACTATGATATATAAAAAAATAAAAAAATAGGCGTAATCTTGTTTGCCGGCATCGTGGTATAAAAATTACATAAAATTTGTGACGACAGTTCATAAGTATTGTACTTACAAGACGTCTACACGCTTACTTGCTATTTTATCTTTAACTAGTGTCTTCCTCATAAGCCTTCCCAATCCCTATGCTTTAGCTACATACATTTTAGTTATCGTTCAAATTATTGCTCTATTACACAAATGCAAGCAACAGAGGAACATGCAAATTGAAAGATAGAAGTGCATGAATTTTATCATAGTCATAAATTCATAACAAATAAAGTCGAATAAACAAATAGACCCAATAGTCACAAACGGCCTACCACCGCCTCTTTGTACAGTTCTTGCGGGATTGTTTTTGTTTAATTGATAGTTTAGGGGTCAGAGAATGGCATAGGCTACTTTTAATTTCGGATAAATGTTCGGTTTCCGCGGGTTTTTTATTTTGTTTTCGGCAGATCAAAGGATCGACATTATTTGTTGCATAGTGGTAGTTTAGGTTTCAGAAAATGACATACATTTTAATGTCGTCTAATTTACTTATTTTGTTTGAAATTATAAAATTCTTTCGATAATAGGTTTTGGGTAATTTAACTTGTTGATTAAAATAATGAAGAAAATCGTATCAAGTATAGTATGCGACAGCTCGACATGGCAATTTTCTAGTGTTGTGGCAAAATGTTGCAGGTAGATTATATCGATATTTATTTTATTTCAATGCAAGAAAATATGACTACAATTAATCAAATAAGGTTTATTATAAGGAACATATTTTATTATAATATTTTATTCATCACAATCAATATCAATTATGGGCGATTTTAATTGTTTATTGAGTCCTGCTAATTTCGATTCGTATTGTATTCTGGGCAAAGTTCTAAAAAGCTGGTGTAAAACGCAACCATATCCAATGTCTGGTTGACAGGGTAATAATAGTAATTGTCTTTCTGTTGAATGTCCCAATTTTCTAATACTTTTTAGATTATTTCTCGTGCTTAAGAACAAATTATTGGTTTTTTCTTTTAACACGCGACGACGGAAGCGACCGAAGTCATTTTAATACACAACGACAATGTGAGCGAGATCGATATCGATAAACGCGGTCGATTCGAACTCGTGCTCGTTCAGCGCTACGACTAAGACGGCGCAGGCGATGTGCGGGTATGCGGGGTGAACCCTCCCCCGCGCCTCACCTCATACCCCGATTGCCATGTCGCGAACTATACCCTATTATACAAATATAATCAATGACTATATTATTAATACGAATCTATAAGTTTTGTTGAACCGTAACTAAAACTTTATTCATATTTGTCTACTTTGTTTTAGGCGCAATTTATGTCTGCCAAATAAATTTGATAAATGGACTAGTTTGATTGGACGGATATGTTACGATTTAAAAGTAAACATAACCGTAACGTTTGGTTAATTGTCTATTGTGGAATTACTATTTACTCCGGGCTGATACTGAGTATTTCTAAATAGAAAGCCCAATATCACTTTACCCGACCCGGGGATCGAACCCAAAACCTCAGTCGTGCATAGCAGCCATAACGCATGTACAATTAAACTGCGCCACCGAGGCAGAAGACCCGACTAAGAAGTCGAGTAGTATTATATTCTTATAATAATAAACAAAATTATCATTAGTGCCCTAAGTACTTCCAAACAACCTGCCGTCATGAAAAGCAATAAGAAGCAATATTTCCTGAAAGAATCAACAATTTTCTAAATTTTTCAATTTCCTATACATATTCAAGTGCCAACAACGTACGGAAATATTTTACTGAAACGAATAACTCGCCAGAACGGCTACGGCGCGGTAGTCTGCTTTCATTGATTTCAATACGTCAGTGCTTTGTGAGGTTCGAATTCTGTGAGAATTGGAGTTGCAGCTTGGAAATGTTATAACATTTTGTATTACTGTGAACGTATAAGTATATTTTTGCATGCTTCTTACAAAATTGTAGCGTTTTTATTCCTATACTGATGATAACGAATATATTTCTTTGAATATAAATAACATTATTTTATTATTATATTGGTACGGCAAAGTGACCACACTACACCTGATGGTAAGCGCAGTGCGGTCCAATTAAAGTATCGAGTAGCGAGAGACGATTTATCCCCCGCTATTCAACACAATTATGCCGGTCTGCTTCTTCACACTACGCCATGGGCAAGAAGGTGAAGAAGCGGTCGAGGGTCTTTTGTCAGAGTACTCAGACGGCCGCGAAAAGGCCAAACATCGTCCCAACTCTAGACCCCCGACAAAAACTGGATGTATGGCGGATCCCGGAAAGCGACACACTTACGTGTGCCACTATGGCGGGTTTTACACCCTGTGTAAATAATAATTTAGTTTTTACTATTTGTTTACCATACACGAACATTAGGTTGTGTTTCAATAACCCGCGCACGAACCGTGCCACAATGCCATTTGAGCCTTAAGGCTGAATACTAAAACCATTTATATATACAGGGTGAATTTTTCAAGTGGGCCTCTGTGGCCAAATCCGAAACAATGAGAGATAGTGGAAAATACTTAAACAAGTCTCGGGCCCGATTTTTATGAAAACTAAAACTACATCATTAGATTTTTGAAAATTTGGTGGCCACTATCGAATGGTGTAATAATACAGTATGTGTTTTTTTTTCAAAATCAACGAGTTCGATTCCTGGCTAGAAATATTGATTTTTCAAAAATCCAATGATGCTGTTTTAGTTTTCATCAGAATCGGGCCCGAGACTCCTTTAAGTATTTTTCGCTATCTCTCATAGTTTCGGATTTGGCTACAGAGGCCCACTTGAAAAATTCAACCTGTATATTCACTTCTATGTTTTCCAAGGAGTAAGCAGGGGTATAACTATTGTACCCATATTTTACTAAATTTGTTTAGGCTTAGTTGTTTAGCACTAGACCAAAGAGAGAGAAAGGAGCCCATGCAGATCCAAAATAAATAATTTGTAGTTGATAGAAATGTGTGTAAGGGTCGACCCTATGATCCGCCCTGTGGATTGGGGGCGGTATACCCTGCCGGTCGTAAGAGGCGTCTCAAAGGAGTCATGGGGGTCATGGCTGCACAGCGGGGGATGTGTAACCTTTGTAAATTTACTTTACTCGGTGCGACCCCGAGACGGGTGGCAGCGCGAAGTATGGTACTGCTATATATGTGGAGGGGAACTAGACCTAGAAGAGACGGTCCGTAAAGGCACCGCGCAGGGATCGTCCCGGCAGCAATCCAGAGTACACTCATGATACCCCGGGACCGTCCCACATAAGCTGCAGAAGGCTACTGCGGGGTTTTTAGTCGGTACACCAACGTAGGAAAATTGATTTGGGCTCCGATCCAGTAGTCCCGCAGGTGAACTGGTTTTGAAGATCGGTGAATCCGGCATAACCATCTCTCCTCCCCCGAGGTCCAGAAGGTACCCGTAAGATGGATGGATGGAAAAGTAAAAAAGGGTCAATCATGTGATCTCTCCCTTAAAATAATTATGTTTTTTTTTTTTCATTTATTCAGGTTAGCAAACAGTAGTATATTATACATTTGGCATAAGGTATGTTCACAATACACATACATGTTGTACAGTCAGGATAAAAAGAGACAAGGAAGATCTAATACCATATCCGCTAAGATACGAAACTACAAACGTAGAAATGGATATTGAAGAATAATTCAACCAGTTTGAAACTGCGGTTGCAGATAGTGGCCATACCAGAACTACGTGACCAAACCTTGTACAATTATACTTTATGAACCTACCCGAATTTATACGTATCAGTTTCGTTGTCTGGTGAATGTAGTTAACATATCTTGAGACATAAGTTTCAGTATTTACGAATTTTTATGGCTGTCTTTGGAAGTAGCTAAGTTATTACAACCATCATACTAATGTCATAGTTGTAAAAGTTTATATGTTTGCATATTTGTTAGTGAATCATGTAAAAACGTCTGAACGGATTTGGATAAAATTTGGCACCCACATAGTTTATTAGCTGGATTAGCACATAGGATATATTTTATCCAAGAAAGACCTTGGTAAAGTAACTCTGTTTGTATGTATTTTGTTTACAATAAAAATAGCGTTTTAAAGGATCAAGCAGCGATAGCCTAGTTGGTTGCGGTACGGACTGTCAAGACAAAAGTCGTATGTTCGAAACCCAAATGGCATACACCTCTGACTTGTCTAAAGTTACGTGTGTATTCATTGATTGTTAATTATCGCTTGCTTAAACGGTGAAAGAAAATATCATGAGAATTCTCATAAGAATTTCGAAGGTATGTGAAGTCTGCTAACCCACATGAGGCCAGCGTGGTGGACTAAGGCCCAACCCCTCTCAGTAGAGGAATTAGTAGAAGAGGCCCGGTCAAGCAGTGGGACATTGTTTAATACAGGGCTAGTATTATTTAAAGGATCGGCTGCAGGTTGCTCTCTCTCTCTATGATTCAAGCACAACACCTGAGTAGTAAAACGATCGGTACAGGTGGAGCAGACAACTCTTTGGATTGTATACTTTTCTGCCAAAAATAGCTACCACGCGGGTGGAGCCGTGGGCAACAGCCAGTTGTTGATAAGTAACAAAGCTTAAAGTCACGATTACAGTGTTCACTCTGGTTTTGAACTTACAATATGCGTCTCGATAGTCTACGTCAAACAGAAAATTATATGGAAAAAACAAGACAAATTCAAAAGTACAATGTTGTGTAAGTATGGTAGAATATAAATAAACTTAAAAGGTCTTTATTATTTGTTTTATAATTGTATAGTAGTTGGAGCTTGGGTTTCCAGGTTTACAAACAGAAATACCTATTATACATGCATACATATTTTAGGCCGAAATTGTATTGTTATCATGTACAAAAGCTAGCAAGGCATTGTAACAAAAGACAATAGCTCATGGGAGCCCAAGTCCACACACATATTTTATTAAGACATTACACAGTCCGGTAATGCTGGACGTAGTAAATTGATAATGGCGTCACCGCTGGTTCTCGCTTGTGAATTGTTAAGGGACTATAAACTATGGTTAAGTAACGGTACATAAAGTTTTCTACTTGTGAAGGGGACTCAGGTGCAGTAGTGACTTAATAGATTATAGTGGTATTGGAAGTGTAGTCTACAAAATGTTTGTTTTAAAATATACTGGTGGTCGAAATTGGACCATAATTCATTTCTTTTCAAGTTTGAGTATTAGGATTTTTGTCTAAGTATATTTCTATAATTATTGCGTAAAGTTTTTGAATATTGTTAGATTATGTATTACATCAACTGCAAACATTTACAAATACGTCATTAGTGTGTGTTATGTGTCTAACATTGGCAGTATGAATGCAAACAATGAAGGTCTTATTTAAATTACCCTATTTATGTAATATATTTATACATAAGTAGGGTAGTTTCCTGTGTTTATTGTTTGTTTAATTTTGTACATTATTTGATATTCAAACTAATATAATACGCAAAAGAAATCCTTTTGTGAAAACAGAATTAAAATTGATTGAAAAATGAGTTCACAATATTCATTTTAAATATTGATTTGAGCAAAAATGTGTGCGTAGTGGGAACATATCACTATCTCCCTCGCACAACTATATAAAGTTTGCTATATTGTAGTTAGATACCAGTATGATCAATCGTTAAAATCCTAGGCCGGGCCATCACAATATAATACGTTTGAGTTTATTGATTCAAAAAAATCCTCATTTAGTTGCCTGGGTATCAGGACTCGTGACAGAACTAACATCTTTCAGATCATGGAACGGATATAGGGTCGGTGAGATGCCATCTCTGCCTACTCCTACAATATAATAATGAATAAAAGTGTGAGCAACTACCGTGGATGCCTATTGGCGATAACCTACGAGAAAAACGGACTACCTAGGCAAATTTCGCAGGACCAATCAAGGGATTGAACCCTAGAACCGTTGTGAGGTGAGGGCTGGCGATCGATTCTGATCCGATCGATCCGATCCCAATACGATAAACATACATACATACATATACACTCACGCCTATTATCCCCGAAGGGGTAGGCAGTGGTGTAACCAGTACACCCACTTTTCGCCAAATTTCGGTCCCATAATGTGATAGGGGGCGAGCCTATCGCCATACCGGGCACAGGTTCCAGATTCCGGGCTAATACTGAGAATTTCTAGATAGAAAAACCCAATATCACTTTACCCGACCCGGGGATCGAACCCGAGACCTCAGCACAGCGGTTGTAACGCATGCGCATTTACAACTGCGCCACCAAGGCAGTCGATAAAGTACGTCTATATTCATTGTTAATTATCATTCATCATGTCTCATAAATAACGCAGTGTAATATTATTACGATAGATTATTGTGTTATACTCTCTTATTTTGCATATAATTTGTAAAGCAGATACTACCTAAATGGTTTAAAGAACTAAAGTAATTAATAAATACGAAACAGATTTTTAACTTCACGGTCCATTCTTTTTATTACCCTTATAAAAATGTTACACGGCAACTAAAGCCGTGTCGGTGAGTAAATTATCCACTTGCTTTAATTAAATAAAATATGTTAATACATGTAAATTAAAATTCATACGAAGGCGAAGTTATATAGTTCGCCATAGTTATATTTGCAACGATGAAATCACCACGTCTAGACTGTTTAGAAACTACTAAATGAAGCAAAAGAATTTGAAGAATATAAACTCATACTTTTTACAATAGTTTCCTAAAGATATTTTAAAGTAATTTAAACAAAATGTACTTAAATATGACAAATGAAATTGTTTTTGGCACGATACTAAATGTAGCTTTATTTATTTATGAGAAAGTTTTGATGCTTATATTCTTTGTATAAAAATATCTGGCAAATAACTTAAGAGCTTCTGTTTGTTAGTAATTATTGAAGCATATTGTGATAACAATAAGTAAAGTATATTATTTATATAAAGATATGTGATAATTAATGTAATAGCAGCGATAGCCTAGTTGATTGCGGTACGGACTGTCAAGGGGAAAGTCGTATGTTCGAAACCCAAATGGCATACACCTCTAACTTTTCTAAAGTTACGTGTGTATTAAACGTTAATTATCGTTTCCTTTAACGCTGAAGGAAAACATTGTGAGGAAACCTGCATACCTGAGAATTCTCATAAGAATTTCGAAGTGTGAAGTCTACCAACCTGAATTAGGCCAGCGTGGTAGACTAAGACCATTAGTAAAGGAGGCTCGTGCCCAGCAGTGGGACAATGTTTAATACAGGGCACTATATATGTGAACAAAATTCAACACACGCGTCTCACACTCTATAAAATATATTTTAACCTATACCTGGAAATTCTTTGATAAATATTTTTTCGTACTTCAATAAGGCCAATATAAAGCTAAGATCTAGCAGGCATCATTGCCGAGATTATGGTATATCAAACCAACTGAATGCCTTCGTTGAAAGCTTGAAGAGTTTTATGGATCGTCAAATAGGCTTTTTATTTTATGACACACTTTTTTATCAAATCAAAAGGAGGTGTTAGGATCAGATAGCTGCCAGTGTAACTTGAGCTGTGTATGAATTGCTAAATGTACTGGACCGCGGATCAAATAAAATGAATGAATGAATTACCTACTTTTTGAATTAATTGATCGATATAATGGTAATTGGTTGGGCCTGGAAAAATCCTTAAACATAAGATTTAATTCAAGGAGTTTTATTCAAACATAATTTATCTTAAATAATTACGACGTGATGAAATATCTGATAAATATCACATGAAACGAAAAACATGGAAAGAATTTCCGTTTTATTTCTTCATATTTAAATTAGATTCCGCTTCGGATTAAGCTGAGTAATACCTCAAAGAAAATGAAATGGTTAAAAGAGAAAATGGTAAACGCTAGGTGTGAAGCGCAGCGGATGTTTCATATCGGTACACCACAGAAATGTTCTTTGCGAATGCACGAAAATCCAGTATGCTTTTTGTTTTCACTAAAATACGCACGCTATCCTCAAATTAGTTAGAATATTCTGTTATAAAAAAATAATATAAGTGGTTAAATAGATTTATAACGTAAAGACCAGATATAATAAACTAATATATTGTTGTTATACTAGCCCTGTATTAAACATTATCCCACTGCTGGGCACGGGCCTCCTCTACTAATGAGAGGGGTTAGGCCTTAGTCCGCCGCGCTGGCCTAATGCAGGTTGGTAGACTTTCCATACTTTTGAAATTCGTTTGAGAATTCTCAGGTATGCAGGTTTCCTCACGATGTTTTCCTTCACCGTTAAAGTAAGCGATAATAAACAATGAATATATACGTAACTTTAGAAAAGTTAGAGGTGTATGCCACTTGGGTTTCGAACATACGACTTTCGTCTTGGCAGTCCGTACCGCAACCAATTAGGCTGTCGCTGCTCCCTAAAACTAATATATTATCAAATAAATAATAATAAACCTTTAATTTCGACTATTCCTGTGGTAATTATTTATGAGTATATTAAGTTTTTGAAATCCAATTACTTAGCAAAGATGTTTGAGTTTCATAAATAGCTTTGATAATATTCTAACGCATAATTTGAAATTATAACTAGTGAAATTATTCTACACGAAGCAAATTTAAACAGACATTAATTTATCTCTAAGTGTTTTGAAAGTTTCGACTCAAAGGTGAGTTAATCGTACTAATCCGTGAAAACTAAAAAACGGTAAGACATAACTCCTTTTTGCCAACTTTTAAAAGTATTTCTTTAACTTAGGTTTAAGCTTCTTATAAATTTTACCATCAATTAGCTGTATACGTAATGTCTACACATAAAACAGAATATGAAATCTTCATATTAAGAGGTCACCAGAACATTATTTTCTACAAACCAAACACAAGGTCTCATTATAGACATAATTTGAAACTCAGCTTATAGTTGTTACACTTATTAACAGATCACAATATTGTGACTTGTTGAACAGACATATATTAGAAATAGGTGTTTAATGCGCAATTTTTTATATATTAATCAATAAATAAGTAAGTATGGAAATCTAGGGGTAGTTGTCAATCGACAGAAAAGGGATGCACGATATGATTAATGACGTCACCATTTAGAATCCTTATGATGGTGCACATGTGCGAGAGAAATAGTAAGATGTTTCAACAAGCATCCTTTTGCTCATACTAATATTTAGAATAATAATTGCGGCCTCGTTTTAACCAATTGTGATTCTGTTTCCACAAAAACGTTTTTCGTATTATTTTTGGTTGTACATTACATAATTTACAAGAAAACTAGCCCATTCCAATAGTTTTGTTACTTAATCGTACAAGGCGTACTTAACAATTTGTCTTTCACCCTAAAACTCTTACTGACGCAAAGGGAATTTAAAACGTTCCCGGCTCAAGTCTCATCTTATTATTTCGGTCTGGTTTACTCCGTTCATCGGTGTAAAAGCCGAAAAGTAAATTAGAAACCTCGGAATGGATTCAACCACAGCGTCTGCGCCGAGATTAAAACTAGCAAAAGCGAAGCCGGTCTAAACAGTATTATGATTCTACAGTCAAATGGAATCTCCAGATGTAGACTTTATCACCCTTTCAACGAATATGAGATTTGTATTGCCAAATATTACGGTAAATTTACCTAGAATGGTGACATACTGGATGGATAAGATTTCACTTAAATATGATAGTTGTTAAATTACTCTAATTTATAACAATGAACTGCATTTACACCTTTGCGTATGTATTCATTTAAACTTGGTTTTGTATTTTCTTCCTGATAATAATAACAAAGAATATTCTTGCTAACTTCTAATATACACTAAGATTAAGAAAATTCTAATAACAATTATAGTTAAGGTCCTAGCGTAGTATAGTTAGTTGGCTTTGATGAAGTTTTTTTCAATTATGCATTGGAAATCTTGCTTTTTTTAGAGGTGGAATCGATTTAAAAAAGAAATTATTGAAATTATTATCAAATAATGTTCCTGTCTGACTGACTGCCTCGGAGGCCCAGTTGTGATTGCGCATACGTTACGGCTGCTGTGCTGAGGTCTCGGGTTTGATTCCCGGGTCGGGTAAAGTGATATTGGATTTTTATAAAAAATATTCAGTATCAGCCCGGAGTCTGGAATTGTGCCTGGTATGGCGATAGGCTCGCCCCCTGACACATTATGTGACCGTAATATATTCGGTGAAAAGTGGGTGTACTAGGCACACCTCTGTCTACCCCTTCAAGGATTACGGGCGTGAGTGTATGTGTATCTGTATATATAAAAGTAGAAACTGACTGACTGATCGATCAACGCACAGCCTAAACGGCTGGGGTTAGAGACTTGAAATTTTGACAGTAGGTACCTTTTATCACGTAGGCATCCACTAAGGAAGGGTTTTTGGAAATACCACCCCTAAGGGGGTAAAATAGGGGATGAAAGTTTGTATGAAAATTCGTCATTTTTGAAGTTAAACGCACGAAAACTGGTATTTGGCCTTTTAGTTAAAAACACAAAATATATATTTCAGGATTTTTCGAAATTCTCCCCCTAAGGGGGTAAAATAGGGGTTGAAAGTTTGTATGAACATCCGTAATTTTTCTCCCAAATATGGTCTCCACGCGGGCGGAGCCGCGAGCAACAGCTAGTGTATAATATTCCTTTTTCAAATGTATCGTTTTCACTTTCTCTAGACAGCCACATACAATCTATAATCTTCTCTCTATTACCAACAGTGGTCGTAAAGAAACGATTATTTCAGAAAATAAATACTGAACTTACAGCTAACCGCTGGGCTGTTAAAGGAACGTTTTTATTGCCAATATGTGCACACGTGGCCGTAACGATTATGCTCGAGATGCAGTACATGTTCCGAGTAAAGTTGGATAATCGGGTAAAGTTAGTATTGTCTAGTGGTGTCAAAAATGAAATGCCGATAAGGTATATAATTATTCTGGCAAGATATTGAAAGTAGTACTATGGTGTATTTTGTATATTACAATATAATAATAATAATACTAGCCCTGAATTAAACATTGTCTTACTGCTGGGCACGGGCCTCCTCTACTAATGAGAGGGGTTAGGCCTTAGTCCACCACGCTGGCCTAATGCGGGTTGGTAGTTTTCATATACCTTCGAAACTCTTCAGAGAATTCTCAGGTATGCAGGTTTCCTCACGATGTTTTCCTTCACCGTTAAAGCAATCGATAATTTACAATCAATACATACGTAACTTTAGAAAAGTCAGAGGTGAATGCCATTTGTGCTGGTTTTGAACAAACGACTTTCATAATACAATAGAGAACACTTAAAACCTATCAATAATAATAATAACAAGTTATTATTATAAATAATAACATTCTAACAGTCGCCTGTGCAGACCCCACATTAAGACATGATGATCTTGTATTGCGACTATCAGGAACTACGGAAGACTTTCAGTCTCGCAACACCCAGACCAGGAAAAAAATTTGTAGATCACACAAATATTGGGTTCAATTACCGCACCGAGACAAATCTTTGTGTGACAGACAGATATTTGTTTCGGGACTGGGTGTTGTGAGACCGTAGTCCCTCGTAGATTTTGATACCCTCGATACAGGTTTGACCTAGTGTGGGATCAGAACTATGTCTGTGACTGTTCAGTGTATTTAATTATTACTAGCTGTTGTCGCAGCTCCACATGCGTTTATCGATTCCAAAGGAGATGGTGCTCTATTTAATAATTAATCACACTCAACATTTTATCCTACGAAAATATTTTCTCCAACGCGGGAATTAAATCTGCAATATAAAAGTAGACTATATGCGTTACTCCAGGATATAAGCTATCTCCATACCGAGTTTTACTCAAATCCGTGGAGTCATTACATTAAAAAAGGAACACACAAAAGGTTACAGTGAGCCAACCTAAAAAGTTATGACATATGCTATCGCGAACTTTTTTTTAGAATATCAATAGGAACAATTGCGTCATATATGACTGTTGCGTAACTTTAACCGTTTACGCAGCGTACGCAACGGAAGCTCTCAAAAGGAATATATTTCCCCGTTTATGCAACATTTTTCATTGATGCTCCGCTCCTATTAGTCATAGCGTAATAAAGCCTATAGCTTTCCACAATAAATGGGCTATCCAACACTAAAACAATTTTTCAATTCAAACTAGTCATTCTTAAGATTAGCGCGTTCAAACAAACACTTCACTACAAAATATAAAATATTTAAAAATAAGTATAGATTTATTGTACTTTCAATATCTACACATTATTTCAATTATCGTGTTGATCTCGTTACTTCGTGTAATATACAACATGCACACCGTTCTATATCCAATAGGAATAATCGGACCGTAAAAGCAAACGCTGTGATTGGCTGTGATCTAGTTAATGCTTGCACGGTTATGTTTACCTGACTGCGTTTCGTTAAAATCGATAATGACACCACTTTAGACACACTACGACAGCCTCTGTGGCGCAAAAGTTGAGTAGCCTATAAAATGAGAGGCCGTGGGTTTGATGCCAGACCGAGATAAGTATTTGTGTGATTCATGACAGTACTGTGAAATTCTATTTGGTATATTTTAAACACTTTCGCTTAATTTATGTACAATAAATAAAAGTTATTACAGCCAGTTGTAAAAAGCTATTGGTGCCTTTATATCTTCGTTAAAAAATCGACCAATATTATTTTAGCCCAGCAACAAACATTTAATAGAAATGTTCAAACAGATAAATCATTAATCAACTTCAAAATTGGTAATGTTCAATATTTGATGCTCATAAATACAGCGCATTCAATATTTTTAATATGAAATTTCAGAGTAATAAAAGTCAAATTAAATTGGTGTATCAGAATACTTTGAAAATAATCTGGGCAATATTAACATCGTCAAATGTAGAGTTGGACAGCAACAGCGACTGAAATATGTTTTATTGCATCGTTTGTATGCAGAGAACATGATAGCGACCTTCAATCGGTCCCTTTAGGCTACTTATAAGTAAAAGTTTATGGAAGAATTGTAATACATTTATTCCATTCCATACGTGTTGTCGTAATTTTTCGCAAAATCTATGAAAGAGTTTTGTTTTGTTGAAATATGCCAACGGTTTAGTGGTCCTGGGCAGACGTTGTCCTGCCATAAACCACCTTCTTTGTGGACCGAAATTTCGATGAATAAATAAGAAATTCAGATCTCGACAACAACGCCACCTATCTAAAACTATTCTATATTTTAAGTTAGACCCAACCACACACATACACAAAATAAAGTGTGTCACACAATGGTTTCTTGTACCAATTTCTTATTCATTCGTAACCAAAATTCATTAATCACAATAAAAGAGCTAATGCACTTGAGGACCAATATTAAGAATTTTGTCTTGCACGAATATGCTCGATAAAATTCAAGGCAAATGTTGGACGAACGACATCCTATATTCCTCACGTAGTCTGAACTATGTAGTAAACACCTCATGAAGTACGAATGTCTTGTCCCGTCACTCGGTTTTAGACGTCATCTCTGTGTTTATCTCTGACATAAATCTAGTAGGATAAACATTGGTGTAAGTAGACTTATAACTGGGCAATGAGCCAAAGGTTTTAAAATATAGAGCTGGCCTTATAACAGTATTTACTAAGTTTTACTTAATTTATAAGAGTTTTTCTAGCATAAAAGATGATTTTAATTTTTTGGAATTGTTAGTATTGAATTAGTTTTGAATAATGTGGACGGGTATTGACGGTTCATATTGAGTGTTTTAACTAAATGATTAATATCTAGTTTATTACAAAGAAAAATATGCAAGTGGCTAGGTTGCCAAACAAAACAACATAGAGAAATACCTATCCATTTTAATACATACAAATACATGCATAATGCATATATTTAGTAAATAAATTAATACGTCCAACAGTCACACACATAGTCCCCGCACTTGGTCAAACCTGTATCGTGGGTATCACGAGAAACGTGGCACTACGGTCCGAGAACATCCATACCATAAATAATTTTGTCTGTTTAGTTGTATTGTGTCTGTCAATAAATCACACCAACACTTGTCTTGGTGCGGGCCCCCGCAGCCTTATGTTTCACAGCCGACTACTTCACAGTACGGCTATTCATAGTTCGACCGCTGTGCCACGGAGGCTGTCAATACTATATTCCTCCAAATAACGATATGTGATAATATCAATCACCTATCGTCAATTTATAAATATTATAATTTTTTTTTTTTAGTTCCTGGATATGCAGACGAGCAGACGGTCCACCTGATGGTAAGTAGTCACCGCCGCCCATAGACTTCTGCAAAGCCAGAGCACAGCAGAGCCGCTGCCTACCGTTTTTCTCAACCTCTTATATTTTGTTGTGTTGAAATCCTTGTCAACCCTTGATGTGGCGAATATGTATCCTTTCCAGACAATAAGGTATCGCCGTAACAGGCGCAAATTTGAGCCCCAAGCAATTCTAACATATTTTTTCAAATCTATAAATCTGCTCACGATTACCCGAACTGAGATTTGAACCTTGCAACTCACTGACTTCCCAGCCTACATACCACTATACCAACGAGGCGATTTTAATTACCAAACTTTATGGCTTCAATAAAAAGCTAAATTATTTATCTAAAATGCTCCATTCTTCTATTGTACATAAAATAAGTAGCCAATTGAGACGCTGTAATACTTATCAGCTTAAATATTTCGATATTAATTTATGCGATCCCTTACAAATCAATTAATTAGATTTTCTCGGAAAGTTGAAAGACACCGAAGTGCCTGATCTTGAACAAGCACGATAACCAATAACAAGATATTGATTGTATGTCTTGTAAATGCGAAAACGTATAATTACCTAGAAAATAAAGTCCATTATATTTATTATAAATTGTATCATAATTTATTTTATAGTAAACGTATTATTTTGCTGGTGGTAGGATATTCATATCCCTCGGATAGAGACCACCGTACACAGGGTGTAAAACCCGCCACAGTGGCACACGCAAGTGTGTCGCGTTCCGGGATCAGCCAGTGTACATCTGGTTTTTGTCAGGAGTCTAGAGTTGGGGTACGAAGTTTGGCCGTTTTGCGGCCTTCTAAGTACTCTGACACTAGACCCTCGCCCACCCTCTTGCCCATGGCGTAGTATGAAGAAGCATGCCGGCAAAATTGTCTCTCGCTACTCAATACTCTAATTAGACGGCACTGCGCTTACCATCAGGTGCAGTGTAGTCACTTTGCCGTGTCAGGATAAAAAAAAATGCATATGTATGTTTTTTAGGCGCGTCTACATGTCTTACTATTATATAAATTGTATTAATTTTTGAAGAGCTTTATGTCAATAAAGTATTTGAGAATAAACCTTACTTAATACTGAATTTAATAGTATTCTTACATAAAACTAAGAATTGCGTCACCCATGGCTAAAAGTCCAGGTTTGTTTTGAAATAGTTCAATTCCGCAATGCAGAACATTCCCGAGTTACCTATAAATATATTAAATGTATATATCACGGAGGACACATGTATATATCATGGTCGTATTTTACATACTGCAATGGCGTAGGGTCAGATAGGGTAAATGCGAGAACACACAAAAAAAACTAGTGCTGCCATTTCTTATTTGCATTAGGTACTCCTTGAACTACTCTCTGACAACTTTAAAGTTGCCAGAGAGTAGTCCAAGGAGACATAGATAAATGTATAGTATTATATTTACCCCATTCTTGCATTTACCCCATCTGACCCTACGTCATTATTCTCCTATTTTATTCTCAACAATGTGTCGTATATTATAGTTACGGGTAAGATGTCCCGTAACACTGAAGACGTCATTAGCCTCATACGGTACAGAAGTGGCACCCAATGGCTTTCCGGCTCAAAAATACTTTTCCATAATGACACTATTCTGGTGTAAGAGGTTATATAACACGTTATGTGCCTGTTTTAGTACAAATAGTAAAGTTATTTCTAAATTTATACTACTATATTCAGCCTTATGCCTTGTTTGACTGTAGGTCTTAATACATGGTATCATTCGCGAAATAAAAAAAATCTATCAACAAAATAAGGTAATTTTTTGAAGATAATAATATTTTCACCAATTCGACAATAGTCTCTCTCCCTTTCTCTAAAATCAAATGGAAGTGTATTTCCAACGTTCATCTTCGTCAGCTCTACTGACGACTGACTTCTGTTAGTTCAAACTCTCGTTAATCTCGTTTTGTCATCGGCCCGTCCGACTGTCCGTCACAGCGAATTATTTTGAAGGCGAAATTTTGGGACGAATTTCTTCCCTTTCAGAACCGTTCGAGGAAAAGGGTAAAGGGATTTCAATAAATACTTCGTTTAAAAGACGGTTTCTTGGTGGATGCTTTGTACTCAAACGAATCTGAATTAGGTATTGGAAATGTGTGGTCATATGGGGATAAGCCGAATTCTAATAGTTTTGTAAAAGAAAGACGTTCTGTTGATTTGCTCATTTTAATAATTGAATACTCTAATTTTTTTGGCGTCTGTCGCAACGTGTTCATGTGTAACTTATTAGGTGCAAAACTAAGCTTTGATAGAACCGGGTATTATATTTGACCGTTATTCAAATTGCTCGTTATACAGCCTAGTTACACAAATAATGCACACCCTCAGAAAACCCAATTTAAATTGAAAGTTACAATCGTAAAACATACGGGTAGCGCAATTGTAATTGCGCATGCGTTACGACTGCTGTGCTGAAGTCTCGGGTTTGATCCCTGGGTAAAGTGATATTGGGTTTTCTATCTAAAAATCTCAGTATTAGCCCGGAGTCTAGAATTTGTGCCCAGTATGGCGAAAAATTATGGGAAAAATAATAAATTCGGCGAAAAGTGGGTGTACTGGTTTTACCTCTGTCTACCCCTTCGGGAATTATAGGAGTGAATGTATGTAAAACATACCCTAAGATATACTGTGATTAACTAAAGTATTGCTTACATATGTCAGATATGCAAAATAAATACTTAGAGAAAAAGTGTAATTGAATGGATTTTATTGGAATAATACGTGAGTAGTACTTAATTATTGAAGAAATTGTAAAAGTAAATGTATTCACGTTATAAACTCACGTTTTATAAATACTAAATATGTTTTTTGAATGTTAATAGTATGGTTAGAATTATTCAATATTGCATTTGATAGCTTTAAACAATTATGTTGCTGTATTGACATATTGGAAAGTAAAATGAAAGAAGGGGAACCGTCATTGAATTGTATAAAAAGTGAGCAGTAGGCGGTTCTCGTGTCATTATCATATTAACAGAGTACGAGATAAGAGCAATATAACTTATACAATCAAGAATCAGTATTTCAATGAAACTCTGCTGGATTTTAAAGAAATAACACCCCGAAGCTTTTACATATATATTTAGAAATTCCTTTATTTGCCTCATCATAAAGAATTTCTTTTTTACTTCGTTACTGTTGAATTTAAAAAGGTCTGATCATCGGTCTGGTGACCACTGAAATCCAGCACTGTGTTGTGATATGTACTATGTACGTGCCACAGCACAGCAGTACGCGGAGTGGTCACCTACCTGTCACAGCTGCGACAAGCAAGTGCCATTAGCATTAGTTTTAAATATAATAAAATTGTTAATTGTCTTGTGGTATGTGCGTGTTGTTAGCTGTGCTAATAAATAATTTTTCTTTCTTTCTTTCTTTTTGATCCCTTGAAATTATATTTCAATTTCTTGGCTTTGACTGTTTGCGAGGAGGGACGGTTATATACTAAGTTCTAACAATTTTTATGGAAAAAATACCTATTTTAAATCAATTCAGTAGCCCTTTCTTAACTTTCCTACAGGTGTACGTTTATTGTGGAGTTGTATAATAATCAATAACAAAAAGCAGCGATAGCCTAGTTGGTTGCGGTACGGACTGCCAAGACTGCTGCTGGTGGTAGGATTTTTATATCCGCCCGGATAGCGACCACCGTACACAGGGTGAAAAACCCGCCATAGTGGCACACGCAAGTGTGTCGCGTTCCGGGATCAGCCAGTGTACATCTGGTTTTTTGGGGGTCTAGAGTTGGGGTGCGATGTTTGGCCATTTTGCGGCCTTCTGAATACTCTGACAATAGACCCTCGACCGCTTCTTCACCTTCTTGCCCATGGCGTAGTGTGAAGGAGCAGGCCGGCATGATTGTGTTGAGTAGCGGGGGATGGATCGTCTCTCGCTACTCGATGCTCTAATTGGCCCGTACTGCGCTTACCATCAGGTGCAGTGCGGTCACTTTGCCGTGCGGGAATAAAAAAAAAAAAAAAAAGACGAAAGTCGTATGTTCGAAACCCAAGTGGCATACACCTCTGACTTTTCTAAAAATATGTGTGTATTAAATGATAATTATCTCTTGCTTTAACGGTGAAGGAAAAAATCGTGAGGAAACCTGCATACCTGAGAATTCTTATAAGAATTTCGAAGGTATGTGAAGTCTACCAACCCGCATTACGCCAGCGTGGTGGACTAAGGCCTAACCCCTCTCATTAGTAGAGAAGGCCCGTGCCCAGCAGTGGGACAATGTTTAATACAGAGCTAGTATTATTATTATAATAATCAATTAATTCAAACATCACAATAGTTAGTTGTATTTCAGCAATAATGAGGGCCTCAATAATAGTTTCAACAATAATTGCCGGTGTCGAACCCAAATGTTAGTAGACAATAGTTATTGTAAGTTGTTGTTGAGTTTCCCCATCTACATCGGAAATTATAGGTATCTGCAAGCACTTACTCTTGTTCTAAACTAATTTCCATCAATACGCTTACATTGTATACAAATAGAGAATAAGTTAATGAAGATTTATGATTCATTTCTTTATCATAACTTCAGAGGTCCCTTGATAATTGAAAACGAAGTACTTGCAAAATTCGTTTTACGGTAAAGCACCATTTCGTTGACTATACAAATTCTAGTATGATCATTATAAACTATAATTATTAGAAGATTATTTTCAATTAAGACAAAAATTTGTTCATCTTTAAATAGAATAGGAGTTTAAACTAGCTCAAAGACGAAAGGTATTGTTTTTCTTTTATTATTACTAATACGAGAAAAGTATGCATTACCTATACAAATTTCACACGATAGAAACACAGATATTTCAAAACATATAATGGCTTGAGTTCTAAAATGTATATACATATATATTATTGAGTACTAATATATAAATGCTATATAACATATAGATATAGGTGTAGAAATGGCCAAAAAAGAAGAAGAAATAGAACATGAGAGAATAATTTATTTTAAACTGTATGTATGCATGTATCATACATATAAACCTTCCTCTTGAACCACTATATCTATTTAAAAAAAGCGCTTCAAAATACATTGCGTAGTTTTGAAGATTTAAGCATACATAGGGACAGACAGCGACAGCGACTTTGTTTTATACTATGTAGTGATTATGACGATGACATTTACTATCTTCTTTAGACTTCACCACAAGAAATCAGGCGTGGATATTAGTATAATTAGCACCAATGGGATTATTTTGTAAAAAATGGCCAAGGCGTGGTGAGTAACTGTCAATAAAAGACTGTTTGCTTCAATCAGGTTATAAATGTTTGGGCGATCCACGAATATGGGTTTCAGCGTTGAATATCGTTAAGCCGATATTGCAAACGATATGATGCCTATCTTACTGTGGAATAAAGACATTTGCGCATTCCCAGAGACTCGTCGAAAAATGCGTGCAATTTTGTACCAAGCGACCCTGCCTTACAGGAGTAACAATAGCGGCTGTGTGAGCAGGATAGTCCAGTGGAATCAGAACTGCTTTTTAATCTGTTCATTTTGTGATTACCTTGAAATTAACATCAAAATAAATAAACATGAAATTCATTAACTGACCGAACTCAATTTCATGAAACTCTTAATTGATATTAGAACAAGTTATTCCTTTCGCCTCTTTGACAAAAGTCAATTAATAAGTAAGTAAATTTTTGGAAGTAGAACAAAGATAATTCAATGTAAAAGTATTTTATAAGGAGCTTTGAAGTCTAAATAAGTGTTTGAAACACTGGAAAGGAATGAAAAAATAACAAGACTAAAATTGTTGTTATTTAAGTATTATTAAATTTAACGAGTGACTACCTCGGTGGCGCAGTTGTAAGCGCATGCGTTACGACTGCTGTGCTGTGTCTCGGGTTCGATCCCCGGGTCGATTAAAGTGATATTAGGTTTTTCTATATAGAAATTCTCAGTATGGCGGCAGGCTCGCCCCCTATCACATTATGGGACCGAAAATCGGCGAAAAGTGGGTGTACCGGTCACACCTCTGCCTCCCCTTCGATGATTACAGGTGTGAGTGTAAATGTATGTAGATAAATTTTCTTACTTCAATACACTATGTTACATGTCTACGTTTGAGTTCTCTTTCTATCGGAATATTATATTTTGACACGACCATGTGGCGTGAGATTTATGCTCCAGTTACAAGGATAAGTTTATGCATGGTTTCAGATATTGATAATAAACCGAAACTTTTATGTAAATATATACTACGAAAGTGGAGTGAGCTGCAAGCTTGAAGATCTCTGCCGTGAGATTGAAAGGAGCGGAGCCGAGTAGAAATTGTCACAATAACAGAAAGTAAAAATCATGTTCTTGTTTTCGAATCTGGACTTATAGTATCAGTTATTATTAAACACTTTCAGTTACATTTTCAGCGTAGCGTAAAAAATTATATAATAAATCCGTCTGTAGCATGGCATATGCGTGAAACCTTTCCTTTAGCTACTTTTTAACCGACTTCAAAAAAGGAGGAGGTTAACAATTCGTCGGAATCTTTTTTTTATGTATGTTACCCGATTACTCGAAGACGCCTGGACCGATCGAGAAATTCTTTTTTTGTTTCAAAGGGTATACTTCCCATGTGGTCCCATTGGCACCAAGTTAGGATCTGATGATGGGATCACAGAAAAATCAAGGGAAACCCTCAAATTTTATTGTGACGCATAATTTGTTTTTTATTGAAGTCGGTGTACTTTTTATGAATAATTTTACATGATAGTTAGTGCTAAAAAAATACGCGATGTTTCCATTTTTAAAAATCTACTGTTATTTCGTGAAACACTATAGTAAAACATCAAAACCACTTTCTACCATCAAAACTACTTTACTTAGGCTGTGTAGTTTAGTGTAGTATAACTGTAGACATACGACTACAGGTGAAACAAAGTAAGAAGTTTGACATCCTCCGTGGCGCAGTTGGCGAGTAGCCGGCTGTGAAATGAGAGGCCGTGGGTTGGATTCCCACACCGGGACAAATGTTTGTGTGACAGACAGGTATTTGTGTCCGGGGTCTGGGTGTTGTGAGACCCAAAGTCTCGCGTAGTCCCTGATACCCACAACACAAGAATCGCATCTTAGTGTTGGGTCGGGGCTATGTGAGTGACTGTTGGGTGTGTTATTCATTAAAAAAAAGACTTACACATCAATTCAGGTTTAGACGTTGTAGCTCTTATAGAGTATAAATCTGCCATACAAAACGTAGTCTGGCTCCTTGTTTGCACGTAATTTAGTACCTCCATTGAGAACGGCAGTACAATCTCCGCTGTCGCCCCTAGCCTGCACAAATATTGACCACTATCATCTGTATAGTACTTCGGACACTACTGTTAGCCACTGACACCCGGCGCTAGTGATGGTGCAAATACATAACACGTCACATCCTCTTGTCTCCTTCTTCTGATTGATTTTCTTGATTGATTCATTTATGAATTACTAAATTATTAATAGCAAGTATCTTCATAAAAATAATCCATGTAAATAATAATAAAATATTTAGTATTACAGTACATACTAAATATTTTATGTTTTAAGGAAATAGTCTCATAATATTAATTAAAATTATATACATCGGAACTATTTTAGAAATCCTACATACTGGTTGTTATATAATTAAAAATTGTGGCTAAACCATATAAAAGTCATAGCATGACAGTAACAAATATTCATTTGCATTGTAATTGTAATAAGCGAAACCTCTGCCAGTAAAGCATGAGCATAGCAGTAGCATGTCAGAGGTACCGTGCGCGTGCTGTCTTATCACTCGCTGTAGCTTAAACACCAATTAAAATGTTTATGATGAGTTTTGTGTTAAATAAAATTATCATTCTTCAAATCTGTAGAACATTTTATATATTTCCGCATTACTAAGTCTCACACATACTTTATCACAAAAACGTATGTGTGATCCACAGAATCCTGAATTTTCGAACAAAATCGTAAAATAATTTGATCAAAACATTAATAATTTATTGTAATCAATAGAAATAGAATTACGTAAATATTATGAATAATACATAGAAATACAATATCCAAAGTCATAAGGGTTTTTTAACACGTATCTTATGACGTTATTATGGATGACATTATATCTTACTTTATTTTTCGGAATTCAGCGGGTTTTGTGGCTTGTCTATCCCAGAGCGCATTATATATACGTGACGCCGGAGTAATTGCATAAGAAACCACGCTTCGGAAAAATTAACATGTAAAGAGCATGTTCTAAAACAAATTCTCAATTTTGTGCTTACGAATTTTGTATTTCTCAGCTTGGATTTGGGACAAACTCTTACATTGTATATTTCTGACGATAATTGTAAGCAATATCCTACAGGCTTATTTGATTGTTTATAGATACCTCACCTAGTATTAAGTATAATATAACACAGATCACGGTTGCAATTTCCAATATACACCAAACAATGTAACAATGTTTTTACTGTTTCATATCACAGTTAAAATATTCATTAGTTTTAAAATCTCTTAACAAACATGAATCTCTATATAATAATTCTAATATTACAAAAATAAAAAGACCATCGGAATTCCCTAAAATAGCATACAATATGAAAATAGTGACGCCACCAAACGGGACTTACGATAAAATACTTGTTACAATGGACTTGGGCATTAGAAGAATTCATTATATTTAAGGCGACGGCCACTTAAGACTCTACCCCACGCCACAAACCTTGTAGATTTCCCGCCATGTGGATTGGGGGCATTGAAGAATTCTACCACAGTATACCCTGCCTGTCTTATGAGAGGGTCACGGGGGTCGCTGCTGCGCAGCGGGGGATGCTTTATAAATATTTTCATGGTGCGACCACGAGACGGGTGGCGGGGGGAAGAACATGGAGGGCATCCAGCCGTAGATATATGGTACCAGCAGTAATTCAGGGATTCTCACGATCCCCCGGAATCGTCCCACATGCGCCGCAGAAGGCCACCGCGGGGTTTTTAGTCGGTACACTGGCGTAGGAAAATTGGTTAGGGCCCCGATCTAGTAGTCCCCCGGGTAAAGGTCCCTGGGTCTTCCCCGGGTCGGAAGGTCGGTGAATACACCATAACCATCTCTCCTCCCCCGAGGTTGAAGGTATCTGTAAGATGGATTTTTCCCGCGGGAAAAAAAATAGATTTGAACTCTGACCACCCCATATAAACAGCGGCTATAGCTTAGTTTTTTCGATGTCACAACTTCTTTTAAGATAAATGTGAATAAACTTCGTAGTTTTTCAAACAATTTTCATAAAAATTGGTATCATCTCTTTTTTTGTGAATTATAATGGGTACTTATAGAAATTCTATTGAGAGAAGGTTTCGCGAAGAAGCCATACTTTTTATACCGATGGCCTCAGCAAATTTCTCGGAACTCGACGTAGTTTTATAGAATTTTTGCAAGAATAACCTTAACCTTAAAGTTAACGGTAGGCAGCGGCTCTGCTCTGCCCTGGTATTGAAGAAGCCTATGGGCGGTGGTGACTACTTACCATCAGATGGCCCGTCTGCTCGTCTGCCGAAGTAAAGTAGGAAACCCCTCGCCAAATTAATTAGCTAAAGAAGAATTAAGTGTTATTAGCAAGACGTTTATGACATAAAAGTACTTGATAAACTCAAAGTACCTATAATTCCTTCAGGCGTAGTGTGAAAAAACTACACAACAGGCCAACATGATTGTGTCGAGTAGCAATGTAGTTACTCTGGCTACTTGATACTCTAACTGGATTACACTGTGCTTACCATCAGGTGCAGTGTGGTCACATTGCCGTGCCAAGATGAAGAAAAATATCAACGGGGTCAGGTAATTGGTCATTATATTCAAAAATGGTCATTATATTAAGAAAATTGTTGAAAACATTTCAAAGGCGATTTAATTGCAACAGAACACAGATCAAACATTGCATTATACTCTCAACTCGAAATAACTTTTCTTCAGTTCAATTATTCGTACACAAAAGTAACGCAATTATATTTTACACGTTTTATTTGCGGCAATTCTTTGACACAGTCATTTTATTTTACACGGACATAATGGTATGAATATTCGATGCAGAACCAATTTACAGTCAATGAGTTTTCGTGGTATATTATCGCCTGGATAAGTATATCCCGTATTTTTTGTATTTATTTAATACACTTTACACAACATATAACTACAGGCAGCAGCATATAAATAGCAGCAATAGCCTAGTTGGTTGTGGTACGGACTGTGAAGACGAAAGTCGTATGTTCAAAAGTGGCACACACCTCTGACTTTTCTAAAGTTACGTGTGTATTAAATGTTAATTATCGCTTGCTTTAACGGTGAAGGTAAACATCGTGATGAAACCTGCATACCTGAGAATTTCGAAGGTATGTGAAGTCTACCAACCCGCATTAGGCCAGCGTGGTGGACTAAGGCCTAACCCCTCTCATTAGTAGAGGAGGCCCGTGCCCAGCAGTGGGACAATGTTTAGTACAGGGCTAGTATAATATAAAAAATTATAACTACAGACGGGCTTAATGCCTAAGGCATTCTCTACCAGTCAACCTTAGGGTGGTGCAGAGAATAATCAAGGCAGGTAGGTGATCACAAGAAAAGGAAGTAGAGAAAGTGTTTATCATATACGAATAGGTACAACTTTAAATAAAACTTTACTTAAACTTTACTACTTTTATATAAAACTTACAAACATGTTACATATATGTTTGAGTTTTCGAATTGAAAATTACACATGAATTGTGTAATTGTCTGGGATTTAAATTTGTGCTGAATATGCCGATGGCGGCCTCATCTTCTTTTTTAGTGCCTCGACTTAGACTGGCCATAGACTTCTGCAGTGCCAGGGCACAGCCAAGCCGCTGCCTCCCGTTAAAATCATCATGCATGAGTAGAAAAAAAGATCAACAACAGTGGGTATACTAGTTGCTCCTTTGCACACCCGTTCGGGGTACAGGCATGAGAATAGTACGTATGTATATGATTTCCATATTTAAATGTATTCATAAATATCTTTTACCACATAAATCTCACAAAACTACGTGTCCACACTTAAAGAACATAATTAATTACCGTTCCCTGGAACAAAGTGTGATAAATTCAGCGACACCCGAATAATATTTCTTTGTCACAATTAGCAGACATTTTCATTATGCTTGTCAAATTCGTGAACGTCCGCAAAACAATGTTGCCAGTGTATATTTATAACAGTAAGAGTTGCAATATTAAAATTAGAACAAACAATATATATGTCATATTAAAAACCTTCTTCTTTGTTGAGTCAGTTAGAAATAATGATAAAATCAGTTTGGTCTATTCAGAGGAAAATTATAATATATATTATTTGATATTCGATATTAGTTACTTGAAACGTTTATTCCGTAAACCATATTTAATATTACTCAAATATAAATCGCCAAATCCCTAAATCAAATCACGGTTTTCTAGAACTAGTCAAAAAAATATACCAAAATATTTTTCATCTTGAATAACAAACAACTCAACTTCCACCTTGATCGGTAAGATTAGATTACTCCCGTCTGGATTAGACTCTGGCCTAATAAAATTCTCCATTACAGCTTCATAAAATATTCTGTATTAGTCATCGTACTAAATACGCGAAGGCAAAGTTAAGGGAGTTCGTAAAGGGGTCGTAGAACAACTGCTAAGTTCGTACCATCGGGGTAGTTATCTTGTAAAAGTGCTATTACTAGAGAAGGCGACGCGACGAGTGCTGTTTTACTGCCTTGTTACTTTTGTAACTCAGCAGTGTTACCTGGAATTAAAGATCTTATAATTAAACTAGCTGTTGCTCGCGGCTCCGCCCGCGTGGAGGTCATGTTTGGGAGAAAAAGTATACAATACAAAATACCAATATTCATGCGTTAAACTTAAAAATGACGGATTTTCATACAAACTTTCATTCCCTATTTTACCCCCTTAAGGGCGGAATTTCCAAAAATCCTGAAACATATAATTTTTATTTTTAACTAAAATGCCAAATACTAATTTTCATGAATTTAACTGCAAAAATGACGGATTTTCATACAAACTTTCATCTCCTATTTTACCTCCTTAGGGGTGGTATTTCCAAAAACCCTTCCTTAGTGGATGCCTACGTGATAAAAGGTACCTACTGTCAAAATTTCAAGTCTCTAACCCCAGCCGTTTAGGCTGTGCGTTGATCGATCAGTCAGTCAGTCAGTCAGTTTCTTCTTTTATATATACAGATATGAACT
>HG992163.1:7655719-7894345 GCA_905220505.1 Laothoe populi
ATTCTCAACAATGTGTCGTATATTATAGTTACGGGTAAGATGTCCCGTAACACTGAAGACGTCATTAGCCGCATACGGTACAGAAGTGGCACCCAATGGCTTTCCGGCTCAAAAATACTTTTCCATAATGACACTATTCTGGTGTAAGAGGTTATGTGACACGTTATGTGCCTGTTTTAGTACAAATAGTAAAGTTATTTCTAAATTTATACTACTATATGCAGCCTTATGCCTTGTTTGACTGTAGGTCTTAATACATGGTATCATTCGCGAAATAAAATTTTTTATCAACAAAATAAGATAATTTTTTGAAGTGCATCAACCGTTGCAGCAGAAATGTAAATGACTCTCGGTATAGCTCTGTGATATACACCTAGGCTATTCTTTAAAAAATGCTTCAAAAACAAGGCCTTCAGATTTTTAATTAACCGACTTCAAAAAAGGAGGAGGTTAACAATTCGTCGGAATCTTTTTTTTTATGTATGTTACCCGATTACTCGAAGACGCCTAGACCTATTCTAGAAATTCTTTTTTTGTTTAAAAGGGTATACTTCCCAGGTGGTCCCATTGGCACCAAGTCAGGATCTGATGATGGTATCTCAGAAAAATCGAAGGCAACCCTCAAATTTTATAGGGACGCATAATTTGTTTTTTATTGAAGTCGGTGTACTTTTTATGAATTAAAAAACTTTTTATCAGCCATCTTTGTTATTTATTTTAAATAATATGAACATATAAATAGATACAATCATAAACTCAATTGAATTTTTCCGTGCATCATTAACATCGACAATACATTAAGTAAAATATTTAGTCCACACTGTACGGGTATAAACATTCACACCTGAGCCACAGTGACCGAGCCAACTGTCAAAATTAAAACAAAGTGTATTATTTATATTTATTTTCAGACTATAAACTTAAGCTATTAGGATATTGCATACGTAAAAATTTAAAACTGACACACACATACACTCACGCCTGTAATCCCCGAAGGGGTAGGCAGAGGTGTAGCCAGTACACCCACTTTTCGCCGAATTTCGGTCCCATAATGTGATAGAAATGAATATGGAAGGTATGTGAAGTCTACCAACCCGCATTAGGCCAGCGTGGTGGACTAAGGCCTAACCCCTCTCATTAGTAGAGGAGAACTGTGCCCAGCAGTGGGACAATGTTTAATACAGGGCTAGTATTATTTATTTATTTAATGTGATGGGGCGGGCCTATCGCCATATCGGGCACAGTTTCCAGACTCCGGGCTAATATTGAGAATTTCAAGATAGAAAAACCCAATATCACTTTACCCGACCCGGGATCGAACCAGAGACCTCAGCACAGCAGTCGTAACGCATGCGCAATTACAACTGCGCCACCGAGGCAGAGCATTTAAAAATGGATATAATAATATTTTCACCAATTCGACAATAGTCTCTCTCCCTTTCTCTAAAATCAAATGGAAGTGTATTTCCAACGTTCATCTTCGTCAGCTCTACTGACGACTGACTTCTGTTAGTTCAAACTCTCGTTAATCTCGTTTTGTCATCGGCCCGTCCGACTGTCCGTCACAGCGAATTATTTTGAAGGCGAAATTTTGGGACGAATTTCTTCCCTTTCAGAACCGTTCGAGGAAAAGGGTAAAGGGATTTCAATAAATACTTCGTTTAAAAGACGGTTTCTTGGTGGATGCTTTGTACTCAAACGAATCTGAATTAGGTATTGGAAATGTGTGGTCATATGGGGATAAGCCGAATTCTAATAGTTTTGTAAAAGAAAGACGTTCTGTTGATTTGCTCATTTTATAAATCTCAGCAAAAACATCAGGCGCTTATTTTTTTGGCGTCTGTCGCAACGTGTTCATGTGTAACTTATTAGGTGCAAAACTGTAGGCTTACTCTTGAAATCAATTTCAATCCCGAACTCGATACAGTTTCAATTCCAATTTAGAAGATATTGGAACTCTTAACTCACTCAACTAAATAAAATAGAATCTTTATGAACTAGCGATCGTAAATACTCTATTTCATTTAGTTACTAAAAATTACGCCGTATTCAGTGAAATCGTACGCTGGTGTTGCGTTCAAGAGTGCCAATTATACAGTTTTCGAACCCAATCCCAATTTTTAATTGGAATCGAGTGTCAAGAGTAACCCCCCTGAGCTTGGATAGAACCGGGTATTATATTTGACCGTTATTCAAATTGCTCGTTGTACAGCCTAGTTACACAAATAATGCACACCCTCAGAAAACCCAATTTAAATTGAAAGTTACAATCGTAAAACATACCGGTAGCGCAGTTGCAATTGCGCATGCGTTACGACTGATGTGCTGAGGTCTCGGGTTTGATCCCTGGGTAAAGTGATATTGGGTTTTCTATCTAAAAATCTCAGTATTAGCCCGGAGTCTAGAATTTGTGCCGATATGGCGATACATTATGGGCCCGAAATAAATTCGGCGAAAAGTGGGTGTACTGGTTGCACCCCTGTCTACCCCTTCGGGAATTATAGGCGTGAATGTATGTAAAACATACCCTAAGATATACTGTGATTAACTAAAGTATTGCTTACATAGATATTTAGAAATTCCTTTATTTGCCTCATCATAAAGTATTTCTTTTTTACTTCGTTACTGTTGAATTTAAAAAGGTCTGATCATCGGTCTGGTGACCACTGATATCCAGCACTGTGTTGTGATATGTACTATGTACGTGCCACAGCACAGCAGTACGCGGAGTGGTCACCTACCTGTCGCAGCTGCGACAAGCAAATGCCATTAGCATTAGTTTTAAATATAATAAAATTGTTAATTGTCTTGTGGTATGTGCGTGTTGTTAGCTGTGCTAATAAATAGTTTTTCTTTCTTTCTTTCTGATCCCTTGAAATTATATTTTAATTTCTTGGCTTTGACTGTTTGCGAGGAGGGACGATATACTAAGTTCTAACAATTTTTATGGAAAAAATACCTATTTTATATCAATTTCATCAATTCAGTAGCCCTTTCTTAACTTTCCTACAGGTGTACGTTTATTGTGGAGTTGTATAATAATCAATAACAAAAAGCAGCGATAGCCTAGTTGGATGCGGTATGGACTGCCAAGACGAAAGTCGTATGTTCGAAACCTAAGTGGCATACACCTCTGACTTTTCTAAAGTTATGTGTGTATTAAATGTTAATTATCGCTTTCTTTAACGGTGAAGGAAAAAATCGTGAGGAAAGCATACCTGAGAATTCTTATAAGAATTTCGAATGCATGTGAAGTCTACCAACCCGCATTAGGCCAGCGTGGTGGACTAAGGCCTAACCCCTCTCATTAGTACAGGAGGCCCGTGCCCAGCAGTGGGACAATGTTTAATACAGGGCTAGTATTATTATTATAATAATCAATTAACTCAAACATCACAATAGTTAGTTGTATTTCAGCAATAATGAGGGCCTCAATAATAGTTTCAACAATAATTGCCGGTGTCGAACCCAAATGTTAGTAGACAATAGTTAGTGTAAGTTGTTGTTGAGTTCTCCATCTTCATCGGAAATTATAGGTATCTGCGAGCACTTACCCTTGTTCTAAACTAATTTCCATCGATACACTTACATTGTATACAAATAGAGAATAAGTTAATGAAGATTTATGATTAATTTCTTTATCATAACTTTAGAGGAAATTAAAATAATGTTAATGAAATTTTTTTTAAACCATTTCGTTGACTATACAAATTCTAGTATGATCATTATAAACTATTATTATTAGAGGATTATTTTCTATTAAAGCAAAAATGTGTTCATCTTTAAATAGAATAGGAGTTTAAACTAGCTCAAAGACGAAAGGTATTGTTTTTCTTTTATTATTACTAATACGAGAAAAGTATGCATTACCTATACAAATTTCACACGATAGAAACACAGATATTTCAAAACATATAATGGCTTGAGTTCTAAAATGTATATACATATATATTATTGAGTACTAATATATAAATGCTATATATAACATATAGATATAGGTGTAGAAATGGCCAAAAAGAAGAAGAAATAGAACATGAGAGAATAATTTATTTTAAACTGTATGTATGCATGTATCATACACATAAACCTTCCTCTTGAATCACTATATCTATTAAAAAAAAGCGCTTCAAAATCCGTTGCGTAGTTTTGAAGATTTAAGCATACATAGGGACGGACAGCGACAGCGACTTTGTTTTATACTATGTAGTGATGATGACGATGACATTTACTATCTTCTTTAGACTTCACCACAAGAAATCAGGCGTGGATATTAGTATAATTAGCACCAATGGGATTATTTTGTAAAAAATGGCCAAGGCGTGGTGCGTAACCGTCAAGAAAAGACTGTTTGCTTCAATCAGGTTATAAATGTTTGGGTGATCCACGAATATGGGTTTCAGCGTTGAATATCGTTAAGCCGATATTGCAAACGATATGATGCCTATCTTACTGTTGAATAAAGACATTTGCGCATTCCCAGAGACTCGTCGAAAAATACGTGCAATTTTGTACCAATCGACCCTGCCTTACAGGAGTAACAATAGCGGATGTGTGAGCAGGATAGTCCAGTGGAATCAGAACTGCTTTTTAATCTGTTCATTTTGTGATTACCTTGAAATTAACATCAAAATAAATAAACATGAAATTCATTAACTGGCCGAACTCAATTTCATGAAACTCTTAATTGATATTAGAACAAGTTATTCCTTTCGCCTCTTTGACAAAAGTCAATTAATAAGTAAGTAAATTTTTGGAAGTAGAACAAAGATAATTCAATGTAAAAGTATTTTATAAGGAGCTTTGAAGTCTAAAGAAGTGTTTCAAACACTTTGAAAACGAATGAAAAAATAACAAGACTAAAATTGTTGTTATTTAAGTATTATTAAATTTAACGAGTGACTACCTCGGTGGCGCAGTTGTAAGCGCATACGTTACGACTGCTGTGCTGAGGTCTCGGGTTCGATCCCCGGATCGGGTAAAGTGATATTAGGTTTTTCTATCTAGAAATTCTCAGTATGGCGATATGCTCGACCCCTATTACATTATGGGACCGAAATTCGGCGAAAAGTGGGCGTACTGGTTACACCTTTACCTGCCCATTTGGTGATTACAGGCGTGAGTGTATATGTATGTAGATACATTTTCTAACCTCAATCCACTATGTTACATGTGTACGTTTGAGTTCTCTTTCTATCGGAATATTATATTTTGACACGACCTTGTGGCGTGAGATTTATGTTCCAGTTACAAGGATAAGTTTATGCATGGCTTCAGATATTGATAATAGACCGAAACTTTAATGTAAATATATACTACGAAAGTGGAGTGAGCTGCAAGCTTGAAGATCTCTGCCGTGAGATTGAAAGGAGCGGAGCCGAGTAGAAATTGTCACAATAACAGAAAGTAAAAATCATGTTCATGTTTTCGAATCTGGACTTATAGTATCAGTTATTATTAAACACTTTCAGTTACATTTTCAGCGTAGCGTAAAAAATTATATAATAAATCCGTCTGTAGCATGGCATATGCGTGAAACCTTTCCTTTAGCTACTTTTTAACCGACTTCAAAAAAGGAGGAGGTTAACGATTCGTCGGAATCTTTTTTTTATGTATGTTACCCGATTACTCGAAGACGCCTGGACCGATTCGAGAAATTCTTTTTTTGTTTCAAAGGGTATACTTCCTATGTGGTCCCATTGACACCAAGTTAGGATCTGATGATGGGATCACAGAAAAATCAAGGGAAACCCTCAAATTTTATTGTGACGCATAATTTGTTTTTTATTGAAGTCGGTGTACTTTTTATGAATAATTTTACAAGATAGTTAGTGCTAAAAAAATACGCGATGTTTCCATTTTTAAAAATCTACTGTTATTTCGTGAAACACTATAGTAAAACATCAAAACCACTTTCTACCATCAAAACTACTTTACTTAGGCTGTGTAGTTTAGTGTTGTATAACTGTAGACATACGACTACAGTTGAAACAAAGTAATAAGTTTGACATCCTCCGTGGCCCATTTGACGAGGCTGTGAAATAAGAGGCCGTGGGTTCGATTCCCACACCGGGACAAATGTTTGTGTGACAGACAGATATTTGTGTCCGGGGTCTGGGTGTTGTGAGACCCAAAGTCTCTCGTAGTCCCTGATACCCACAACACAAGAATCGCATCTTAGTGTGGGGTCGGGGCTATGTGTGTGACTGTTGGTGTGTTATTCCTTAAAAAAAAGACTTACACATCAATTCAGGCTTAGACGTTGTAGCTCTTATAGAGTATAAATCTTCCATACAAAGCGTAGTCTGGCTCCTTGTTTGCACGTAATTTAGTACCTCCATTGAGAACGGCAGTACAATCTCCGCTGTCGCCCCTAGCCTGCACAAATATTGACCACTATCATTTGTATAGTACTTCGGACACTACTGTTAGCGACTGACACCCGGCGCTAGTGATGGTGCAAATACATAACACGTCACATCCTCTTGTCTCCTTCTTCTGATTGATTTTCTTGATTGATTCATTTATGAATTACTAAATTATTAATAGCAAGTATCTTCATAAAAATAATCCATGTAAATAATAATAAAATATTTAGTATTACAGTACATACTAAATATTTTATGTTTTAAGGAAATAGTCTCATTGGTTGCCTGCTCTAAGCATAATATTTATTAAAATTATATACATCGGAACTATTTTAGAAATCCTACATACTGGTTGTTATATAATTAAAAATTGTGGCTAAACCATATAAAAGTCATAGCATGACAGTAACAAATATTCATTTGCATTGTAATTGTAATAAGCGAAACCTCTGCCAGTAAATATAGAGATTGTGAATTGAGACTCCCGAGTATCATTCGACACAAACCCCACGGTCTGTTACACTACGCATATCTGAATTAAGTACAGTTGGCGTGGATAGATCCATTTGTGATTTCATAGTTTATTTTGCTCTCTAACTTCTGTTATTACTTACTAGTGGTCCCGGGCAAACGTTGTCCTGCCGCCTTCTCTGTGGACTTTCGTTGTTAAATAAGAAATTCAGATCTTGACAACACCGCTACCTATCGGATCGTTACCAAACTTCACAGGAGCATTCTCTGGGCTAATTTGAACATTGCCTGAAAATTTCATAAAAATATCCTCCCCTCTCCCACCCGTCTCCTCTCCTCCCCTCTCTCTACTTCCTCTCGTCTGCACTGCTCTCCTCTCTACTTCTCTCTATCCCTCTTTCTAATCCTTTGGTAATTGCTTGTCCCAAATATTGCGCGTTACAATATAATTAACCAGTCATGACTCATAGGCTCGCCGGCGGCGCGTCAACACTAGCAACACTCGCCGTTCTTCCATGCTATTTTTAACTTTAATGCTATGGAAATAAAAGCTTGTATTGTACTCCCTACTTTTTTTTAATATCCTTCTAGACTCGATTGATTAAACATTCCTATCAACAAAATCCCGTAGCATTTTCTTGCATGTCAGAGGTACCGTGCGCGTGCTGTCTTATCACTCGCTGTAGCTTAAACACCAATTAAAATTAAAATAAAACGAAGTTTATGGATTATATCGCGGTTTATTTTTTAACCCGACGTTTCGAAGACTTTACAGCCTTCATGGTCACGGGGGAGATTGAGTTGTATGTCATCTCGAAAGTGTAGTGCAATGTTTCTACCCTCCATGTAGTTGATATTACATTTTTATTTTGATGTAGTCCGATCTACGCAGAAAGAGCTCACAGTGTCATGAGGTCTGGCAGTTGGTATTTTGGGTTCCGATTTAATTGTTCATAAACTTCGTTTTATTTCAATGTATAATATTGGCGTAAATATAAGAAACCAGTACACCAATTAAAATGTTTATGATGAGTTTTGTGTGAAATAAAATTATCATGTTCGTCAAATCTGTACAACATTTTTTATTTCCGCATTACTAAGTCTCACAAATACTTTATCACAAAAACGTATGTGTGATCCACAGAATCCTGAATTTTCGAACAAAATCGTAAAATAATTTGATCAAAACATTAATAATTTATTGTAATCAATAGAAATAGAATTACGTAAATATTATGAATAATACATAGAAATACAATATCCAAAGTCATAAGGGTTTTTTAACACGTATCTTATGACGTTATTATGGATGACATTATATCTTACTTTATTTTTCGGAATTCAGCGGGTTTTGTGGCTTGTCTATCCCAGAGCGCATATATACGTGACGCCGGAGTAATTGCATAAGAAACCACGCTTCGGAAAAATTAACATGTAAAGAGCATGTTCTAGAACAAATTCTCAATTTTGTGCTTACGAATTTTGTATTTCTCAGCTTGGATTTGGGACAAACTCTTACATTGTATATTTCTGACGATAAATGTAAGCAATATCTTAAAGGCTTATATGATTGTCTATACATAATACCTCACCCAGTATTAAGTATAATATAACACAGATCACGGTTGCAATTTCCAATATCCAACTAAAAGAAGTAAATACACCAGTATTTAAAAATGATTTTACTGTTTCATATCACAGTTAAAATATTCATTAGTTTTAAAATCTCTTAACATGAATCTCTATATAATAATTTTGTAATATTATTACAAAAATAAAAAGACCATCGGAATTCCCTAAAATAGCATACAATATGAAAATAGTGACGCCACCAAACGGGACTTACGATAAAATACTTGTTACAATGGACTTGGTCATTAGAAGAATTCATTATATTTAAGGCGACCGTCACTTAAGACTCTACCCCACGCCACAAACCTTGTAGATTTCCCGCCCTGTGGATTGGGGGCATTGAAGAATTCTACCACAGTATACCCTGCCTGTCTTATGAGAGGGTCACGGGGGTCGCGGCTGCGCAGCGGGGGATGCTTAATAAATATTTTCATGGTGCGACCACGAGACGGGTGGCGGGGGGAAGTCTCGTGCTGCCGTAGAACGTGGAGGGCATCCAGCCCTAGAAGAGACGGGCCATAGAGGTACCGCGCAGAGATGGTTCCGGCAGTAATTCAGAGATTCTCAGGATCCCCCGGAATCGTCCCGCATGCGCCGCAGAAGGCCACCGCGAGGTTTTTAGTCGGTACACTTGCGTAAGAAAATTGGTTAGGGCCCCGATCTAGTAGTCCCCCGGGTAAACTGGATCGGAAGGTCGGTGACCATCTCTCCTCCCCCGAGGTTGAGAAGGTATCTGTAAGATGGATTTTCCCCGCGAGAAAAAAAGTAGATTTGAACTCTGACCACCCCATATAAACAGCGGCTATAGCTTAGTTTTTTCGATGTCATAACTCTTCTTTTAAGATAAATGTGAATAAACTTCATAGTTTTCAGACAATTTTCATAAAAATTGGTATCATCTCTTTTTTTTGTGAATTATAATGGGTACTTATAGAAATTCTATTGAGAGAAGGTTTCGCGAAGAAGCCATACTTTTTTTACCGATGGCCTCAGCAGACTTCTCAAGAATTTCTCGGAACTCGACGTAGTTTTATACAATTTTTGCAAGAATAACCTTAACCTTAAAGTTAACGGTAGGCAGCGGCTCTGCTGTGCCCTGGTATTGCAGAAGTCTATGGGCAGTGGTGACTACTTACCATCAGATGGCCCGTCTGCTCGTCTGCCGAAGTAAAGTACGAAACCCCTCGCTAATTAATTTAATTAGCTAAAGAAGAAGTAAGTGTTATTAACAAGATGTTTATAAAAATACTTGATAAACTCAAAAAACCTATCATTCCTATAAGCGTAGTGTGAAAAAGCTACACAACAGGCCAACATGATTGTGTCGAGTAGCAATGTAGTTACTCTGGCTACTTTATACTCTAACTGGATTACACTGTGCTTACCATCAGGTGCAGTGTGGTCACATTGCCGTGCCAAGATGAAGAAAAATATCAACGGGGTCAGGTAATTGGTCATTATATTCCGAAATGGTCATTATTAAGAAAATTGTTGAAAACATTTCAAAGGCGATTTAATTGCAACAGAACACAGATCAAACATTGCATTATACTCTCCACTCGAAATAACTTTTCTTCAGTTCAATTATTCGTACACAAAAGTAACGCAATTATATTTTACACGTTTTATTTGCGGCAACTCTTTGACACAGTTTATTTTTTTTTTTATTTTATTTATTTATTTATTTCTCCTCACAAAAAGACTTTTACAAACAGTATAGAGTAAACATTCTACTTGTTATTATTTCACAGTCTATTATATGTGAGGAGCTGGTGTCTGAAGTGGGCAAAAAACCTGTAATACAGATCACCAGGTCCTCACCCCACGGTATTAAGTTTTACAAGTTATTATATTGTTTACGTATACTTATATTTTGAATACAAAAAAACATTTTTAGGGAACAACAGGAGAATTATATTATTATTATAATGGATACATAAAGTGCTTTATACTAAAAACTCGTGTTTTATACTAAGGTGTTCATGCAGGTGTGTGTGTGTTCGTGTATGTGTGTGTGTGTGCGTGAGTATTATTTATATTTATACGAGTAGAAGATTTTCTGTAACGGAATAATCTTGTTTTTGCAACCAATCTTTCAGAATACATTTACATTTATTTCTAGAATGGGAGTAAATAGACAAAATTTTATTTAATTTATTGTAAAGATGACTACCTTGAAAACAGAAGAAACGACGTGAAAAACTAGTGTTAAAGGTTTTTCTTTCACAGATTCTATCTTTTCTACGCAATGAACGATTTTTTTCAGAATCATATATTATTAACGAATGCTGTTTAACAGCAGTATGAAGGATAAACAGCTGACGCACGGTCAGTACTTTGACCTGTTTATAAAGGTCAACAGTAGGGTGATAAAACGGAAGAAAGTTACTCACTTTCAAAACGGCCCTTTGAGCTCTTTCCAATTTGATAAGGTGTGTTTTTGCGGCGCCACCCCAAGCGGTAATGCAGTAAGTGAGTAGTGATTGACAAAGCGCTAAGTAAACTGAGGTGATCAGCCGTTCATCTGCCACATGCCGAAGACTTTTAAAGATAACAATCAATTTGCGTATACGAGCTGTTAAAATGGCAATATGGCACTGAAAATTTAATCTACTGTCAATCATGACGCCTAAGTATTTTATGACCGCAGTATTCTGAATCCTAGGACATTGACAATTTGGACCGCTTGAATTATCACAATAATGCGAAACTATGCTGTAACTCGAAATCGTAGTATCAATGTTTTTTAGGGAAAATGCAATATATTTTGTTTTCTCTACATTCAGGGTCAGGATATTTTTATTTAACCAATTTGTGACCCTATCAAAGCCGCACTGCGCGTTGGAAAACACTTCATCCCATGTTTGGCCAGTAAACAGTAAGACTGTGTCATCAGCATATGACACAATCTTTACCTTCGGAATATCTAATTGACACAGGTCATTAATGTAGGCGAGAAATAATGTAGGGCCTAGGATGCTACCCTGAGGGACGCCAAAATGTACAGGAACTTCGTCACTAATAAAGTTATCTATTTTTACACATTGTGTACGATTTGTCAAATAACTTTCAAAAAGTTTCAACTGGTGACCTCTAATACCGAGGTGCTCCAGCTTGTTTATTAGAATCGGGACAGATACTGTGTCAAATGCTTTTGCTAAATCCAAGAATATTGCAATCGTTTTCTTTTTATTGTCCACATTTGTTACAATAAAATTGGTAAGATCAGCTACAGCATCTGATGTGGATTTTTTTGGTCTAAATCCATACTGTGCCGAAGATAAAAGTTTGCTATCCTCCAAGAATTTAACAAGCCTGCTATACATGACTCGTTCTAGGATTTTTGATAAAGTGGGCAGAATCGATATGGGGCGGTAATTATTGACACAGTATCTGTCGCCATTTTTGAGAATCGGATGGATTCGTGATTTCTTTAACGCTCTGGGGAATATTCCTGCGGAGATAGACAAGTTACACATATAGGTTATTGGTGGTGTTAAAATATCCATATTAGATTTTAAAATATGAGCTGGGATCTGATCAAGCCCAATCGCGCAGTTAGCCTTAAGGTTTTTTATTATAGTTTTAATTTCGTCATTAGTGGTGGTTAACATAACAAAAGATTTAGGGTTGGATTTTTGTATGATAGGTCGGTCATATTCAGCATTTTTACTCTTTATCTTATCAGCTAATTTTCTTCCAACATTGGCAAAAAAAGTGTTAATATTGTTAATGGATTGCAAAGGATTTTGTGTTTGAATTAATTCAGACGGACTTATCTTTGGTTTAACTGTGTAAGTAATCTCTTTTATAGTTTTCCATAGTTTCTTATTATCATATCTCGATTTTTGTAGTTGTAATTTTTCGTAGTCTTTTTTTAATTTTTTTAATAAATTAGAACAGAAATTTCTATACCTCCCATAAGTTTTCTGTAGTATTTCATTGTTAGGTAACTTTTTTAATTTTTTATATAGATTATCGCGATTTTTTAAGCATTTGAGAATGCCTGGAGTCATCCACGGCTTCAAGAGCGTCTTCCTGCGAGACGTTTTGACCTCTTTAGAATGATGTACAATTAAGTTTCGAAGGACATTAATAAAATAATCTACCGCCTCATTTATGTCCGTGATCGAATACAGGGGGTTAAAATCTACCTTTTGCAAATCGTTGTTAAAATTTTCGTTATTTAAAATTTTTATAATGTTTTGTGGTTTAATTTTTATACTAACGGCTAAAAATAGAACAACACTATTGTGGTCAGTCAGAGATGTTTGAAGAACAAGACACCGAGCTATAAGTTTAGTTTTCAATAAGTAATGATCTAGACATGTTTGATTACGGGTTGGAAGTAAATGTGCAGGCTGAATACCATGATATGCTAACATGTCTAAATAAGGAAAAGCGTTTGTATCAGTACTATTTTCTCGAATGTCTATGTTAATATCGCCCATCACGACGATGTTTTGTATCGATGCATATTTCAACAGTACATTATTTAATGATTGGATGAATTTGTTTGTATCTCTATACCCAGGAGGGCGATATATAGCAAGTATAACTGTATCTTTATTAGGTTTTACGACAAGACAATTTGCATTTGTAATTTGAGGTTCTTCAATTTGTGTAAACATATCCTGTTTATAATATACTACAACCCCTTCATTTTGGGTATTATTATTTGTACTAGTAGAGTAAAAATAACCCTCTCAGTCATTTTATTTTACATGGACATAATGGTATGAATATTCGATGCCGAACCAATTTACAGTCAATTAGTTTTCGTGGTCAATTTCCGCCTGGATAAGTATATCCCGTATTTTTTGTATTTATTTAATACACTTTATACAACATATAACTACAGGCAGCAGCATATAAATAGCAGCGATAGCCTAGTTGGTTGTGGTACGGACTGTGAAGACGAAAGTCGTATGTTCAAAACCCAAGTGGCACACACCTCTAACTTTTCTAAAGTTACGTGTGTATTAAATGTTAATGATCGCTTGCTTTAACGGTGAAGGTAAATATCGTGATGAAACCTGCATACCTGAGAATTTCGAAGGTATGTGAAGTCTCATCATCATCATCATCATCAGCCTATCACAGTCCACTGCTGGACATAGGCCTCCCCCAAGATTCGCCATTGAACCCGATCTTCGGTTCTATGCATCTAATGTCTACCTGCAGCCTTGCGCAGATCGTCGCTCCATCTAGCAGGAGGGCGTCCCACACTCCGTTTACCTGTACGCGGTCTCCACTCAAGAACCTTACTACCCCAGCGGTCATCGGTTCTACGACAAATGTGAAGTCTACCAACCCGCATTAGGCCAGCGTGGTGGACTAAGGCCTAACCCCTCTCATTAGTAGAGGAGGACCGTGCCCAGCAGTGGGACAATGTTTAGTACAGGGCTAGTATAATATAAAAAATAATAACTACAGGCGGGCTTAATGCCTAAGGCATTCTCACCAGTCAACCTTTTTTTTTTTTTACTAAAATAGGCTTGCGTTTGACCACTATCTCGCCTGATGGTAAGTGATGATGTGGTCTACGGTGGAGCACGCTTGCCTATAAGATACCTAGTCAAGAGACTTAAAGATACCCAGATTATAACTTTCGGGAAATATAGACTCCGGCAAAGAGTTCCACTCTCTAGCGGTGCGCATGATAAATGTACTAGCAAAACGCTTCGTGCGCACTGGTGGAATATCAACCATGTATCGATGACGCTTCGCCAAGTCTCTTGTCGTCCGATGATAGAAAGGGGTTGGGGGAATTAAATTGTGTAATTCCAAGGCACACTCGCCGAAATGTATCCGGTAAAAAACCGATAAACTGGCACTTTACGTCGATGATCAAGGCTTTGCCGCCTTGCCTCGACTATGGATTCGTTGCCTATAAGCCTCTTGGCGCGTCTCTCGATTGCCTCCAACGCCTCAAGCTGGTACTTGGCCGATCCATCCCAAAGATGAGGAGCAGTACTCCATGCACGACCGGACTTGCGCTTGATACAGATCGAGCAGCTGTCCCGGCGTAAAGTACCGTCTCACCTTCGCAAGGATAGCCAGCTTTTTGGCAGCCAATTGAGCTTTATGCTCAATGTAGGAGCCAAAACTGAGAGTTAGAGACAAAGTTACGCTCAGAATCTCTAGGTGGTCAGTTATCGGTACGGACACATTTCTGAAAGTAGGAGTCAGTTGGAAGGGACTCCGTTTAGCAGAGAATAGAAAAGCCTGGGTTTTAGTGGCATTAAACTTGACCAGATTAGCATCGCCCCAATCGGAGACTGCCTGTAAGGACAAGTTCAAGCGTTCTACCAAGGCCTCCCTGAGGGACTGGACTTGGACTCCACTGGTTCGTGCATTAGATATATAACTTTCTACCACTGTGCTGTCGTCTGCGTACCCAAAAGTAACGGGCTTAAGCAGATCATTGATATGCAGCAGGAATAGAGTCGCAGAAAGTACCGACCCCTGAGGTACCCCGGCATTGATAGCCAATAGATCGGAGGAGCAGCCATCAATGACCACTCGAATCAATCGTTCCCTCAAGAAGTCCGATATCCATGCACATAACCCAGTGGGCAAGCCATATGAAGGAAGCTTGCTTAAGAGGCTATCGTGCCACACTCTGTCGAAGGCCTTCGAGATGTCGAGTGAAACGGCAAGCGCTACCCCATGCCTCTCGACAGCCTCGCTCCAGATGTGAGTGGCATACGCTAGAAGGTCTCCAGTTGACCGGTTTCGGCGAAATCCGTATTGTCGGTCACTTAGGAGGTCATTCGCTTCTAGGTATGCCATGAGCCTGCCATTCAGTACACGTTCCATACTTTTGCAAAGTATGGACGTAACTGAGATGGGCCTATAGTTGGCAGGCTCAGCACGACTACCTTTTTTGGGCACGGGTTGCACGTTAGCTTGCTTCCAGGCTTTAGGCACTTGCCCAGTGACCAGAGAGAGACGAAACAGGCGAGTCAAAATAGGAGAAAGCTCAGGTGCACAAGTTTTCAGTACAATTGCTGGAATCCCATCTGGGCCATTGGCTTTATTCACGTCCAGATTACGCAGCATTCTTTTTACCTCAGTCTGAGGAATGCGAATTTCTGACATATGTGTCTCGCAAACTGGTAGACTCGGAGGAACTTCGCCAGCAGTATCTAAACGTGAAGATTCAGCAAAGAGAGAAGCAAACAAGTTTGCTTTCACTTCAGCAGAGTGAGCCAAAGACCCGTCGGGTCTCAGCAGTGGAGGAAGTGAGGGGCGACGGAAGTTCGATTCAACTGATTTTGCCAGGGACCAAAACGCTTTACTACCCGCTGGGTATGAAGCTAGTTTCTTCCCGATTTGGCTTATGTGGTCAAATCTAGCTTGCCGTAGAAACTTCTTGCTGGATTTGGCAGCCTTGTTAAATGCTCTCTTCTTTAAGCGCATGTCCTTTCCTTTGCGGTTTCGAGCATCAACCCATGCCAGGTATGCCGCATGCTTCCGCGCTTCAGCGCGTCCGCACTCAGCCCCGAAACATGGGCGAGTTCCGCCTGACATTACTACGTCGGAGAATGGAATGTAGTACTCCATACCTTGACGCAGCACATCCGTCACAGCATCCGCGCAAGCAGAAGGGTCTTCAGAAGAGAAGCAAGTGGGGCGCCAAGGATAAGATGCAAAGAAAGCTCGCATCTCATCCCAATCTGCTGACTTGTATCGCCACACCCGCCGGGTGCCTCTAGGGCTGGGATCGGGCGGTGAGTAGGCAGATACAGATTTCACCAAACAATGGTCGGAGCTACCCAAGGGTGATGAAACCGACACTGAGTAGCGGTCTGGATCAGTTGTCAACAGAAGGTCCAAGCAATTGGCTGTGTGCGTGTCAACATCCGGGACCCTTGTTGCCACCTGGACCAACTGAGTGAGATTTAGCGTCAGCGCTAGCTTCCGCGTTTCTCTCCCAGCATGGTCGGTACACTGGTATGGGAAAAGCCACTCTTGGTGGTGGGCATTAAAATCCCCCAGTAGTACTAATTGGGCACAAGGGTACCGCCTTTGTGCCGCATCCGCCGCCTCACTAAGGTATTCTGTGAGCCTAGTAGTCTCCTGATCTCCGCTGTGCGACCGGTATACACAGGAATAAAGAATTTTCTCAATTCCTGTATCCACCAGTACCCAAATAACAGAGAATCTGGGATCTTCAAGATAACGGAGACGCCGACAACAGATGTCATCACGGGCGTACAAGCACACACCCGCATGTGGCTTAAAATTGTGCTCCAGAGTGAACCCTGGGTAAGAAAGGTACGCCACGTCAGACGGACATCTTATCTGCGTCTCTGAGAGGAATAAGAGAGCGGGTCTTTCAGTCTCCGGGTGGTAATGGACCGCGACGAGATTTGAGTGCAATCCTCGGATGTTGGTAAGGTGCACTTTTAGTGAGAGGGAGTGCTGCCGCTGTGGAAACGTTCTCTTATTCTTGGCCATTTTCATTAAAGTTATTTGGAAGAGCGAATGAAGGTAGGAAGACGGTAGTGGAATGAGACTTTATGCTTCTAGTCTTCAGACACAAGATGAAATACCACACAGTAGGAGGACTAGTCTGGAGACTGCGGGGACGCCCGAGCCCCCCCGGGAATGTCCATCGGGCCCTCTCAACCGGTCGCCAACCGGCACGATGGCGCAATCCCGGGATTTTTCGTCAGTTGGCGGGGCAGCCTTTCATGTGTGGCTAGCACACTACTTGGGCCCCCAACTACCTGCGGTCGGCCAGCGGTGCACCGTGCCTCGGATCCCGCTACCCTCCACGACTAGTCTCCCAATGCGGCGTTATCACCCTGCGTCAGATTAGCCCAACTGCACTAAGCAACTATTCCGACCCGTCTCCCTAAATGGCATCACCGGACATCGCGACGGAACACGGCAAGCCGTTTGGCGGCACGGCTTTGTCCGGTGGGTGGTCACTAGCCACGGCCGAAGCCTACCACCAGTAAGATGTGTCACTCATTTAGCACTACCCAGGGGTCACGTGTAGGGGAACTAGAGTAAAGCCTACGGACGCGAGTGACAATAACCCCCAAAAACCTTAGGGTGGTGCAGAGAATAATCAAGGCAGGTAGGTGATCACAAGAAAAGGAAGTAGAGAAAGTTTTTATAATATACGAATACATATATAAAACTTACAAACATGTTACATATATGTTTGAGTTTTCGAATTGTAAATTACACATGAATTTTGTAATTGTCTGGGATTTCAATTTGTGCTGAATATGCCGATGGCGGTCTCATCTTTCTTTTTAGTGCCTCGACTTAGACTGGCCATAGACTTCTGCAATGCCAGGGCACAGCCAAGCCGCTGCCTCCCGTAAAATGTAAAATCATCATGCATGAGAAGAAAAAAAGATCAACAAACAGTGGGTGTACTAGTTGCTCCCCTGCACACCCGTTCGGGGTACAGGCATGAGCATAGTACGTATGTATATGATTTACATATTTAAATGTATTCATAAATATCTTTTACCACATAAATCTCACAAAATTACGTGTCCACACTTAAAGAACATAATTAATTATCGTTCCCTGGAACAAAGTGTGATAAATTCAGCGACACCCGAATAATATTTCTCTGTCACAATTAACAGGCATTTTCATTATGCTTGTCAAATTCGTGAACGTCCGCAAAACAATTTTGCCAATGTATATTTATAACAGTAAGAGTTGCAAAATTAAAATAAGAACAAACAATATATATGTCATATTAAAAACCTTCTTCTTTGTTGTGTCCGTTAGAAATAATGATAAAATCAGTTTGGTCTATTCAGAGGAAAATTATAATATATATTATTTGATATTCGATATTAGTTACTTGAAACGTTTATTCCGTAAACCATATTTAATATTACTCAAATATAAATCGCCAAATCCCTAAATCAAATCACGTTTTTCTAGAACTAGTCCAAAAATATACCTAAATATTTTTCATCTTGAATAACAAACAACTCAACTTCCACCTTTATCGGTAAGATTAGATTACTCCCGTCTGGATTAGACTCTGGCCTAATAAAATTCTCCATTACAGCTTCATAAAATATTCTGTATTAGTCATCTTAATAAATACGCGAAGGCAAAGTTAAGGGAGTTCGTAAAGGGGTCGTAGAACAACTGTTAAGTTCGTACCATCGGGGTAGTTATCTTGTAAAAGTGCTATTACTAGAGAAGGCGACGCGAGGAGTGCTGTTTTACTGCCTTGTTACTTTTGTAACTCAGCAGTGTTACCTGGAATTAAAGATCTTATAAGTAAATATGAACTTGAAGAGTAAAGGAATAACGTTGACAAATAAAACATAGAATATAAAAGAAAGTTATACTTGTTAAAATAAAGAGTCACACAGTCCTAACCTCACACTAGATGAAAACTATATTGAGGGTATACAGAACTACGGGGGTCTATGGTCTCAACACCAAGACCCGTTTTTTTTGTGGATAACATAAACAATTTTGCCTCGGTGGCGCAGTTGTAATTGCGTATGCGTTACGACTGCTGTGCTGAGGTCTCGAGTTCGATCCCCGGGTCGGGTAAAGTGTTATTGGGTTTTTCTATCTAAAAATTCTCAGTATCAAGTCGGAGTCTGGAATCTATGCCCGGTATGGCGATAGGCTCGCTCCCTATCACATTATGGGACCGAAATTCAGCGAAAAGTGGGTGTACTGGTTACACTTCTGCCTACCCCTTCGGGAATTACAGGCATGAGTGTATATGTATGTACCATAAACAATTTTCTTGATGGACTCTGTCTCTCGTTTAACAGTCGGCTACCGTTGGGCCACGGAGGATTTATACAATATGAATGTATTCAAGTATATTTCAACATGTGTAACATATGCACACTAGACTGCCTTGGTGGCGCAGTTTTAATTGCGTACGCGATACAACTACTGCGCTGTGGTCTCGGGTTCGATCCGCGGGTCGGGCAAAAGTGATATTGGGTATTTTATTTAGCAATACTAAGTACTTACTAAGCAAATCAGTCCGGAGTCTGGAATTGTGCCCGGTATGGCGATATGCTCGCCCCCTATAACATGATGGGACGGTAATAAGTTCTAAAAAATGTAGGTGTAGTGGTTGCACCTCTACCTACCGCTTTGGGGATTACAGGCGTGGGTGTGTATAAACTAGTGATATTAGTTGTTTACTGGGCGACACCACCGCGGCGTAGTGTGAAGAAGCGGGGCGGCATGATTGTGTTGACTAGCGAGGGATACATTGTTTCTCGCTACTTGATACTCTAAACTAAAGGGTATACTTCCCAGGTGGTCCCATTGGCACCAAGTCAGGATCTGATGATGGGATCTCAGAAAAAATTGTGTACTTTTTATATATTTTAATAAATATTGTGTAATTTAAAATTCTTTCGAGAGGAAAACATTGATTATTTAAAAGAAAAATAAAGGCCGGACGTGGTTAAGTTTATTTGTCCGCCAGCATATAAAGTCACATTGTGTATATATAAACCATGTGGACATAGTTCTTGTAAGACGGTCTCCTTTGTTTCCATCTGCTGAATAAATAAACCAAAGCCGCACCAAGACAAAGCTCATATTCCGAGCTGATCGATGAAACCGATACCTGAAATTAATTTGCAACTTTTGATTCGAATGTTTAAACCATTTGAATATTTCAAACACTTTCACTGAAAACATTTTTTTGCGGATGGCATTTTTAATTTAGAAGCGCACCATAGGCGTTTCCGCTGCCTCGAAATTGTAGTAAGAACGTAACGATTTTTTCCACCACGCCCCCAACACGGAATCGCGATGAAATTTTAATTTGATTAGGAATCTGTCGGGAAATTGTGGGGTAAGCGAGATGGCGAGAAATTTTAAATGTCTCTGCGACAGTCAGCAAGTTCGTTTTTCATTTACGGTTGTCATCATTTATTTTAAGCACCTGTTACCAGACTGTGTTTTTTATCTTTTTTTTATCCGTACTCTATAAATTAAATAAGTAAACCCAACAGTAACACACTCTGCCCTGATCCCATACTAGGTCAAATCTGTATGGTGGGTATTAAGGACTTTGAGGGACTAAGGTCTGTCAACACACAGACCTGAAACAAATATCTGTCTGTCACATAAACATTTGACCCTGTGCGGGAATCAAACCCACGGCCTCTCGCTTCACAGCCATATACCCGCCCACAACGCCACGGAGTAAAATAAAATCTTTTCGAGTTAGAATTTCAATGCTATGCGATAGTACAAATAGGAATTCAGAAGCAATTTATTTACACGACCAGAAATGGGAGCGGGGGTTACAAAATTAAATTAGCCGGGGGACATTGTGAAAATACCTTCTTAATGGTATCGTTTCGGCTGTGACTATATTTTACAAGGTGCTCCGTTACCTGGGTCGTGTCGTAAAGAGAATTAATGAAATCCTGCCCCGATCCCTTGTTCAATAATCTAGCGCGACTAATGCTACCACCACGTTTTAAGGAAAAACAGAATAGAGTTTAAAGGGTAGTAATTTATGACAAATTTTGTATTTTAACATTTATTTATATATTTGAACCTTAAAATCCTGCCTGTATTTTTATTTGGTATTTATTTATATAGTGTTGTGTTGTGTTGTGTTGTGTTGTGTTGTGTTGTGTTGTGTTGTGTTGTGTTGTGTTGTGTTGTGTTGTGTTGTGTTGTGTTGTGTTGTGTTGTGTTGTGTTGTGTTGTGTTGTGTTGTGTTGTGTTGTGTTGTGTTGTGTTGTGTTGTGTTGTGTTGTGTTGTGTTGTGTTGTGTTGTGTTGTGTTGTGTTGTGTTGTGTTGTGTTGTGTTGTGTTGTGTTGTGTTGTGTTGTGTTGTGTTGTGTTGTGTTGTGTTGTGTTGTGTTGTGTTGTGTTGTGTTGTGTTGTGTTGTGTTGTGTTGTGTTGTGTTGTGTTGTGTTGTGTTGTGTTGTGTTGTGTTGTGTTGTGTTGTGTTGTGTTGTGTTGTGTTGTGTTGTGTTGTGTTGTGTTGTGTTGTGTTGTGTTGTGTTGTGTTGTGTTGTGTTGTGTTGTGTTGTGTTGTGTTGTGTTGTGTTGTGTTGTGTTGTGTTGTGTTGTGTTGTGTTGTGTTGTGTTGTGTTGTGTTGTGTTGTGTTGTGTTGTGTTGTGTTGTGTTGTGTTGTGTTGTGTTGTGTTGTGTTGTGTTGTGTTGTGTTGTGTTGTGTTGTGTTGTGTTGTGTTGTGTTGTGTTGTGTTGTGTTGTGTTGTGTTGTGTTGTGTTGTGTTGTGTTGTGTTGTGTTGTGTTGTGTTGTGTTGTGTTGTGTTGTGTTGTGTTGTGTTGTGTTGTGTTGTGTTGTGTTGTGTTGTGTTGTGTTGTGTTGTGTTGTGTTGTGTTGTGTTGTGTTGTGTTGTGTTGTGTTGTGTTGTGTTGTGTTGTGTTGTGTTGTGTTGTGTTGTGTTGTGTTGTGTTGTGTTGTGTTGTGTTGTGTTGTGTTGTGTTGTGTTGTGTTGTGTTGTGTTGTGTTGTGTTGTGTTGTGTTGTGTTGTGTTGTGTTGTGTTGTGTTGTGTTGTGTTGTGTTGTGTTGTGTTGTGTTGTGTTGTGTTGTGTTGTGTTGTGTTGTGTTGTGTTGTGTTGTGTTGTGTTGTGTTGTGTTGTGTTGTGTTGTGTTGTGTTGTGTTGTGTTGTGTTGTGTTGTGTTGTGTTGTGTTGTGTTGTGTTGTGTTGTGTTGTGTTGTGTTGTGTTGTGTTGTGTTGTGTTGTGTTGTGTTGTGTTGTGTTGTGTTGTGTTGTGTTGTGTTGTGTTGTGTTGTGTTGTGTTGTGTTGTGTTGTGTTGTGTTGTGTTGTGTTGTGTTGTGTTGTGTTGTGTTGTGTTGTGTTGTGTTGTGTTGTGTTGTGTTGTGTTGTGTTGTGTTGTGTTGTGTTGTGTTGTGTTGTGTTGTGTTGTGTTGTGTTGTGTTGTGTTGTGTTGTGTTGTGTTGTGTTGTGTTGTGTTGTGTTGTGTTGTGTTGTGTTGTGTTGTGTTGTGTTGTGTTGTGTTGTGTTGTGTTGTGTTGTGTTGTGTTGTGTTGTGTTGTGTTGTGTTGTGTTGTGTTGTGTTGTGTTGTGTTGTGTTGTGTTGTGTTGTGTTGTGTTGTGTTGTGTTGTGTTGTGTTGTGTTGTGTTGTGTTGTGTTGTGTTGTGTTGTGTTGTGTTGTGTTGTGTTGTGTTGTGTTGTGTTGTGTTGTGTTGTGTTGTGTTGTGTTGTGTTGTGTTGTGTTGTGTTGTGTTGTGTTGTGTTGTGTTGTGTTGTGTTGTGTTGTGTTGTGTTGTGTTGTGTTGTGTTGTGTTGTGTTGTGTTGTGTTGTGTTGTGTTGTGTTGTGTTGTGTTGTGTTGTGTTGTGTTGTGTTGTGTTGTGTTGTGTTGTGTTGTGTTGTGTTGTGTTGTGTTGTGTTGTGTTGTGTTGTGTTGTGTTGTGTTGTGTTGTGTTGTGTTGTGTTGTGTTGTGTTGTGTTGTGTTGTGTTGTGTTGTGTTGTGTTGTGTTGTGTTGTGTTGTGTTGTGTTGTGTTGTGTTGTGTTGTGTTGTGTTGTGTTGTGTTGTGTTGTGTTGTGTTGTGTTGTGTTGTGTTGTGTTGTGTTGTGTTGTGTTGTGTTGTGTTGTGTTGTGTTGTGTGGTGTTGTGTTGTGTTGTGTTGTGTGGTGTTGTGTTGTGTTGTGTTGTGTTGTGTTGTGTTGTGTTGTGTTGTGTTGTGTTGTGTTGTGTTGTGTTGTGTTGTGTTGTGTTGTGTTGTGTTGTGTTGTGTTGTGTTGTGTGGTGTTGTGTTGTGTTGTGTTGTGTTGTGTTGTGTTGTGTTGTGTTGTGTTGTGTTGTGTTGTGTTGTGTTGTGTTGTGTTGTGTTGTGTTGTGTTGTGTTGTGTTGTGTTGTGTTGTGTTGTGTTGTGTTGTGTTGTGTTGTGTTGTGTTGTGTTGTGTTGTGTTGTGTTGTGTTGTGTTGTGTTGTGTTGTGTTGTGTTGTGTTGTGTTGTGTTGTGTTGTGTTGTGTTGTGTTGTGTTGTGTTGTGTTGTGTTGTGTTGTGTTGTGTTGTGTTGTGTTGTGTTGTGTTGTGTTGTGTTGTGTTGTGTTGTGTTGTGTTGTGTTGTGTTGTGTTGTGTTGTGTTGTGTTGTGTTGTGTTGTGTTGTGTTGTGTTGTGTTGTGTTGTGTTGTGTTGTGTTGTGTTGTGTTGTGTTGTGTTGTGTTGTGTTGTGTTGTGTTGTGTTGTGTTGTGTTGTGTTGTGTTGTGTTGTGTTGTGTTGTGTTGTGTTGTGTTGTGTTGTGTTGTGTTGTGTTGTGTTGTGTTGTGTTGTGTTGTGTTGTGTTGTGTTGTGTTGTGTTGTGTTGTGTTGTGTTGTGTTGTGTTGTGTTGTGTTGTGTTGTGTTGTGTTGTGTTGTGTTGTGTTGTGTTGTGTTGTGTTGTGTTGTGTTGTGTTGTGTTGTGTTGTGTTGTGTTGTGTTGTGTTGTGTTGTGTTGTGTTGTGTTGTGTTGTGTTGTGTTGTGTTGTGTTGTGTTGTGTTGTGTTGTGTTGTGTTGTGTTGTGTTGTGTTGTGTTGTGTTGTGTTGTGTTGTGTTGTGTTGTGTTGTGTTGTGTTGTGTTGTGTTGTGTTGTGTTGTGTTGTGTTGTGTTGTGTTGTGTTGTGTTGTGTTGTGTTGTGTTGTGTTGTGTTGTGTTGTGTTGTGTTGTGTTGTGTTGTGTTGTGTTGTGTTGTGTTGTGTTGTGTTGTGTTGTGTTGTGTTGTGTTGTGTTGTGTTGTGTTGTGTTGTGTTGTGTTGTGTTGTGTTGTGTTGTGTTGTGTTGTGTTGTGTTGTGTTGTGTTGTGTTGTGTTGTGTTGTGTTGTGTTGTGTTGTGTTGTGTTGTGTTGTGTTGTGTTGTGTTGTGTTGTGTTGTGTTGTGTTGTGTTGTGTTGTGTTGTGTTGTGTTGTGTTGTGTTGTGTTGTGTTGTGTTGTGTTGTGTTGTGTTGTGTTGTGTTGTGTTGTGTTGTGTTGTGTTGTGTTGTGTTGTGTTGTGTTGTGTTGTGTTGTGTTGTGTTGTGTTGTGTTGTGTTGTGTTGTGTTGTGTTGTGTTGTGTTGTGTTGTGTTGTGTTGTGTTGTGTTGTGTTGTGTTGTGTTGTGTTGTGTTGTGTTGTGTTGTGTTGTGTTGTGTTGTGTTGTGTTGTGTTGTGTTGTAATTAAAAATAAATTGCAGGCCTATTTAGAGTTTTGACGTAAGTGGCAGCAAGTAACACTTGCTTCTTCAAAAAAAGCATAGATATAGTATATACAACCATAGATGAGGCATAGGCGTGCACCCGAAAGGGACAGATGAACTCTATGGGGTTACCAACTAACATTAGTTTACCCAGTTCTTGAAATCTTAGGCGAGAGTCTTTCAAATTAAGATAAAATTAAAAATTATGAGGTATAGACATAATATATAAAATAATACTTGCCCTGTATTAATCATTGTCCCACTGCTGGGCACGGGCCTCCTCTACCAATGAGAGGGGTTAGGCCTTTGTCCATCACGCTGGCCTAATACGGGTTGGTACGGGTATAGACATAATATAATAATAGTAATAACTTCTTGAAACAAAAACTCACAGTTACATAATAGGCATAATAACTTTATTAACAATGAACTGTAAATAAAGTTAATTTTGTATATAGGTTTCTTCTAATATTGTCTTTTTATCTACGTAAGATTTTCCAGCATAGTGGGGCCTGACATTTACATAGCTTTGACAAATACTTTTGATGACCATTACGTAGTGGTTAACAAAAGAGAATGAAGAATCGCAAGGAACTGCTGCAAATAATAGACGACTAACACATTCCTGCATTCTTGTAGGAGAAGATTAGCGAGCCGTAGAGTTTATAGACTACCCAGCCCATCTGCCAACACCAGATTTGCACAAAGGAATGGAAAATTTATAAGAGTGCATGTTTATAACAGTCTTGCCAAATAATCACAAGATATAAAAAATAACCCCAATACTGTTATATTTATTTATTCAGTTGAATGTTTTTCTCGATAGTTATCCATAAATTTTAAATATAATAACAACTTCTCGAGGGATAAAACGACAAAGAAAGTGAAAAGATTCACTAACTTATGGCAATACTGAAGATGTATTAAATATTCCATGTTAAGTGTACTACTACGCATAATAAACACATATACATATATACTCACGCCTGTAATCTCCTAAGGGGTAGGCAGAGGTGTAACTAGTATATCCACATTTCGCCGAGCATATTACCGTCACACGATGTGATAGGGGGTAGCCTATCGCCATACTGTGCACAATTCCAGACTCCGGGCTAATACTGAGCATTTCGTGATAGAAAAATCCAATATCACTTGACTTGACCCGGGGATCGAACCCGAGACCTCAGACTAGCAGTCGTTTCACGTACGCAATTACAACTGCGGTACCGAGGCATAAGAAAATACATATCGATAATTATATAAAATTCATTTATTACATACATATTTAAATAACATAATATGTACCTGCACCAGATTTTATTTTCAATAGAAAAGTGCCAATACAATAACAATTTCAATATTTTATAATGTAATTTTCTGATATTAATTAGTTCAACTGTTCACATCATGTTTGCTTTTATTTTGTTAGTTAAACTGTATTATTTTTTTATTAAACTCTTGGGAAACGCTGAGACATTATCCATAAATAAGAGATAATAAAATGTCGTTAACGCTGGTATCCCCATAATGTGTATTATGCAGCCATGTTAAATTTTACCTAAAATTGGCATGCACAGCTAAAGATGTAAAAGTGGCAAATGACATTTAAACAATTTCCGAATTTGACTAGGTAATACATGAAATTTTAAATTGGTTTTATGAATTTATTTAACTTCTGCAGCAAGGAATGCCTAGAAGATGGTATACTATCAATATTTTACAATTAATTTTCAAAAACTTGATAAATAGTAACGTAAAATTGCTACTTACGATTAAAACATTATATTTTCATATTTTCGCTTACTTAGGCTTTTACAGCCAAGAATACTGCAATGTACCATATTCAACACGTTCTAACACTTAAATACGACGCGAAATGTATTCAAACACAATTTATAATTATATATTTCCACAATCACGGATATATTTCGGATATATATTATTTCGTTGACAATCAGACTATCTGACCAACAAATAGGCCAAATCAAAAAGTTGTGAAACTCGGATAGTGACAGCAAACAGTATGTCTATTCCTATTGCTCTTTTTTTTTTGTTTGCCAATGGGTGCGTTCCAATTAATTAGTAACACTCTTTGTGATTTTCAATGTAACATTTCAGTATAATTAAAATACTTAAATCTCAAAAACGGAGGTGTTTAAAACTCAATTATTTACTGCAATAGGCTAGTTTTTAGGAGCTCTATTCAAATATATATATATTATTCTGGTTAGAATTTACGTCGAATAAAAAACCGTCTTTGGTCATGTCCTTTCCATCGGTTGTAACAGTAGAAATTTAAATAAAGAAACAATCAAGGACGAAGGAACAAACCATCAATTGTTTAGTTTAGCAGAAAGATCAAAATTAGTAGCAGTCAATTACCATCGGTTTTAAATCCAAAAATTAAAAAAAATAAGGTAGGGAACAAATCCTCGAATTATCAACTCAATTATCGTTTAATTTAGCAGAACGATTAAAATTAAAAATACACATGCAAATTGAAAACTATAAGCGACTCACCAAATTTCAAATAAATCCACGGGTAGAATCCTGATCTCCAAGTGAAAGGTCATGAAGTCATCACAGGCCACCATATGTAGAGGCTGGAAGAAGGCTTATACATCCCTCTCCGATCTCCAGATATCGTTAAGATGCACATCGTATGATAGATTCGTAGAAATAACACGAGTTGAACACTTCACAGTTTATTAAGCTACTGCCAGTTCAAAATACAATAATCAATTGAAAAAAAAACTGGTAGGAAAACCCATGGTTTACAATTACACTTAGCACTGGACGCACATCGCGTTAAATTATTACTTTGATTGTAGGCAACTATAGTTAAACTTGGGATTACGACCTCTAAATTACTGAACTATTCGAGGTAGGATGTTGACTCGTCTAATAATTATTCCTGAATGCTTCGTCAAATGACGAGGCACTCTTTTATATTGTGATTTTCGTTGTGCCCCACTACGAGTGAGATCATCCAATAAACAACTACCTTCAAAATAGTAAAACAACTGACGGTGTCGCGAATAGTTGCGAACTGTGAACAGACGGCAAACTATTAAATCTTGGTGTGAGGGTAGTCTCTTTTTATTGGAAATGTCGAGGGTCTCTTACAAAATGAGTACGGGTAGATTTATAATTAATACTCGGTGGATATAAATAGGAGCGTCTTTGCATTCTCGAGTCAGTCTCGCTCGGTTTGGATCAGTGTGCAGTGGTCTTCAGTTCAGTGTGTGTGTGTGTGTTTAGTAGTGTTACTAACAGTGGGCAGTAGACAGCGGTCAAGGAGAAACAAATGTAAGTAAGTTAAAATATATTTATTTTAGAAAGAAGACAGTATCTATTAACTTTCCTGTACACAGTAAAGCATTAAGGTTCTCGTTATTGCATGAAACTATTATGTTTATATTCAAAGATCAAATCATACTGATGTACAGTTACTAGACGCAAGTGACACCAATGGTCAGAGGTGTTTTCAAATAGTTATCTGACCAATTGCAAAACTAGGCTTTATGGTTAAATAAGAGGCCGAGTGCCTTGTGCGAGGGATTTCTTCCCATTAGTTACATTTCGTAAACTCAACCGTCATATTTCATCTGTGATATTATCGATCCTGATTATTTCGCTACAACATCAAGTTTACATATATATATTGAAACAGTAGGTACTATGTACCAATATAGCTATATATTCGCCATATACTTATGTAGCATAGGGTAATTGGCGACAGACTGTACCTACAATTTACTAAAGTTAGTTATTTAGAAGGTCAATTCAGTAAGTATCTCGTGACAATATACATACAATTCGTGATATCACATTATTTCCATATTTTCGGTAACATTTTTGGAGTGATCGTCAAATTAACAACTACAATAATTATCAAAACAAATTCAAAAAGGTTTGTGGTGCCGGTTATTTTGTGTTTATACTTTACGACGACCCTTAGCTATTATAACGGATTATTTATTTATATTGGCGGATATACTTTATACAATGTATTCCCATCTTGAATGGTGATCAGTGGTACGGTAAGGTAAGGTACATCGTTATTTATAATTATAATCATTAAGGAGATCATATATGACGAAAATCATAGTCATTGAAGATGGTAGAAATGAAGTGGTTTTTTGTATATCTTTAAGTTGATAAAACTTCGAAACCCTATGACCTGGCTCAAAAATACTTTATCGTAGTTAATGTGTGTTGTTACCATACCCCATTTGTGTTCACCACTTAGCCCAGTTTACATAGGAAACCTGCGGATCTCCTTTAAAAGGTTCAGAGTAGATAAATTCTATACACTGAATATGAAATCTGCATTGTGCAACTTTGGTCAAAATATCAGAATTAATCGTAAATCGATACAACTAATCGTAAATTTAAACTGACTAAACATTAATATTCAAAAAATCCAATATATATCACAGGGGTGGCCCAGTTCCTCGATAGTCGAGCCATTTTTCAAAATATGAAATTTTTGCGGCCCGCAATTAAATCCGTATTGAAATCTTACTTACTAGGACGGAAATATTAAGTTTGTTACAAATATAGTCTTTCATATTTGTTGTCAGCAATTTAAAAGACATTTACACACACATACATACAAAAGGATAATATTTTTTAAATATATTAGGAAAAATGCAGCGATAGCCAAGTTGGTTGCGGTACGGACTGTCAAGACGAAAGTCGTAGGTTCGAAACCCAAGTCGCATACACCTCTGACTTTTCTAAAGTTATGTGTGTATCCATTTTTCGGGAGCCACAAATAATCCTTCAAAGAGACGCGTGTGGCTCTCGAGCCGCAGGTTGCCCCCGCAGATATATAAGAATGTTTATAGTTTATCTCTATCAACGAAACCCTCCTAAAATTACTAATTTAACATGATGCTAAAACATATAAGAAATGGAAATGTATGCCCTTTTATTCACAACAGCGATAAAAATATAAAAGGAGATAGCCAAAAAATGTATGAGCCCGTGTCCCAGAGTGTACAGAGATCAAATATGTGTTATTTGAAAGCTTAGACCTTCTATATAAAGAATTAAAAAGTTTCATGATTCACAGCAGATCTGGACAAAAGTTACAAAGGTTTAAAAAAATTACCACTCCTATATCGTCGTAATTTCATAATGTATTATATAGTTATAGTATCGGAAGTGTATTAAATCATTTATTTATATATATGCTCAAGTTAAAATGTATAGATTATGTAGCATTTTTAGCTAAAAAGTCATTGATTAGCAGTATTTTAGTCAGACAAAACAGAGTTATGGTCAGTTCATATAGTTTCATATAGTAAGGTTACGTAGTGTATAATATTCTCTTTGGTAAGGTTATATCACTTCGAAACATTGGAAATGTTAGTAACTTTTTTGGTGACCTATTTCGTGGCACATGTATTCTTATTTCTTATAATGCCAGCCACGTAAAATGGGTTATATCTTTGAAGGGAACCATAATATCATCATGGTGGGTGGCAGGAGGGTGCCACTTAGAATAAACCATAGACAACTGTCACAGCCGTTCTTTATTTAGAATAAAATTTGGGCTTACCCATTTAGATGACATTATTATACAAAAGATGAAAATTATAAAATATGATACCACATTATAAAAAAGTTATTATATTTTAGGTGATTTGTGGTTTTTTTAATAATATAACTAAAATAAATTAATATACTTTTTATTTCCAACTTAATTAATTGTTTTGGGTACCATTCTGCGTATGTCTGAATTTTAAATAGCAATTGTAGTTACGGAAATGTCATCAACGACAAAACATCTCTAGTTGCCAAATTTTATGAGAAATTTTAATAGTAGTAGAATTTAAAGTTGTGAATAAATGACGGAATATTAGTTGAATTTACATGTAATTTTATATTCATTTAATAAAAATAAAATAAGTGTATACTTCCATATATTTATTTTATTTTTATTTACTAATAGAACAGACTTTGTAAAAATATGGTAGATTAATTGTAATTTTAAGTAGAAACTTTGTGCGTTTCATAAATTCTGTTGCAAAATTTTCAAAAACTTGTCATTGTGGGTTTTATTTAAATATATATTTCATAAAAAATCGTTGGAATGAATTTGAACTACAAAAATTATTCAGATTTTCATGTAAACTATGTTTTTAATGTATTTTATATTTAACGAGAATAAATAAAATAGAGCAGAAGTATTTAAATTGTATATATAACGGTAAATAGCCATTTTTTTAAATTCTCAGATTTCGTATCAGATGACATAACTGATCTTTGTATATAAAAACATACACATATAATTTGATAAGGCCCTACGGGTTAAATTCAATAAAAGATGATTTCTTCAATAAAATGTGGACTGTATTTATTTTCCCAAAGTATTTACAATATAAACATTACACGCTTATAACAATATTCTTATCGCGAAGTGTACTTGGAGACGATCGGGAAGCGAGTGCCTCGTCGTCGCCAGGTGCGCTCCTTTTAAACACACCGTATTCCTAATATTTATAGTGTGGGAGTGAGATGGCTGCATGCTCGGTCCTGCTCGCACACTATAAATAAAAGTGCGCTGCATATTTTCGCCGCGCTCAGTCAGCGAGTTATGCCCGCACACGACATTACAATACAATGAAACTAAAACTATACATAGCAATATTAATTTCGAATAGGTGGCTTCAGCTGTCCGTAACATTCTCCCCCCGGCGCAGAACTCACGAAGCCTATTCACTTGGGCAGGACGATGAGCCTTCTGACGGGTCTCCTGAAGATCCCTCCTCGTGTCCTTATCTCCGCACTACGCACAACTCCATCCTTGCCGGGGTGTACTATCTCCACCTGTCCGCGCGGCCATAGGTTTCTGGGTAATAAGCCGTCCGCGATGATGACTAAATCTCCGACCTTGATGTTTGTAGTGGTTGATGTTCCTCCAGTTTCTCCTCGCGGTGCCAACGTTGGTAGGTATTCTCGCACCCATCTTGACCAGAACATGTTCGCGAGCGCTTGTGCCTTCCTCCATGTTCGTTTGTCTGCCAAATCACACTCCCCGACGTATGGTACCCCGTCTGCCGTCCCGAGCAGAAAATGGTTCGGTGTCAGTGCTTCAGCGTCCTCGGGTTCCACAGGCACATGCAGCAGAGGTCGTGAATTTACCGTGTATTCCACCTCGTTCATCAGCGTATTGAACACCTCCTCCTTAGGCGTTCGCTCCCTCAGCACGGTGGTCAACGCAGTCTTTACTGTTCGTATCATGCGTTCCCACGCCCCGCCTTGGTTCGGTGCCCCTGGGTCTATATAACGCCACTCTGCGCGTTTCAGTAGAGCGTAATCCTTTAGCGCCGGTGACCATTCGTTATACGCCTTGTTCAGTTCGACGTCTGCTCCATGGAAATTGGTGCCGTTGTCGGACAGATATAGCTGAGGCCAACCTCGCCTTGCGGCCATCCTTCGCATCGCCATGATTGCGCTGTCTGTGCTCAGACTTGCCAGAGTTTCTATATGAATTCCTCGGGTCACTAGGCAGGTAAATATCATGCCCCATCGTTTCTCCCTCCGTCTTCCGATGGCCACGTTCATTGGCCCGAAGCAGTCGATCCCACAGCGCGAAAATGGTCGGGTATACGCGCTGAGACGAGCTTCCGGTAAATTTCCCTTGGCCGGTACTGAAGGTTTTGCTTTTCTTATTCGGCATTCTGTACAGTTGTATATCACGTTTCTAACCGCGGGTCTGAGCCGTAGTACCCAGTACTTTTGCCTTATGTTATTGACAATAGTCTCTCTTCCCATATGACTATTTTGTTCGTGTTCCTGACGGATAAGTAGCTTCGCTAAATGATGTGTCCCGTCCAAAATAGGTGGGTACTTTCTTTCCTCGGGTATGGCGGCTGCGCTTATCCTGCTGTTTAGGCGTAAAATTCCGTCCGAGCCTAATAAAGGATCCAGCTTCCGTAGCCGATTTCCCTTTTCTGGTGGCTTGCCCGTCATGATGCGTTCTATCTCGTTGCTGAAGCTTTCTTGCTGCGCTTGCTTCATAATCAGTCGCTCAGCTTCCTTAAGGTGTCGGGTCGTTAGTTCCTTTTCACGACGCCGGCACTTGTCTACGAACAGTAAGACGTAGCCTATCGTTCGCGCGAGTCTTTCATATCTCGAGAATCGCGTTATCGCAATCCACGGCGGTTCGCTGTTGACATGGTTTATCGCAACTTCTTCGTAGTCTGGGCGTGTCGTGACTTCTTCAGGCCAAGTTTCTCTTGGTTTGTAGAGGAATTTAGGCCCGACGAACCATCTGTCCCCTGCCTTTAGTTGTGTCTTTCCTGGTCTGGTGGCGTCGTCGGCGACATTCTGCGCTGTGGGTATCCATCGCCACTGTTCGGCGGCTGTCAGCTCGGCGATCTCGCTTAGTCGGTGGGCCACGAACGGCGTATATCTCACAGAGTCGTTCCGTATCCACTGAATAACCGTCTTCGAGTCGCTCCAGAACGTCACCCGGGTACTGTCGGTGATCTCGAGTTCCTTTATTACCTCCGTCGCGAGTCTAGCTCCCACTAGAGCGGCCTGTAGCTCCATCCTAGGTATGCTCTGTGGTCTGAGTGGTGCCACCTTCGCCTTTCCAGCGACCAGAGTGACCTTCACCGATGCCTCTTCTGTTACCGTTCGCCAGTACACGGCACATGCGTACGCCTGATCGCTTGCGTCGCAGAAGACGTGTAGTTCCTTTTCTTTGAGGTCCTCTTTTTCATAACATCTTGGTAGTCGTAATCTCTCGATGTATTCCAGGTCTTTCATCCAGTGTGCGAACTCCATAGCTTCTTCGATGGGCAACTCGTCGTCCCATCCCAGCCGTTGTTTCCACAATCCTTGCAGGAGGATTTTAGCTGACACGGTGTACGGGCTGAGAAGTCCGAGAGGGTCATACAGTGACATTACCGCTCCCAGGACTTCCCTCTTCGTAGGGGTTCGTTTCCCGTCTTTGACTTCCTTGGGTACCCGGTGCATGTTGGTGTTGAAAGCCAGTTCGTCCTTTTCTGATAGCCATACCAGTCCCAGCGTTTTTCCTTGCGCGTTGCGTCCCAATTCTCGAGGGGTGATCGCTTTGTCTTCGGTTGGTATTGACCTCAGTGTCTCGGGGACGTTTGCCATCCACCCTGCCATCTGGAAGCCGGCCTTGTCATGTACCTCCCGGACTTCCTTTATCGCGCGAGTAGCTTCTTCTTTTGTGTTGAAGCTGTCTACCCAGTCGTCCATATAGTGGTTTTCGGTGATGGCGCGGTACGCTAGTGGGTGTGAGTCCTTGTAGTCTGCCGCGTTCCTGTTCCTCACACTGTGCGCCATAAACGGAGAGCTTCTGGCTCCGAATATCATTGATGTCATTTTGTATTTTTGCGGAGGCCTGGTTCGATCGCCTCCGCGCCATAGGAAATGCTGCGCCACGCAATCTTCATCCCGTATTCTGATGCGTAGGAACATCTCCCTTATGTCCGCGACCACGGCCATAGGTCGCATTCGGAATCTAAGTAGAATTCCGTGCAAAGCTTTTAACAGATCCGGTCCGTCAAGCAGCACGTCATTTAGGCTTGTGCCGTTGACTCGGGCGGCCGCGTCGAATACTATTCTGACTTTTCCGGGCTTGTTTGGATTCGTGACGGCGAAATGCGGCAGGAACCACGTACGCGGGTTATTCGTCGTCGGTGATTCGCAATGAATCGCGTACCCTTTTTCTAGCAACTGGCTTATTTGCTTGTCGTATGCCTCTCTGAGCTGCGGGTCTTTTTCTAGTTTCTTCTCAATTCCGCGTAGGCGACTCACGGCCATGTCGTAGCTAGGTGGTAGCGTGGCGTCGTCGGTTTTCCACGGCAGTCCTACCTCGAAGCGGCCGCCTACTCTTCGCACGGTCCGGTTGAAGATGTCGGTGGCGCGCTCTTCGTGTGGTATCGGTTTTCGCTTTGGTGCTATCCCCAGTGCGTCGAGGTCGAAGTGTAATTTCACCAGTTCTTTCAGATCGTCCTCTTTGTTGTCCTTCGCCGTGTAGCCTCGCGTCAGGTCCTGTGCTGCTCGGATGTGTAACACGCTTTCTTCCTGTGTCACAACGTTTCTGGGTGTAGATCCGTGTATTATCCACCCTAAATGTGTGAGTGACGCTGCAGGTTGGTTCCTTTTCCCCGTCAGCAATCTTCTTGTCACAATGAGATGCCAGTTGTCGGCGCCTATCAGCACGCGTGGTCTTCCATGTGCGTAGCAGACATGTCCTGGCTTCAATTCCTGTAGGTGAGCGTGCTGTAAGAGGTCCTCGTCGACTGTTTGGCTTCCCAGTACGAGCTTATTCACTGTTCGCGCCTTGATCTGATGATAACTGTCCTGAGTTCGGCCTCGTATTTTTAGTTCCACAACTCGGCTTTCAGGTTCCTGCTGACTGGAGTTGACCCCATGGATGCATAGCGGCCGCACGGGACCCTTAGCATCGATCGATCTGGTGATCTCGTCGTCGATCAGCGTTATCGTCGATCCTTCGTCGAGCAGCGCGTAGGTATCGACCTCCTTTCCGTTGGCTCCCTTGATAGTGATCGGGCATACTTTGAGCAGCACCTGAGTTCGATTCCCGCTGAGGTGTGCCGATGCCGTAATCACCGTTTCTTCTTGCGGTTCGGGTTTCTGAGTGTTTTCTTTAGACGCATGCAGGAGGGCGTGGTGAGGCTGTCTGCATTCCTCGACTCCGCACTTCTTGCCTTTGCACTTGAAGCGCCTGTGTTTACTGTTTAAACACTGGAAACAAACACGTGACTCTTTTGCCCATTCCCAGCGCTGCTGTACAGTCATAGCGGCTAACTTGCTGCACTTCGGTGTGTCGTGTTCGTTTCCGCATGCCAAACACTCCTTTTTCGTAGGTTGGGACTCGGATGTTGCGTACACATTTGCTCCTTTGCGTTGGTTTGAATTCGTGTTCCTTGTATTCGTCACGCCGCCTCTGGTGGCTTGAGTGGTGGCAGTGGTCGCGGTGGTAGTTGTATACGTGTGTCTCATTAGCCGTTCGGCTTCACGCATCAGGAACTTTGATAATGTCAGAATTTCCGCTTCCGCGCGACTGCCTCTTTCTTCCACGTAGTCACACCACCTTGATCTGATGTGTGGTGCGAGCTTCTCTATGATGTTTCGCGTTAGCATCGGGTTCTGTAGGTATCCCCGTTCGTCGATGCTATTGATTGTGATGACGATGTTCTGCAGCTTGATCGCGAACGAATTCAGTTCACTGGCAGTTGTGTTGGCACTTAATCTCTGCAACTTCTTAATGTCCTCCAATGCTTGATCGATGATCATTTCCGGTCTCCCGTAACACTGCTCCAACGTGTTCATGATCTGTGCCGGATCCGTGGCAGTGTATAATAGAGCTGAGACCGTTTGTCGCGCTTCGCCCTTTAGGCACGTCCGCATTCGCGCTAAATTCTCGACCGGTGAGAACCCGTGGAGTTTTGTCGACTCCCTCATCGCGGCCTTGAATGGTAGCCATTCGTTGACGGCGCCGGTAAAGACGGGTAAATCCTGTGTCTGTCTCGGCGGTGCCCTGTGTCGTACCATTCGTTCTAGCACTTCCGCTAATCGGTCGATACCCTTATCCCTTGATCGTATCGGCGTCGGCGACCTTTGTCTTCTTGTTTCTTCAAACGTTACTTGCGCTTGGCATTTTTCACGTTCAGCTGGTTCCCTTCTTCGTGCCGGGGAGCGATGACTCTCTTTCTCGTATTCTTGAACCAGAGGTTCTCCCCTTGGTTCTTCCAGAATCTCCCCCCGTGGCGCGTTCTGCTGAAGCCACTCGTTGACTCGTTGACTCGTCTCCAGACCCTCGGCTGCTATGACACTCTCTCTGTCAGTTTCTTCTTGAAGTGTAGCTACATCGGCGGCCAATCTCTTCTTTATCATTAATGCTTGTAGCTCAAGCTGCTCTCGTCGGATGCTCGCAAGGCTCTCTTCAGCTTCGAGTTGACGTTGCCTTATGCGCGCTTCTATGCTTCTTGAAGAACGTATCGATGCGGCGCGTACTACCGTTTCCTGCGCCGTAGGTGGGTTGTGCGTAGTGGGTAGCGAATCCGCGGGTGCGGACGCTAGCGGATCCGTGGGAGATGCGGGTGTGTCCTCCATCATTCTTATGTGTTCAGCTTGTGATCTTGTTCGGACTGGACTTCTCTCGACCGGCATCTTCGGCATTTGACGCCCCTAATTCCCTATCGGCTTTACTATCCTAACCAACAATGCTCTGTCGTTGACACCGTTAGGTGACCCGAGCGTGTACTGCGCGAAGATCTCGTCTTCCCACGATGGTCCTCCACGGCGGTCTTGCACGTCGTGGTCGCACCGTTGGGTGATCTTCTTTTTTCCCGCGCCGAAACACGTCGTGGTCGCACCGTTGGGTGATCTTCGGCTATCGCCACAACGATGACTCGGTGCCCGACGACTAATGTTCTGTTGATGAAGATCTTCACACGTCGCGTCGCTGTTTCGTTATCCGGCGACCGAAGGACCAACTTGATAAGGCCCTACGGGTTAAATTCAATAAAAGATGATTTCTTCAATAAAATGTGGACTGTATTTATTTTCCCAAAGTATTTACAATATAAACATTACACGCTTATAACAATATTCTTATCGCGAAGTGTACTTGGAGACGATCGGGAAGCGAGTGCCTCGTCGTCGCCAGGTGCGCTCCTTTTAAACACACCGTATTCCTAATATTTATAGTGTGGGAGTGAGATGGCTGCATGCTCGGTCCTGCTCGCACACTATAAATAAAAGTGCGCTGCATATTTTCGCCGCGCTCAGTCAGCGAGTTATGCCCGCACACGACATTACAATACAATGAAACTAAAACTATACATAGCAATATTAATTTCGAATAGGTGGCTTCAGCTGTCCGTAACATAATTTATTTCAGGCTAGTCTGACCCTCGACACCCTCGAAACTGTTTAACCATGGAGTGTCTCGGGAATATTACTTCAGGTATCTCTATACTTCTCACTAATTTACACTATCATTATCTATTTACTAATCCTAATTCTGCCTGCCTTGGTGTTACGTAGTTGTAATTGCATACGCGGTACGACTGCTGTGCTGAAGTCTCGGGTTCGATCCCCGGGTCGCGTAAAGTGATATTGGGTTTTTCTATCACGTAATGCTCAGTATTAGCCCGGAGTATGGAATTGTGTCCGGTATGGTGATAGGCTTGCCCCCATCACATCAGTTAGTGTATATTTATGTATGTAATCCTTATTCTATATTTATTATCATGTAAATATATATCACACGAACATTCGTTTTGCTTTAGAACAACATATAGGGATGTCCTGAAACCTTGTGTCCGGAATTTTATTTAATGAGTTAAAATTTCCACTAATTAAATATTGCCATTACTTTATGAACAACTACAATTATTACACCAGTATACCAAGACAATTCTCCTGATATAACCATTAGGTTTTATTAAATAATTGAACTAGTCAAGCCACCTAACCCTTGGCTTCATATAACAATGCAGTTTACTTTACATTTATGGCTAGACTTTCTTACAATATTGAGTTACACTGTTTTTTGACTAATATCAATTGGATTGATTTTTCGATTTATTTTTTAAAATATTCATAACTTTTCAGGTGGCGTCTAAATATTACTCAGGAGCATAGTTATAATCTCACAAGTAGACCAAGATGGAAAACGGCGTATGATACGTAAATAATATTAAAAATCCGGAGTGAGATATGTCGCTTATGTTTTTTTAATCACTAACTAAAAATGCTAATAAAGTGAGTAATTATGCAGCGTTTTAAAGGGACACGTAAAATATTACAAAAGTGACACTGTTGTTGTAACAATTGTTATTGCGATACTTATTTTCTCAATAGAATTTCTATTAGTGTTCTCAAATAACGTATAAAATAACTCTATAAATAATTATAATATTACTTATTGCTTTTGATACAGTTTATTGGTAATAAAGATTATCGAGAAAAGAAGATCAAAATTTATAATGTTACTAGGAAGACAAATAAATGTTGTAAGAATAATTTTATTTCAAAGAAACAAATATATATTTTTGATGCACAATATTTTTAATAATCATAAAAAGTGTATTGTTTACATATACCATTTGTATATCCCGTCTTTATTTTGTAAGTATCGGCCAATCTGAACATTTTATCATTTTATTGTGGTCAGCATATAATATTAAAACTGAAATAAATTATTGGAAATGACTTGTGTTGAATTAGAAATTATAATTTACAGTTCGCCAAGTTTTCCCATTCTGGACCTACTCTAGATAACACATTCTGTTTATAATGTTAAATAATGATTATTTATTTATATATTTACAGTCATGAATTGTTTTTTATTATGCCTTAACTTACGTTTTATGTCTAAATTGGAGGATAAAATAAAATTTACTACATTTAAAAATAAGGTTTTTATGACTTTGATTGTTGAGTATGTACTGTATTACTATGGGACTATTGGAATAAGGGAAGATGTCATTTTAGTAATTAAAGTTAAGCTTGCCACCATTAAATATTCTTCATTCATCCAATTCTTAATTTATTTTGGTTCGATGTTAGTGAAAAATACACCCGATAGTGACACACAGCAAACATACGCAGACACAAAATGCAGACCCGAAACGAATAATTGTGGTTCACAAAGGCTTTGTCAGGCTATTGCAGATTGTGACAGTCTTGGTGCAAATATCGAAACCGCGGCCTGTCATTTTACATCGGGCTACTCGCCCACTGTGTCACGGGGGCTGTCATTTAGAAAACATACATAAGATTAATATGCGAATCAAAATAGACAAGCGTTTATGCTGCCATCTGCTGATTTTATTAAGAACTAAACGTCAACAGCTCCATCCCTCTTGGCAGGCCAAAGACCCTTATAATTTGACAAGGATTGTTGATTGGCTGAAAATAGCGTGAAGTTGTATCTCTATTTCCGTATAGAGTGGTGTAACAAACATCACTAGTTATATTATTATTTATGAGTATTTATTGAATATATTTGTCGGAGCATAAAGAATACGGACACTGGACTGAACTTTAAATGACTCGTTTTATTGTAAAATGTCTACCGCCACTTGTTTTGCTATTTTGAGGGTGGATTTGACTAGTTTATCGCGTGATCTCGCGCACGAGTGGGGCACTATAGAAAATATCGTAATAAAAGCGTGCACCTTGTCATTTGTAGAGGAATTCCATATTCAATCTTGAATAGCTAGTAACTTAGTGGTCGTAATGCCAAAATACTGTGTAATGTAATAAGTTAACGTGTTGTGAGACTGTAATTAGTATCAGTTAGACACTTAGTTTGTGCTGTGTTTAAAAGAGCAACCATGGGGTTTCTTGCCAGCTCTTCCCCATGGATGACTGCATTCCGAACTGGCAGTAGTTTAATAAACTCTAAAGTCTGAAGTGTTAATCTCATGTTTTACTACCGAACTATTATACGGTGAGCATCCTGACAGTATCTGGAGATCGGAGAGGGATGTGTAAGCCCTCTCACAACCCCGGCCTGCGGTCATGCCGCTGACATCAGAAGCAGGATAAAGGACAACGCCCACTATCGTGAATCAGGTGGTGTAATAATTTGGTACTGTGTTATTTTTTGTTGTTTGAGAGATGAGAGAACATTACTTGTTGGTTTTATGTGCGAACTTTGCCTCTTGCATAATGCTATCTATGATTCATTTCATTTCATTTGATTCTATAATCATAAAATGAGTAATGGTAAAGTATGGTAGTCTCCCGCGTTATACGTGGTAACAAGGGTTCAATGAACTGTAGTCTACTGTACATGAGAAGGGTTACGGGTATTAAGATAATTTAAACATGCGATTATAACAAATTGTAAAAAAAGAGCCTCTAACGTTAGTCTTTAAAATGATCGTTATGAAAAAAATGTAGAAAATATTAAGCGTCGATGATTACTGTGTTAATGATTTTGTCTTTAAATTCCATATGCGGTGGCTGAGCCATGGCGGATCTGTGGTGCAGCCGTGGCGGATCTGTGGTGCAGCCGTGGCGGATCTGTGGTGCAACCGTGGCGGATCTGTGGCGCAGCCGAGGCGTACCTGTGGCGTGTCTGGCGCGGCCGTGGCGATGCTCTGGCAGCACAAGAGTGGCTACAGCGTGCTGATTACGCGCCTAAACGAGTCTTGTGCGCATGGATGTAATTGGAATTTGGTGAGTCGCTTCTGGTTTTGTTTTGTACCCTCCACTAAAGCAAGCAATTAGTTGCGAGGTAAGAGTACGACTGTCTCGGTGGCGTAGTTGTATTACGGTGGGGTTACAACGCTGAGGTCTCTGCTTCGATTCCCGGGTCGGGTAAAAGTGATATTGGTTTTCCTACCACGAAATACGGTGTGACTGATGGTGCCTACCTAGTGTAAAGTAACCCTTATTGTTCAAAGAAGTTGTTTGGGCTTTATGGTGTGCTCAATCCTGGATAAGGGGAAAGGTGGTTTGGTGCGTAGAGAAATAGTCGAAGGGATGGAGTGGTCCGGGCTATTAGTTGACGTAGGCCAGGGAATGAGTCGAAGGGGTGCAGTTGTTCGGGTCGTACGAACTACTGTGGTAGTCTTAGATTGAAGGGGCGCTGTTGTCCGGTCTGCACTGCTCTGGTTGCGTCGTAGTTTTGAGTGCTTGGGTTTTGACGGGATTGAGAACGTCATCAGTGGTTTGAGAAAGTGGTCGGTATACCACAATTAATCATTGTAATTTAAAATGTGATGTGTGTACAATTTGGCAACCAAGTTTCGGTGTGAGATTTATTTACTACAAAGTTAGTAGAAGTTCACATTTATTGAGGCCAAGTTAACAAGTACTGATTGTTGGCAGTAATGTGGTTTTTTTTGCTAATTGGACACCGAAATTTGTGTTTGGTTATCATTGGTCAGTGATTGGCCGAGCGGGTGAATACATTTACTGTGTGAGTTTCTTGTGCTTTTCAGGTACACACGAGGACGTGTGAGCTGTCAGGAAGGCCGTGTCGGAGCAACATGAAAACGGATACTCAATTGAACTTTTAACTCGTTTTATTGTAAAATGTGTACCGCCACTTGTTTTGCTATTTTGAGGGTGGATTTGACTAGTTTATCGCGTGATCTCGCGCACGAGTGGGGCACTATAGAAAATATCGTAATAAAAGCGTGCACCTTGTCATTTGTAGAGGAATTCCATATTCAATCTTGAATAGCTAGTAACTTAGTGGTAGTAATGCCAAAAATACTGTGTAATGTAATAAGTTAACGTGTTGAGAGACTGTAATTAGTATCAGTTATAGTAACTTAGTTTGTGCTGTGTTTAAAAGAGCAACCATGGGGTTTCTTGCCAGCTCTTCCCCATGGATGACTGCATTCCGAACTGGCAGTAGTTTAATAAACTCTAAAGTCTGAAGTGTTAATCTCGTGTTTTACTACCGAACTATTATACGGTGAGCATCCTGAAAATATCTGGAGATCGGAGAGGGATGTGTAAGCCCTCTCACAACCCCGGCCTGCGGTCATGCAGCTGACATATTTATGTATGCATATTTTGTTTATTTCCCATATTTATAAATTAAATTTTCCGCTTCTTTGGCAAATGAATTAGTGATCGTGTCACGACTTCTATCTAACTGATCAATTCTACTGTATCCTACGTATAAATAAACTATAATAATACCACTTCTGTGCTAAGCATAGGCCTTTTTTATTCTGGCAAAGTAACCACACTGCACGTGATGGTAAGTGCAGTGCCGTCCAGCTAGTGTCAAGTAGCGCGAGACAATCTACCCCTCGCCACTCAACACAATTATGCCGACCTGCAAACTCATCTACCGCCTCTTCTTCTTCTAACCAATGAAATAGATTAGGCTGAACACAACTGGGTTTGGGTCTGTCTTTTAAAGTTGACTCAACGTGCGAAGCTTTAAGATAGGGTTTTAGATTATTCTAAAACATTTGAATGTATCCGTGTAATACGCATATTTGATTTCTTTTTTTTTTTATATTTAATATTAATTGCTTAATAATTAGTTTGTAATTTTGTCATTTATAAGATCATTTTTAAATAGTTTTTTTTATGCTTTTATTAATATGTATTGGATCATGATGTATTTACCTGTAAATGTTTCGTTACATTTGTCCTGTTTTCTGTGTTTTTATTTGTCAATGTATTAATGTATACAAAACGTTGGTAAATCAAAAATAAATAAAAATAAATAAAAAAAAAATAAAATAGGGTTGCTAGATCTGTAGTAAGATGTTACGAAACTATTTGATAAATATTAGAAACAAACTTAGATGTATTTGGTGCTACAATATTTATACCCGCTGCTTTCTATAGCGTTGAATTTTTCAACTTTACCTTTTTGACCCAATCTTTCAGTAGTATTATAATGCTCTTTGGACCCAATCTATATGAAATCTAAGACGCGATAGATTTATATTGAAACAAAATAACGATATTCAGAATTTAAATGTCGAATGGAAATGCTATAAATCTAAAATTATTAGAATATCCATTTCAATTAACCATATTATATAATTTGACAGACTCTGTGGCGCAGTGGATAGGTAGCCGGCTGGGAAATGCGAGGGGATTTGATCTCCACACTGTCAAATGTTGGTGTGATCCATAAATATTTGTTTAAGGTCTGGGTGTTGAGACAGTAACCCTTGGTAACAACTACTGGTAAGACAGTAGTCAGGAGGGTTACTCTTGACACTCGATTCCAATTTAAAATTGGGATTGTGTTCGAAAACTGTACAATTGGCACTCTTGAACGCAACACTACCGCACGATTTAACTGAATACAGCAGAATTTTTAGTAACTAAATGAAATAGAGTATTTACGATAGCTAGTTCGTTAATATACTATTTCATTTAGTTGAGTGAGTTAGAGTTGGTATTGAAACTGTATAGAGTTCGAGATTGGAATTGATTTCAAGAGTAGGCCCACAGTTCTTAGCACGATACAGGTTTGACCTTGTGTGAGGTGTCAAAATAAATTAAACGGACGTATACTTACTACAGTGGGTTTATTGTTCTTTGTTTAACATTGTGTTAGTTGATACATGTAAAACAGTAGTACCAAGTTTTGCAAAGTAAGAAATAAAATGGACACGCTGAGAGCTCGACTCGGCGGTTGATGTCTTTATTCGCGTTTAAAGCCATCTTTTACGAGCTATCGCTGTTTGTTACGCTACGACGAGAACAACTAAGTTGCTTAAAATCTACCATGTTTTTATGTAAACTTTATAGTGAACGAAGCTTTTATGTTTTATCTCTGAAAAATCTTAAAATACATATTTTGGAATTTAATATCAAAATAAATTGTTTCGTCTTTTGTCATTGAATAATTTTAAAGGTGGTATGTGTAAAATACGCAAATTAAGGCGATTTTTTTATCGTTAATCGGCTTTATTACAAATGGGATAATCTATACACTAATATGCTTAGGGATAAAAATAGGTGACACAATCTACGCTGTGTATTATGTAGCATTTATTAAGTGACAAATCCGTGGACAGTAGGCCTCAAGTATCATAAGGACACTGGTGGAAAAAGGTAATAAGTAGTGAGTAAAAATACAAGCCAAAATCAACTTTATTTCTATAACATTAACGTTACAAATACGCTTAATACGCCCGTCAATAAGAGCGAGTATTGCCAGTTTTTATCTGGACACCGGTGACCGAATGATTCGTGACTGGTTAATCGAACATCGATTTCTTCGCGCTTATAGCGTTAATACATAAACATACTTTTATCATGCAACACTAAATGAAGAACATTTATTTTATCTACAACCATTGACACGCGTTGATCTAGTTCCGTTGCGTTTTATAACTTTTATCACGCGATCTTGAAGTTGCATCGATGTAGGAAGTTTGGTATTTGTCAGTTTATTACTGTAGGTGTTACTTAACTTTATAATATTTAAATTGTACTATATGCTATTGTAAATTCGTATCTAATTATATGAAATTTGAATGACTTCCAATATTTAAAACAGTCTTCGAAGTGGTAGAGCCAGCTGTAGACATATTTGTCTACAGCATGAATGGGCCGGCTCGACCGGGGTAGTACCACTGTCTCACAGAAAACCAACGTAAAGTGACAGTTCACTGTCGCATTTCGTATGGTAAGCGAGATATCCGGAGGCCCAGATTCCACCTTCCCTTCTCTAATCCCTATTCCTGTCCTTTAAGGCCGACAGCGCATACGTGATACTTTCGGTATTGTGGATGTTCATGGGCGGTGGAGATCACTTAACATCAGGTGACCGACTGGCACGTTTGTTGGACTATGATATAATTTTTTTTATTTAAAACAGACTTTTTTAGAATTCATAAATAACACCCATCAGTCACAGGTATAGTTCTGACACTAAGATACGAGTGGGTACTCACGACTCCAACAAATATTGTGTGACCCACGTCGACATTATTTTTGGATTCCACTCTACTTACCAAGAGGTGCAGTGCAGTGCAGTTATGTTTCTAAACTAAAACCATACTGGTATATCTGTAGAATGAATACGGAAATAAACAATATTTATTTTTTTGTTAGCATTTAATATCATATTAATGATGTATGATGATGTAATTAATGATGTAAACACCTTTATCATACGCTATGGAAGTAATAATAACATAGCATACAATTTTCAGCCTTGGAAATAATTTAATATTGGAAACCTGCATGCCTGAGAATTCTAAATAAGAATTTTGAAGGCATGTGAAGTATGCCAACCCGCATTAGGCCAGCGCGGCGTGGTGGACTAAGGCACGGACTGACTAATCCCTTTCATTAGAAGAGGTCATTGCCCAGCAGTATGATTGTAGGATACTGCCAGTATACGTCATGATCGTATTTGGAATGGTCCATCACGAATAGGGAAAGTGAGACGATAATATTTCCAAGAACTTTCAAGTCGTCATTTCAGATTGGTAGAGCCACGGTGGAGACATTATTATCTAAAAATATAGTTTTGATGATTATTAAACATTATTTCTTACTCTATAAATATTATTTCTTAATTATTATTATTATTATTTTATAATTATTATTATTTCTCTATATTCTATTAATATAATATGCAATATATGTAAATACAAACCTCTCTGAAGAAATTATCTAAATCATGAAAACTGTACCAAAACCTGTTGAGTGGTTTATAGGAACTAAACTCAGAAAAAGACAGACAAAAATAACGTCTTTATTTTACACCATTTTAGCATGATAATATAGAGATTATAAATTGCATAATTAAAATATTTCAACTGAACTATTTCCAACATATTTAGTTTAAAATATTACATAGGTAGTAAATAGATAGAGGCGGCCGTGCCCTACATCGGCCACATGCCAGCCTCGGGTCATTTGTTTTGTTCACGCCTCTTCATTTCCATTAGGCTGTAATGTTGACAGCACATCGCCTGTGCTAAACTTTATATCAATTAACGTACCTACTACCTACGTTTACGGTTTAATACCGTGTTGCCAGATTTATTGTAAATTATGTTGATATTTGTGTCTGTAGCAAGTCAAATGTAGAAAATTCTGCATTGGTGCTAGGATAGCTGGTGGTAGGATATTCATTTCCGCCCGGATAGCAACCACGGTACACAGGGTGTAAAGCCCGCCATAGTGGCACACACAAGTGTGTTGCGTTCGGGGATCAGCCAGTGTGCATTCGGTTTTTGTCCCCCGACAAAAACCGGATGCACACTGACTGATCCCGGCCAAACATCGTACCCCAACTCTAGACCCACACTACGCCATGGGCGAGAAGGTGGGGAAGCGGTCAAGGGTCTAGTATCAGTGTACTCAGAAGGCTGCGAAACGGCCAAACATCGTACCCCAACTCTAGACCTGAAAACTGGCTAATCCCGGTACGCGACACACTTGCATGTGCCACTATGGCGGGTTTTACACCCTGTGTACGGTGCGAGCTATCCGGGTGGATATTAATATCCTACCACCACTAGTATCTCTTAACATAAATATAGTGAGTCAAAATTAGTTCAGGAATTTTTAACAAGACAACCTACGTGGCACAGTGGGCGAGTAGTGGGCTTTGAAACAAGAAACCGCAGGTTCGATCCCCGCAGCGAGACAAATGTTTGTGAGATCCACAAGTATTTATTTCGGGTCTGGGTGTTGTGGGACAGTAGTCCCTCGTAGTTCTTGATACCCACGATCTGGTTTGACTTAGTGTGTGATCAAAATTATGTGTATTATTATTATAAACAGAAAAAACCCTGGCCTTTTATTTGTGCGTATAGAATCAACGATAAATTGCAATTTCATAGCTTTCGCCAAAAATCTGTATATATAAAAGAAGAAACTGACTGATCGATTAACGCACAACCTAAACAGCTAGGGTTAGAGACTTGAAATTTTGACAGTAAGTACCTTTTATGACGTACGCATCCACTAAGGAAGGGTTTTTGGAAATACCACCCCTAGGGGGGTAAAATAGGGGATGAAAATTTGTATGAAAATACGTCATTTTTAAGTTAAACGCATGAAAATTGGTAGATGGCCTTTTAATTAAAAAAAAAGAATATATATTACAGGATTTTTGGAAAATGAAAGTTGAAATGAGAATGGAAGTTTATATGAATTCTTTTATCGGGGGTTTATCAATAATCCTACTAATATTATAAATGTGAAGGTTTGATGTATGGATGTTTGTTACTCAATCAGACTACAACGGCTCGACGGATCTGGTAGAAATTTGGCACAGAGATAGATTATAGTCTGGAATAGCAGACAGGCTACGATAATCCGGGAAAAAGGTACGGTACCCGTGGGATACATTTGTTTTTGTTTTTCACAGAGCAAGGGATCCACATGATTTTTCTCATAGTGTTAGTTGAGGGGCTACTTTTTATGCCAGAAAATGGCCTGTTCCTACGGGATAGCATAATACAGGAAGATGTAATAGCTTATGAGGTCCCCATGGATTTTATACCTTTTCTCCCAAAAATAACCACCACGCGGGCGTAGCCGCGGGCAAATGCAAGTACATTATAAAAAGTGTGCACGAAACGTGCACACAGCCTTACAATACATAAATTTCCTTAAGCAGATTGTATCTAATTTTGATTATAAGGCTGTGTAAATTAATTAAGACACTCGTACAAAATACACCCTTGGTACGTTCGTCATAAATCCGATTATTATCTGTGTTAATTAATCACTGCTCTCAGCGCCTGTATTATTACGCGTACAAATAACTGGATTCTCTATTTATATCTGATTGAAATTGTTACGATTTATAAAATTTTTAATATCACGCATTGTTTTAATAATAATATAATACTAGCCCTGTATTAAACATTGTCCCACTGCTGGGCACGGGCCTCCTCTACTAATTAGAGGGGTTAGGCCTTAGTCTACCACGCTGGCCTAATGCGGGTTGGTAGACTTCACATACCTTCGAAATTCTCAGGTATGCAGGTTTCCTCACGATGTTTCCTTCACCGTTAAAGCAAGCGATAATTAACATTTAATACACACGTAACTTTTAGAAAAGTTAGAGGTGTATGCCATTTGAGTCTCGAACATACGCCTTTCGTCTTGACAGTCCGTACCGCAACTAACTAGGCTATCGCTGCTCCTATTGTTGTAATAAAACTAATTTCCCGCACTTTACCGCGTTTTGTTTTTTTTTTATCCCGACGTTTCGAAAGCTTTTCGGCTTTTATGGTCACGGCATGGATTGACTTGTATGTACATATATCCTGTATTATTTTTCAGATAATAGACATAAATAGTCCTAATTAATTATATACATTTTTATGAAAAATGTTCTTTCACATTTACATTACACTTCTGATTTAAACTTTTCACGTTTAAGTTGTAATTTCTTTGTGGCATTGTGTTTGGTATAAAAGCTAACAGGATTTGTTTGTAAATTCTACATTAACATTTGTATCTATATTTTCCGCGATAACCACTGAACTGAAAGTAATTATGAGCTAATATTATTGGGTATATAGTGTATATTGTACATACTTATTTGGGGACATAACAGGTAAATGGGGATTATCACAAAAGGACGATATTTAAATACTTTCTTCCGAAGCGTATAAAATACGTTCGTAAAAATCTTCCGCAATATTAGATTGATCAATGATAGCACCTCATAAAAGAATATCCAATAAATCTCCTTGTTCTAATAAGATAAGATTGGATGCCTCCAGATATGCCCTAATTTATAAAGCGTCAAAGGAACGTACCAAGTAGGTTAACAAAAAAGCTGGCAAAAGTCTAGGTGCTTTTCAGCCGCGTGAAAGTCAATTAAAATGCAAAGAAACAAGTATAGAATCTTGTTCTATGTTTATTAAATATTGAAAAAGACTTTTAATTTAAGCATCCTGACTTTTTGGTGTTATCACTTTTGTCATGAATTGTAAACTTGAGAAAAATACAGTGGATGGTAATAAAGTACAATGACAGGACTTAACTAATTTCAGTTTAACAGAACTAATATACCCGCAGATTGACTTTGAAATAAAACTAAGTAAAGAAATACTTAATTTCGTTTTAAATTGGACGGGTAACATTAAAATTAACACTATTGTCGTTCCAACTTAAGTAATGGTCTACATTATGCCTTGTAAACGCCCCCCGACCCGCGATCGTCGGAGTAGAATGTTAAGCTTGGGTCCATAAGTCCAATTCCATTTCAAATTCCAATCAACACACGTCGATCGTACGTGGGATCGCGTTTGAAATATAGGTCGACCTTTTATCTAGTTCTTATTTATATTTCGCTAGGTTTTTTTATATTCAGTCCACGTAGAAGTCCTGAGCACAAGACTAACAATTTAAAATTTATGTAATATTAGGATGTGTATCATAATTTCCGTAATAACGCCTTTCTTTTATACTGGCACGGCAAAGCGAACACACTGCTCCTGATGGTAAGCTCAGTGCCGTCCAGTTACTTTATCAAGTAGCGAGACACAGCTATACCTCACTATTCAACACAATCATGTCAGCCTGCATACTCCTATGAGTATGCAGGCTGGCATGATCGTGTTGAAGTAGTTAGCCTGCACTACGCCTAAAGGACCCAGGATTATAGGAGGCAGAGGGAACAAAGTAGCTGGTAAACTATTCCACTGCCTTAACTATTTCCCTGGCACCTATGAACATCCATAATGCCACAATAATTAAAAACATACCCTAACACTAATAATCTTAAAAGCTGATATTCATTCAGTTAAATAAAGCAGGTCGTGTCCCTTTGCCCTGCAGAGGCATCCATAGATATTACGTTTGTTTGATTAACAGCTATCGGCCGTTTCATTAGGACGTCTACCCATTTAACTTGATAAATAAAAATGAATCATGTTTACAAACTATCGGGACAGTTTCCAAACAAAAAGGAGCTATCAAAGTTTGTTGTTAAATTGATACTCCGGGAGGTAGTGTAAAAATTTTGGGTCATTTCAGCATAAGGTACCTTCAATTTTAGATGATAGTTTTTACTTAATAAACAAAGAATAAAATTGTCAGCTGACGCGACTCTATGGCGTTGGTATGTACCCAAACGCCACAGAGTTGGGTCAGCTGACAATTTTTTTCTTTGTTTATAAAGCAAAAACTATCATCTAAAATTGAAAAAAATTGTGCTGAAATGGTCCGGGTAAATTTGACATTACCCCCCGGACCATGACTGTTATAACATATGTATCCACTATGTAAAGGTTCGCAATGATTATGTTGAGTAGCGGGGGATAGACTGTATCTCTACTTGATGCTCTATCTGGACGGCGCTGCGCTTACCATCAAGTGCAGTGTGGTCACTTTGCCGCGCCAGAATAAAAAGAAATAAGGTTTTCAAAATATCAATTTAGTTTTAGTAAAAACACACATGAACTTCGGCATATTTTCTATTTCACATCGCCTTTCTAATATAATAACAAATAATACATACATATAAGCTCACGCCTGTAATGCCCGAAAGGGTAGGCAGAGTTGTAACTAGTACACCCAGTTTTCGCCGTATTCATTACGGTCCCATAACGTGATAGTGGGCGAGCCTATAGCCATACCGGGCACAATCCCAGACTCCGGGCTAATACTGAGCATTTCTAAATAGAAAAACCCAATATAATTTTACCCGACCCGGGGATCAAACTCGAGACCTCAGCACAACAGTCGTAACGTATGCGCAATAACAACGCCACCACCGAGGCAGTCAATAACAAAATGGTACATAAAAACTTTTATTTCTCTATCTGAAGCGAACATTCACTCAGACTACCGGAAGCTTGGACTGGCAAGGTTGACAACCGGAAATAGCGTCACCGTCGGCGGACGTGATGTCACTCCGACGCCGCAGATTGTTATATACCTGGTTCAGTCACGGATATTAATACTTCAGGCGAAAATATATAATCTCTTTTATTAATTCGTTAACTACAAAATTGTGAAAGGCGTATTTGCATATTTTGAAGTATAAGAACAAGAATAAGAGCTGATCTACAGATTGATGATTCATCTCTGCTTATCCAACTGCTGTCATACATTTCCTTTTTTGTATATCATCACTTCAACTATCAGGAACACGTCCTACTTTATAACTTTTGAGTCACATCTTATAAGAACATCCCTCTAATTGGGGCCATCGGAGTCACAAGCGCGCAGCGGGGGGCTGTCAGTCCGTATCGATGCACTCCCTATTTCGGAGCATCGTGTGACCTTGAGATGGAAGGCAGCTCGGGTGGTGCTCGTTCGCTGTCGTTGTTCGGCGCGCGGGGGCTTCTAAGCCCCCCATGGAGATGGGCCCGCTACAAGGCACCGCGCAGGGGCGGTTCCGGCAGCAATTCTAGCACTCCTTAGAATACCCCGGGATCGCTCCGTAAGAGCCGAAGAAGGCCACCGCGGGGTTTTAGCTGGTAGTGTCGGATGGGGTGTACATAGGGGTAGGGACTCGGCCCAGCGGCAGCACGGATAGCCATCATCCGGGCGAGGGGGATGCTGGTGCTGGCAGCCTTAAGTGAATCCTGACATATGTTTATGTTAATATTAAGCACTAAGATGTGTAACAATGTTGTGTAAATCAATCAATAAAATGTTAAACATTGTATTTGTGCCTTTCTAAATATCCATCTTGCATAGTTTTGTTGATGTTACTAACGATTCTCGGACTGTCCACAGTAACGACGAGTAGTGCTCATCGTCCTATACCGTTTTTGGTCTGGTTGCAGTTCAGCATAGAGGGTTATGCTATCCACGCGCACTTGAGACTGCGTGGTATTTGGTGCATCTTGACATGGGGTTGTTAACCTTAAGCACTAAGGTATGAGACAGTAATCATTAAATTGATTACTACCGTGGTATTCATCATTTATGTGCTTCTTAAGATACCCACCTTAAGTAGCCTTTTTTTAAGTTGCTAAAACTATTGTGTGTATTATTATGTGTCTACAATAGTAGGGTAACGAGTACAACTAACTTTAACGAAAACTTATTCAAATTCAGAAAGCATGAATTTGTTGTAATTTCATACGAATGTTGACGTTCTCGATTCAAACATTTATTCGAAAGTGGTTCATTCTCGATACCATGTAAATGGTTATTAGAAACGGAAACTAAACTACTGGATTCTTAGTACTCAGTATTACATCCACTAAAATAGATAAACATGTTTCCATAAACAAGTTTACTGCGTTAAGCAGGGAAGAGTTGTAAGTAGGTCAAGGCAACGTAAATAAATGTACCAAAAGTTTGTATTACGTACGGAATGTGACGTGAAGTAAAAATTCGATTCATGTAGTCTTGATTAGGATGGAATTATATTCTCATAGGAATCCGACGTAAAGAGCTAGCTTGCTGTTGCGCTTTGTATGGAGACAAAGATACTAGGAGACTCAAATATCCCCATTTGCTAATACCCATACTTTTCTTTTAAGCGTAATTGGCTTAGTACAAAAGGATTTTCTTAGGACCCTCATACATAATAATAATAATACTAGCCCTGTATTAAACATTGTCCCACTGCTGGGCACGGGCCTCCTCTACTAATGAGAGGGGTTAGGCCTTAGTCCACCACGCTCCCCTAATGCGGCTTGGTAGACTTCACATGCATTCGAAATTCTTATGAGAATTCTCAGATATGCAGGTTTCCTCACGATGTTTTCCTTCACCGTTAAAGCAAGTGATAATTGACAATTAATACACACATAACTTTAGAAAAGTCAGAGGTGTATGCCATTTGGGTTTCGAACATACGAGTTTCGTCTTGACAGCCCGTACCGCAACCAACTAGGCTATCGCAGCTTTCATCTTACTGCATACATAATATCAGCCTTAAATTATTTAATGTCTTACCATAACGTTTTCGTGGTGCGGTGAGTGAGTAGCCAAATCTGAAACCAGAAGTTGCGAGCCCAATCCCAGGACCGAGACAAAAACTTATGTGGTCTAAAATATTCTAATTCTAGGTCTAAAGTTTCTTGTCTGGTCTAATATCTTTAAATATTTGTTTTGGGTTGATGGTTGTGGATTTCTTGGAAGTTCTTGATATCTGCCATACAGAGTTTACTCAGTGGTGGGTCAGTAACATGTGCTTGACTGTTGGGTGTATTATTATTACTTCTGGCCTTAACTTAAGAGACCCCTCTTATAATTAAGCTTAACCTTAATCATAAGAGGGCTCTCTTTAACTCAGCATGCTGGTCTCTCAACTGGCAACTTTATATACCTACTTTATATGCCTTCTCTGTGGACCGAGTTTTCGTTGAAAAAATAAGTAATTCAGATCTCGGCAACAGCACCACCTATCAGATCTTAAACTATGCTATCGTTTAAGTTGGACTTAACCACACACATACACAACATTTTATTGAAATTTGTCGGTTTGATTTAAAGTCTATAACGGACATAGGTAAAAAAAAATTGAGTTATATACTACGTGTAACGGGAATAACGCACATCATCAGACACCACAATTTAAAAATATTGTTACAATGATAATTCTTGTATTGAAATTAGTCTGCGGTGAATATAAATATTGTTTTGTATGACATTAGTTGTACTCATTTTCGACATAAAGTTCGTAATTTTTATTATTTGATTTTTTAAAGTGTTCGTTTATTATTGCATTTAGAAAAGACTTTATCGCATCGAGTTATGTCTCAGTTTCGTTTGTCTTGAACTTAACTTAAAGGCTGACTATTATTTACCTGAGTGTTAAATATTAAAAAAAAATCGTCTATTAAAAAATAGTTGATATCGATTCAGTCGCTTATTCTGAACAAATTACTTTCAGAGTGTGAATTAATTATGTTACACGTTGTATATGTAGACATATCTTCGAAAGTTCTTAAGTGTGTAGGTTTCTTCAGGCTCTTTCCTTTAGTGATTAGACCGAGCGATAAGAGTAACAATGAATACACACATAACTTGAAAGTCAAAGTGCCTTAGGGGCTGGAATCCAGTCAGCGACCTTTGTTTCATTACTCCGTTAATTTTCCGCTAATATATAATCCATCAAAATTTAACTATAATAAAATATCATAATAAAGACTAACGGTAGGCAGCGGCTTTGCTGTCCCCTGGCATTGCAGAAGTCTGTGGGCGGCGGTGACTGCTTACCATCAGGTGGCCCGTCTGCTCGTCTGTCTATCCATGCAGAAAAAAAATAGTTCTAAAAATATTTTGGCTCTAAAATAAGTATGAGTGTATAAGTTCGCCAGCTAAAGCTTATTAATTACGTCTAATTAGGGTTGCGTCACAGCTGAGATTGGTATCATGAAAAGGACGCCCGGACCTTTTGGGCGACGCCTGCGGAGGCATTGACGCAACATTATTACATTTGCCGAATGTGGTTGTACTAAATTTGAATAGACGTGAGACAAATTAGGTGTACTGATTACGTAATTCAAGCCAGGAAATGTACCGTGTTTTATACTGGACTGGTTGTTTCCCGTGGCTTTGCCCAACAAAATATAATAATATAAATATGTGTTTTTACTATCCCGCCCATACACCCGCCATTGTAACTCCTGTTTAGCCAGGATCAACAATGGCACGCATTTTTTCGACACCGAGTAATGAAACTCGGCGAGTCTCTGGGAATTATTTTATTTTTATTTTTATTATTAACTGTCTTTTATCCCGCAACGAAATTAATCAACTATAAATATAGGGAGGAGTCGGAAATATAATGTGTGTTTGTGTGTAATGTGTATGTATGTGCCTTATATACTTCAAAACGGCTGGAGCGATTTGGATGAAATTTTCAAAAAATCTTTAGATCAGCCCAGCGCGTCATCCTGTGAATTTTGGTAGCCATCGAATCAACAGTTTTTTTGACTTTTTAGTCATTTTGTGTCACATTTTTCCAACGGGATGATTCGCTAGTACTAGATACAATTGTAATAAATTTATCTAACAGACACACATCGTCCTAAACCATGTCAAACCTGTATGGTCGGTATGAAGAACTACGATGGGTAGTCAACAGCCAGATTTGAAACAAATATTTGTGGATCACACCAACATTTGTCTCGGTGCGGGAATCGAACCCACGGCCTTTCGTTTTACAGCCGGCTTCTCGCCCACTGCCCCACGGAGGCTGACAAGATGTCAAGACCTATAAAGGAGATCATTTTTTCTATACGTACAAAACTTTAAAACTATCCCATACATGCAGACAGCACTATGTGCAAAAATAAGTTAAACTGCTTCCAAAGAATTATGAGACGTGAAGTAAATTATTTTTTTGACACTAAAGAAGAAACGGTTATTCGGCTTAGTTTAATTATTCACTCGGATATCGGATATTCAAGAACTGCGAAAATTCCATGAAATACCCAGCGAATATTTATTTGATGTATGGGCTCACCGGACATGACGTAGCCAGTTTCCTGTCAACAAGGGCGAATGGACAAGGTTTTTCTGGAGTATATCGGTCACTACCAAAAATAGAGGTAGATAAATCTTCGTAAGTTACCAGGATTATGGAATGGCCCATGCTGGCCAAACCATAAGATGTTTATGCCTAATTGACATAACAATATTGATCCATTTTAAATTCAAATCAACTTATTGGTTGAATATAGTTTATCCTGGCACGGTAAAGTGCCCTGCCGTCCAATTAGAGTATCGAGTAGCGAGAAACAATCTATCCCCTGCTAGTCAACACAATCATGCCGGCCTGCTTCTTCACACTACGTCATTGGCAAGAAGGTCAAGAAGCGGTTGAGGGTCTAGTGTCAGAGTACTCAGAAAGCCGCAAAATGGCCGAACATCGTAACTCAACTCAATATTATTCTATTACTTATCGAATTACAAAAATAACTAGCATTGACTCACTGATTAATGGGTGATGTGATTTTTACCCGACTACGGCAAAGCTAAAGGGAGGGTTATGTTTTTGACCGGTATTTGAGTATGTAAGTATGTATGTTCATCTGTTCCCTCATAATTATAAATTGTATGCATTATGTCAACGAAAACTGTTTAGATATTGACAATCGTACCGGTAACAAATAGAGAAATCTACTTCTGTTTGTATTTCTAGGCATGAGGAAGCTTAATATCGACAGCCTCCGTGTCGCAGCCGGCGAGTAGCGAGCTATGATACGAGACGCCGTGGGTTCGATTCCCGCACAGAGATAAATATTTGTCTGATTGATAGATATTTGTTTCGGGTCTGGCTGTTGTGGGACCGTAGTTTTCGATACCCACAATACAAGTTTTAATTAGTGTGGGGTCAGAACTATGTGCGTGATTGTTGGGTGTATATATTTATTATTTGTTTCACGAAAATATTAGACTTCAGTAGCAGTTATTTACAGAAACACAAAAACTAAGCTCCATAAATGCATTTCCGAAAACCAAACCAATTTATGATATAATAATAATAATATAATAATACTAGCCCTGTATTAAACATTGTCCCACTGCTGGGCACGGGCCTCCTCTCCTAATGAGAGTGGTTAGGCCTTAGTCCACCGCGCTGGCCTAATGCGGGTTGGCAGACTTCTCATACCTTCGAAAAATTCGCAGATATGCAGGTTTCCTCACGATGTTTTCCTTCACCGTTAAATCTAGCGATAATTAACATTTTAATACACATATAACTTTAGAAAAGTCAGAAGTGTATGCCACTTGGGTTTCGAACCTACAACTTTCGTCTTGGCAGTCCGTACCGCAACCAACTAGGCTATCGCTGCTTTATGATATACAAACGTTTAATTGGACACAAATTAGAGCAACGACCGCCCGTATCGATAGCTGAAGCCGTAATTCTAACAGGAACATAATTCTAGAACAACCGCGGCCATTATAGTGTCCAGGCAATTGGTGGTCGCCGTGTGCTGGCTATATTGACCTATTATACGAGATACAGCTAATAACAGGTTTAGGCTATTATATCCGCCGATATGTAGCTATCGTGGATTTTGGAGCTTTGTTACGCATTTTGCGGTGGCTTTGCGTTATCTGAGTTATATGGGCATATAAGGTAAATTTCAGGCGAATTTTCTAATAATAATAAGAAATACTGCCTCGGTGGCGTAGTTGTAATTGTAGTTACGACTGCTGTGCTTAGGTCTCGGGTTCGATCCCCGAGTCGGGTTAAGTGATATTCGGTTTTTCTATCTAGAAATTCCTCAGTATTAGCCCGGAGTCTGGAATCTGTGCCCGGTATGGCGATAGGCTCGCCCCCTATCACATTATGGGACCGAAATTCGGCGAAAAGTGGGTGTACTTGTTACACCTCTGCCTACCCCTTCGGGGATTACAGGCGTGAGTGTATATGTATGTATGTAATAAGAAGTAATAATAATTACACCCAACAGTCACACACATAGCTCCGACCACAACTAAGATACGAGTCTTGTGTTGTGGGTATAAGGGACTACGAGAGACTATCGGTCTTACAACACCCAGACCCCGGACACAAATATCTGTCTGTCACACAAACATTTGTCCGGTGTGGGAATCGAACCCATGGCCTCTCATTTCACAGCCATCTACTCGCCAACTGCGCCACGGAGGCTGTCAAATTATAATATAATTATTGTCATTAATAATATTGAGCGATAGCCTAGTTGGTTGCGGTACGGACTGCCAAGACGAAAGTCGTATGTTCGAAACCCAAGTGGCATACACCTCTGACTTTTCTAAAGTTGTGTGTATTAAATGTTAATTATCGCTTACTTTAACGGCGAAGGAAAACATCGTGAGGAAACCTGCATACCTGAGAATTCTTATAAGAATTTCGAAGGTATTTGAAGTCTACCAACCCGCATTAGGCCAGAGTGGTGGACTAAAGCCTAACCCCTCTCATTAGTAGAGGAGGCCCGTGCCCAGCAGTGGGACAATGTTTAATACAGGGCTAGTATTATTATTATTATAATAATATTGCGGTTAATTCGAAATTCCAAATTGAGTACCATGCCAATTAAAAAAGATTTGGAATAACCTCTCGCCATAACATGTTGGATAGTAAACTGCTTTCCTAATTGCAATAATCTTTGTAATACAAAAGCTTTGTTAAACGTTATGTATACAAAATAATTTTCCTTTCCAAATATACTTTTCACCTGAAAGTTGGTAGATCGAGGTCATTACTCCACAGGTATTTGTTTCGGATTTGGGTATTGTAGAACCGTAATTCTTTGTAGTTCTTGATACCCAGGATGCAAAAATAAAAACAAATATTAACTACCTATAACAAGCCTCTTTTATTTATCAGCTTCGATGTATGTATAGATTCAACTGTTTCGATATGATATGATCGGTTTATCATGACAAGACGTGACATCCGGCGGAAATATACGCTATCCGTTTCCGAAATGTGACATGTTTCCGGTTATTATTACATGGTGCTATCAATCTATGATAGATTTAGAACTAGATTATTCAACGAAATATACGTATGACGTCACGACTATTAGAATTAAGTTAGAAATATAATATTTTTATTGTCTACTGTTGATTAATATGTTATACAACTCACATTATTTTCTGGTAGAAAATAAAAAAAGTCTTTGTACGCTTGTCGAAGTAGTGGGTAGTTGCGGAGCCTGAATTGCATACTACCGCAAAATAGTATTCCTTTATAACTAGCAGGACCGGCAGACATGGTCTTGCCCGGAAAAGCAGCGCCATCTGCCGGGCTGATTTGTGAATCTAAACCATCCAGGGCGCCACCCAAACGCATACAAAAAAACATTCAAATCGGTCCAGCCGTTTAGGAGGAGTTTAGTGACATACACACGTATAGTAGAATTATATATATATATTAAGATTTTTAATGTTCATTATAATACATAGAAATATAATAGATTTTGTAGGCTTTTTATTACCTACATAAAGGCTCCGACAGCCGCGGTCTATGGCAACCTACATTGTGGCATTCAGTTATGCTTGCTTGCAACCATACATATATATACTCACGCCTGTAAGCCCCGAAGGAGTAGGCAGAGGCGTAACCAGTACACTCACTTTTCGCCGAATTTAGTAACCATAGTAATCAAGCATTCTAGTACAAGACGCGGGCTTTAGATAGCCGGCCGTCATTGAAAATCCCACTCCCTCTTCCAACGCGCCATAATTTGTCATAAGAGATCGCGCATATTACGTACTTAATAAAAATAAATAAAATGGAGCTAAAAATGCTTTGTGTGAAAGCCTTTAAGCCTATGTGAGGTGCGACCATTTTTTCATCGCACGGAAAATCCATTTTACCTAGAGGGAGAAAAGATTATTCCAAATCAATTCACATCTGAGTGACAGTCAGATCAGATTCCTAACTTTATTACGCCGTTATGCCCACTAAAACTCTTCTGCCTTTTTCAGCACATGTGGACTATCCGTGAGATTCTGAGCAACATTGATTGCTGCCAAAACTTTACCTGATGGTAAGACTTATTGTGACACATATAGGACTTGTTTAATCGACCTGGACAGTTTTAGTTCCTGCAAATATAATTCATCAAACTGGTAGTATTATTAGGGTATTTCCCATTATTAGAATATATCGAGGGTATTTAGGAGACTAGTTGGGGGTACAGTAATAATGATTACCTAAGTTGGGATTGGTAAATGTTTACCATAACACGGAGGGCCTTCCGCGCTCCGGTGTTCAGTTGAGTTGTGGAGAAGACTAGGTGACAGCCAAGATATTCGTGGTTCGTGCGCGGGGCAGTAAGTGTGTAAACAGTTCAATGGTCGCGTAGTTCAGTTTAGAGGGTAATGCTGGCAGATTAATTATAAAGAGAAGCCCTAAGTGAATCCTGACATACGGTTGTGTTATAATTAACAATTCAAAGTGCTATTTAAGGTGGATACCTTAAACGGCACATAAACGATGATCGCCACTGTATTGATCAATTTAATGATCATAGTTACGCACCTCAGTGCCCATCGTTAACAATTCCATGTCAAGATGTACCAAATACCAATTAGTCACAAGTGTGTACGGACAGCATAACGCTCTATGCTAAACTGCCACCAGACCAATAGTGGTATTGGACGATGGGAGCCGATGCTCACCATACGTCCGTACGGTAGACAGTCCTAGTACGGATTGTGGTCTGGAGCGCTCGAGAGCCGTCTTTTAAAGCAACTCTTCACCCCACTCAGTTGGTAATTATCGCCAATCTATCCACGGATATTTATGGAATACCCTCGATATGTCTAATAAATAAGTCCTACCCTCACAATCTACCCACACATATTTACAAAATACTTAACAACTAATTTATCTCTAACTTTATACAGTTACCATCTATGTTTATGCATACAAATAAATTAATATCTAAATGTAACATGTACCCTCCAAATCGAATAGCCCATAAATTACAAATACCTACAGTAATACGTCGCTTTAAATGCTCGCTCCATTATCCTGATTCTGGACAGAAGCCAGGCCTTAATGAGGGGATCCAAGCCGTTAACCCGAATACCGCACATTACGGCCTATTTCACTGGCAAATATTTACTAGAATTGTGCCACGTGACAACCATTCTGACTACTTGGTATTTTTTTTCAACTAAACGAGGCTGTAAAAAATAAAATGAAAAAATATAATAATAATAATACTAGCCCTGTATTAAACATTGTCCCACTGCTGGGCACGGGCCTCCTCTACTAATGAGAGGGGTTAGGCCTTAGTCCACCACGCTGGCCTAATGCGGGTTGGCAGACTTCTCATATAAACCTTCGAAACCTTCGAAAAAAATCTCAGATATGCAGGTTTCCTCACGATGTTTTCCTTCACCGTTAAAGCAAGCGATAATTAACATTTTAATACACACATAACTTTAGAAAAGTCAGAGGTGTATGCCACTTGTGTTTCGAACTTACGACTTTCGTCTTGGCAGTCCGTACCGCAACCAACTAGGCTATCGCTGCTTACTTAGGTTTAATAATTTTAAATCACATGTAATTGAAGCGTTAATAGCAGTATTAGTTCGATAGCATATAATGAAGTTGTTAAAATGCCAGCGGGTATGTTTCACTATTTTCCAATTTTGATGGAGCCGAATTCCAATGGAATTCCAGATTTCAATGTTATGCCCGTTGCAGTAGCGCCTGTCATGTCGGGGATTTAAAAATCACGACGGAAGGCGCACTACCGCGTAATCCGATGTTTTCTGATAACACATCCTCTTTTCACAAAACCATATTTTTTTCTAAAATAAGTTTTCATTTTATTTTCGCTCCTCGCTATCACGGTGGGTATGTCTTAATTTCATTATGAGTTTCCTATTACTTATAAAAAAATATATTAATTAAAAGTGATTTGCAAATAAAAATAGCTTACACATGTTTGTAGATCCGAAGCAGTAGACAGAGGTGTGTCTAGCTACGGTTCGTTGTGGAGCTTATCGTCCCATGTTTTACCAAGCTGCCTTTCGTTAAAATAATGATAACACCAGCCAATAAACTTATTCCACTACTGGGCACGGATCTAATACTAATAATACTAGCCCTGTATTAAACATTGTCCCACTGCTGGGCACGGGCCTCCTCTACTAATGAGAGGGGTTAGGCCGTAGTCCACCACGCTAGCCTAATGCGGGTTGGCAGACTTCTCATACCTTCAAAAAAATCTCAGATATGCAGGTTTCCTCACGATGTTTTCCTTCACCATTAAAGCAAGCGATAATTAACATTTTAATACACACATAACTTCAGAAAAGTCAGAGGTGTATGCCACTTGGGTTTCGAACCTACGACTTGCGTCTTGGCAGTCCGTACCGCAACCAACTAGGCTATCGCTGATTTACTGGGCACGGATCTCCTTTACTAATAATAGGGGAATAGGCCTTAGTCCACCACGCTGGCCTAATGCGGGTCTTTTTATGTCTCGCTTTTTAAATTACGAAATAGGCCCCGAAAACTAGCAATATATTATTTTATATACAATTTTCCAGTTTTATTGTTATTTATATCATAAACCAAAGTTGGCACGAGTCTGTGTACTCTTATCATGTGCAAAGTTTGTGTCACACGGGGCGATACGAGCTCATTATTTTCATTTTACGGTGGCCTCCGCTATTGCCGTTTATTTAATAAAATTAAGCTACTGTTACTAGAGCTTTTTTTTCCTGACACGGCAAAGTGATCACATTGCACCTGATGGTAAGCGCAGTGCCGTCCAATTAGAGTATCGAATTGCGAGAGACAATTCATCCCCCACTACTCAACACAATCATGCCGACCTGCTTCTTCACACTACGCCTTGGACAAGAAGGTGCAGAAGTGTCGAATAAGTGGTGAAGAAGAAGCTAAGCTAACTGTAGTTAAATTTGTAGATTTTTTACATGGCTGGTACTTGGACACTACCCGTTTGGAGTAAAGTTGATTACCCAACAGTCACACATATAGTTCTAACCCCACACTAGGTAAAACCTGTATCATGGGCATCAAGAACTACGAGGGACTACGGTCCCACAACATACAGAACCGAAAAAAAAACAAATATCTGTCTGTCACACAAACGTTTGTCTCGGTGTGTGAATTGAACCTACGGTCTCTCGTTTCACAGCCGGCTACTCGCCCACTGGATATATTTTGACATACATTTCTATTGACCTTCATTTTAATAAATAGTACATTATAAATATAAACGGCTATTTTCAAATCAAATCAAAAAAAGATATTGTAAATTAGACCACTTTTTATATTTCAGCATTAAATGTGAATTTTATCGATATGCTTCGGTAATGTCCACAGGAAGCACTAAGAAACTCAGTCGTAGGCGACAGGGAAACATCTCAAATTAAACATGCTCGTCATAAAAACAGCTCCTACAATAAATAAAAAACACATTCACGCACGTAATCCCTGAAATGGTATGCAGAGGTGTAACCAGTGCATCCACTTTTCACCGAATTTATCACGGTCCCTTAATGCGATAAGGCGAGCCGATCGCCATACCGGGCACAATACTACGGGCTGATACGGAGTATTTGTAATTAGAAAAACCCAATATACACGACCCGGGCTTGAACCCTATACCTCAGACTCGAGACTTATATCTAAACTACAATATTATACAAAGCGGATTTTCTATTGTCATCAAAAGTCACTGTCTCCTTGTATTATACAATCTAGTCTATCTAAAAATGTATACAAGATTCACGTCTTAGATAAATTAGAGAGACTTGATCTATCACACTCCAAGGGACTAAATACATCGTACCTATGCCAAACTTGCTTGCGTAAATCATGTATTGAATATTACTTCGGCCAAAGTCACTTAGGACGATGTCTAAGATAACCTACCACGGATGTTTAATACGGATTGGAGCTGATAGATTGTATGGCAAACTGTTACTTAATGAAAATTAACTATGTAACTTAAATCGTTGTTGTATTAAATTGATCTTAATGTATAAAACACTCTTAATGCATGTGAAAGAGAGTCGATAATGGCTATAAATGGTGCAGGTAAATATGAAACGAAAGACCCTGGGTTCGATTTCCGCAACGAAACAAATGGTTGTGCGAATCACAATATTTGTTTCGGATGAGGGTTTGTAAAGCAAAGACATTCTTAGCATGTGATAATTGGATATATTTTTTTCTAAATACACCTAACAGTCGCACACATATTCCTGACCCTGGGTCGAACCTGTATCGTGGGTATCAAGAACTACAGGAGGCTGCGGTCCTACAAAGTCGGACCTGAATGAAATATTTGTGGATCGCACAAACATTTGTCTCGATGCGAGAATCGAACCCACGGTCTCTCGTTTCACAGCTGGCTACTAGCCTGCTGCGCCACGGAGGCTGTCCGTGTTTATTCTGGGGGAAGAGGTGTCTGATCTGATTATTTTAATATAAGGATTTTTACTTTTAGGGCTTTTTTTACTTTTCGATTGGATGCTTATTGACTGCAGCAACACTTAAACTCTAACGAACAGACAAACAAAGAAATCCAATTAGTCAGCTGTGATTTTATCATAAACACTAAGTGCATACATAAGCACTCATGCCTATAATCCCCGAAGGCAGAGGTGTAACCAGTACACCCATATTTCTCCAAACTAATTACCGTCGCATCATGTGATAGAGGGCGATCATATCGCCATTCCGGGCATAATTCCAGACTCCGGGCTCATACTGATTATTTCGTGATAGAAAAATACAATATCACTATCACCCGACACGGGAATCAAACCTGACCTTAACACAGAGGTACCGCGTACGCAATTACAACTGTGCCACGAATAGTAATCATATAAATTAATCAGGAGCTATTCTCTACAGTTGTCTGCAAACTCGTTGGTACATATTATACTTATGGTGATAGATTCTAAATCCAAAACACACACACACTTCTCTTGATATTATATGTTAATTTGTTGTATTATCTTTTATTAGGTATGTTTTGTGATTATATACACTAGAACCCTAATTGTTTCGTGGAGGGCCTACTAACTGCAACACAGTTTTAACTAATGCAGTTATTAGCATTGTACGGATTTCTGTTACAAGTTCCGAAATAAAGATTTTTTTACAAAGAAACTATCATCCAATTGTCAGTACGACAGGACCCTAATGCGTCATAGCCAGCCCGTTGTTTTCCAAGAAATAAAACGTGGCGTTGTCGCACCCAATAACAGAACGGTTGGAGTGAAACGTTTAAGGAAAACCAAGCCAATTGTACACTTTAGTCGCGTGAAGAAATAGCTTTTACACCCGTCATTTTGGACATTGACGCATAAGCGACAAATAAAATGTTACTAGTCGAGATTATTGTTTTTCTTATAATAGATGGTTGGCAAACAGTTAAGTCAGTCACTCTAAAATATATACATATACACTCACGTCTGTAATTCCTAAAAATAAGGAGTAGGCAGAGGTGTAACCAGAACACCCACTTTTCGCCGAGTTTCGGTCCAGTAATGTGACAGGGGGCGAGCCTATCGCCATACCGGACACAGATTCCAGACTCCGGGCTAATACTGAGATTTCTAGATTAAAAACCCAATACCACTTTACCCGACCCGTGGATCGAACCCGAGACCTCAGGACAGCAGTCATAACGCATGCGCAATTACAACTGCTCCACCGAAACAGTGCAAAACTGATAATACCAGAGGAACCTTGGGTGGAATGAACGGTAAAGGTAGTCGGCCTCATTGCTGCTATCGATGCCGAGGGTGATCTTCGGAGCACAAAAGCTTCTGAGTCCCCCTCATTCATTGGTACAGGCAACTAGGCGACACTGTACAGGATGTTTCCTACTAAAGCACTTCTCACTCCGGGAATCTGGGACAGTGGCTGAAAATCAAATTGAGGTTGTCTTCAATTATTAAAATAAACTATTATGTTTTTTTATGCCTGAATAGGCAGACGAGCACACGGGCCACCTGATGATGGTAAGTAGTCACCGCCGCCCATAGACTTTTGCAATGCCAGGGCACAGCAGAGCCGCTGCCTACCGTTCACAGACAATGATAAATATTATTCAAACTCTTGATTGTTTGAATTAATATTTACTGAACTATGACTATCATGTCCTTCTGTGTCTTGACCAGGACACGGAGCCGTATAAAATGATTTAGAATACCAAAGTTCCGACATATCCTTTATTGGTTATATTGGAAATTTCCTATTTCATTCATACTCGACTTACTCTTGGCAGCTTAATCCAACTATGCACTGCCCTGAAGTTCTCTATACCGAAGAGGGCCACCGCGGGTTTTTTAGTTGGTATTACCAATGTAAAGTGTGTAGGTATAGTGTTAGGGAGTCCGTCCAGTGGTCGCCCAGATATCATACCATACCATCCCTCCTGGGCGGCTTTAACCTGGTGCGTAAAAGCGATTAGCCTCACATAAACGATTTGTCTCCCACTGGGTATGGCGGTTGTCATAAATCGCTTAAAAAAAACAAAAAGAGGAATGTTTGGTGGACGGCCAACATTTAAGAAAAGAAATGAGAACTCGTCGCATAATTTTACTCATCCGTATTTTTATTTCAGTTTTTTGCGTGACAGAGGTACAACAACCTCCGTCGAATCGAGCCATTCCTAAGGAAAACTAGTTATAACGTGATTCGATCATTACAAATATTAAGAGGTACTCTCCTCCTCGACATATCATATATCTGATCAAGCTTTTCAATTAGAAGTATTGCCGATTCATTCATGCCGTCGCATAGCAGACAGAGCGCCGTTTCACATTCCGTCACGTAAATGTCTTCATCCTGACGGTTATTGGAAAATTCCAAGTTGTATTATTGTACATCGTTTCCAATATGGAGTGTATTGTTAGGAGCAGACTGGTTAGCAACAACGTGGAAATGCGTGTGACTTGGTCTGGTTTAGAACTTAGGCTGTATAATGTTTAGCTTCTATTCCTTTTATAACCAGAAAATGAGTATTTAGATCATCCGATGACACAATTTTCTTGAGCATGACACCCAAAATACCTCAGTATGATGATATTTATTCTTTGACTCTTAAGTCACCGATGTTTCAAACCAAAAGGTTCACCAATTTCTATCTTTTCTGCATCATCAAGCTGTGGAGCAGTTTTCCAGTGCCGTGTTTCCTTCTTCCTATAATCCTGGATCCTTTAGGCGAAGTGTGAAGAAGCTATTCAGCAGGTCGGCATGATTGTGTCGAATATCGAGATGTAGCTGTCGCTACTCTAACTGGACGACACTGCGCTTACCATCAGGTGCAGTGTAAACACTTTGCCGCGTTAAGATAAAAAGCTGTATAATGTATTACCGCACAAGAAGATATCGTATATTGACAGCCCCCGGGGCGCAGTTGGCGAGTAGCCGGCTGTAAAACGAGATGCCGTGGGTTCAATTCCCACATTGCAACAAATGTTTGTGTGACAGACAGATATTTGTGTCCGGGGTCTGGCTGTTGTGAGACCGAAAGTCTCTCGTAGTCCCTGATATCTACAACACAAGACTCGTATCTTAGTGTGGAGGTCGGGGCTATGTGTGTGACTGTTGGGAATTATTTATTTATACCAACTACCAACACTACACTACTACTACAAAACTAAGGCCAGCGTGGTGGACTAAGGTCTAACCCCTCTTATTAGTAGAAGAGGCCCGTGTCTGGCAATGGGACAATGTTTAATACAAGGCTAGTGTTATTTTTTATTTATATATTATTTAATAGCGATAGCCTAGTTGGTTGCGGTACGGACTGTCAAGACGAAAGTCGTAGGTTCGAAACCCAAGTGGCATACACCTCTGACTTTTCTAAAGTTATGTGTGTATTAAAATGTTAATTATCGCTTGCTTTAACGGTGAAGGAAAACATCGTGAGGAAACCTGCATATCTGAGAGTTTTTCGAAGCGAAGTATGAGAAGTCTGCCAACCCGCATTAGGCCAGCGTGGTGGACTAAGGCCTAACCCCTCTCATTAGTAGAGGAGGCCCGTGCCCAGCAGTGGGACAATGTTTAATACAGGGCTAGTATTATTATTATTATATTATTTAATATATTACCAAAAGTAATTAAACAAGCTAAACCTATATAACATTTCCAGAACTTCTAATTAAATATATTATGAATGAACTCCAAAAATCTTAACACATGCCAATTTGAGCTCGCGCAACTCAAATTCTTAACAATTGTTAATTATTGTCATTGAATTAGACAGTTATGTAATTATAATTTGTTTTCGTATTTATGTGAATTATTGTATTTTTTGAGAAATAAATGATATTAATCTGTATATTATACTAGCGATCCGCACGGAAAATATGACAGAAAATCACAAAAAAGCAATAAAAATATATTTTGATCCGATCGCTACCTACTTCACAGGATCAATTGCTAATCTGAAGATTGCTGGGAAATTTCACCGAAATCGCTCTAATCGTTTTGGAGTCCATAGGGAACTCATACCTCGATTTTTATATATTTACAATATTACAATAAATGGGGATGGCTTGGACAGATAACTTAAAATAGAATTAATAGTTTTTTTTTAGTGCCTGGATAGGTAGACGACTAGACGGGCCACCTGATGATAAGTAGTCACCGGCACCCATAGACTTCTGCAATGCCAGAGCACAGCAGAGCCGCTGCCTACCGTTCTTGTAGTTTACAGTACTGGAAATTATCCAATAACACAATAGCTAACATCGTCGTAAGTGCCGCTAACTTCAAGTTCATTATCAAGAAGTTTAAGTATTAACTTAATTAAGTTATTCCCTACTAGACAAACTTTGAATCTAGTTTAAACCGAGAATAACTCGCTTTTCGGTTTGTTTGTCTCATTGTTTTTATTAATTTTTATTTCACCCGGCATTTCAATTGCCAAGAGCGAAATTCGTAAACAAGAATATTGTATTTACTATTCTGTTTTAGGTATTCATGGACTTAGTTTTAATACTTATAAAAATTGATTAACATTTGACATGTTTTAAATATTTATTAGTTTAATATTACAAGTCTAGTAAATAAGTGTTTAAAAATAAAGATTGAAATATATAAATAAGTAAAAGTTTTTTTATTCATAAAAAGTACATCGACTTCAATAAAAAACAAATTAAGCGTCACTATAAAATTTGATTTTCCTTGATTTTTCTGAGATCCCATCATCAGATCCTGACTTGATGCCAATGGGACCAACTGGGAAGTATACCCTTTTAAACAAAAAAAGAATTTCTCGAATCGGTCCGGGCGTCTTCGAGTAATCGGGTAACATACATAAAAAAAAAGATTCCGACGAATTGTTAACCTTCTCCTTTTTTGAAGTCGGTTAAAGAGTAGCTTTGCTCGCGACTTCGCCCGCCTGGTAGTTATTTTTGAAAGAAAGGTATAAAATCCATGGAGCCATCTTAGGCTATTACCTCTATTTATATTATGCTATTCCATAGGAACCGTGCATTTTCCGGGACAAAAAGTAGCCTATGTCATTCTTAGACCCTTTTTTTTTTTTTTTTTTGTTGTCGCGGGGAAAGCGTTTTATTACTACCGCCCGCTCCGGGGGGAAGCGGAATAAGAATAAAACGGTTATGCTGGACTAGCCGGTCTTACGACCCAGCATCCCCCTCGCCCGGATGATGGCTATCCGGGCAGCCGCTGGGCCGAGTCCCTACCCCCTATGTACACCCCACCCGACACTACCAGCTAAAACCCCGCGGTGGCCTTCTTCGGCGCTTACGGAGCGATCCCGGGGTATTCTAAGGAGTGCTAGAATTGCTGCCGGAACCGCCCCTGCGCGGTGCTGCGTAGCAGCCCATCTCCATGGGAGGGCTTAGGAGCCCCCGCGCACCGAACAACGACAGCGAACGAGGCCTTACCACACGCGCTGCCGTCCATCTCGGGGTCGCACGATGCTCCGAAACTGGGAGTGCATCGATTCGGGCTGACAGCCCCCCGCTGCGAGCCCGCGACCCCCGATGGCCCCTATTAGTCGCCTCGTACGACAGGCAGGGGTTACCGTGGTGGAATTCAAACGCCCCCGTTCCACAGGGCGGGAGACGCCGGTCAGTCGTCCACCCGGCGCCTCCTACGTCTTCTCTGGCGGCGGGAGGGATCATTTCGTTCCCGATCCCTCTCGGCACTCTCCTTCTGCGAGATGACGCTCTCGCAGAAGTGGGCCACCGCACGCCAGGACCTCCGGCTGGCGACCATGGACGACACCACGGCCGGCAGCGAGAGGTCTCCTCCGACGACTGCTCTGAGAGCGCTGCGCTCTTCGTCCCAGGCTGGGCACTCCTCCAACGTATGTTGGGCCGTGTCCTCGTGGCAGTTGCCACAATGGTGGCACACGGCAGACACCTCCTTTCCGATCCGACACAGGAACGAACCGAAACATCCGTGGTCCGTCAGTACCTGCGTCAGCCGGAAAGTTGGCGCACCGTGGCGCCTGTCTAGCCATCTCATTCTTAGACCCTGCAACTAACACTAATGCAAAAAATTATATCGATACTACTCTGTAAAACAAAAATGAAACTGTCCCACGGGAACCTTAAATTTTTCTATTATATCAAAAAGCCTATGTGCTATTCCAGACTATAATCTATCTCTGTGCCAAATTTCAACTAGATCCGTCCAGCCGTTCGGGCTTGATTGAGTAACAAACATCCATTCTAAAATTCGAATTTATAATAAACTAGCTGTTGCTCGCGGCTCCGCCCGCGTGGAGGTCATGTTTGGGAGAAAAAGTATATTATACAAAATACGATTTTTCATGCGTTTAACTTAAAAAAATAAGGATTTTCATACAAACTTTGATCCCCTATTTTAACCCCTTAGGGATGATTTTGAAAAAAATTAGAAACACGTATTTCTTTATTTCCTACCAAAAGTCTAAATATGAATTTCCAGATCCCTAAGTCGAGGAATTATGGATTTCCCATACAAATTTTGAACTCCTATTTGACCCCTTTCAAGGTTGTTTCTTGAGAAAAAAGGTAGCCTGGGTCGTTTTCAAATCGAGGGCCAAAAACATATAATCTGATTTTATTCTCATGTTGTATCTGCTATCAAAATTAACATTACTATTAATAAATAAGTTCTCTGTGGCGCTAATGTGCCCAGTATAACAAATCCCATACCTCTATTAATTACGAAGATATACCCATAAAACTAACTCAAATCTCAGAAGTGTGACGTAAGCCAAAGTTTATTTTTTGTTAATTGCTTCATAAATTAACAATGTGTGCTGAAAACTGCACATTTTATTTTTCCATTGTCTAATATAGTTTTCTATGAAGAATACTACCCGTTAAAACAATATTAAGTATTAAAAAATATAAGATTTTACAGCTAAATAAAACTGTGTCTTTTAAAAATATCAGTTGTGTATCCGTTTTCAAACTTAAAAAAAAACCCAATTGGAACCTCTCTACTACCCCGCCTCCCACTTCACGCGGTCCCCTGTGATCAGTTGTCGACGAACGCGTGTGCTGGTTTGCTGTGTACGACGCTTTTTGGGCAAAAATTTGAATATCAGGTAAAATTTTAAACTTGTTGCCAAAATCTTGTCATTAGTGTTTTCATTGCTAATTATACTTACCTATGTCATATTTCGTATATGATTTATTTCGTTAATTAGGCATAATAGGAGTATGATTTTTCTGATTCAAGATTATGTTCTAGAACGTTACATTTTGGTGATAAATTCAAAATAGTGTCAAAATTCTCAGTCGTGTTACTTTCATTCGTGTCGATTCACGAGTGACACGAATGGTATTGATTGTCTCACGAATGATATATTTTATACGTAAATGTCATACTTAAGTAAAAATGGCTAAACCGAAGAAGAATTAGAAAGGCGAAGAATAGCTAGAAGAGAAAAGTACAAAATAATTAGTGACATTGTCAACCAGTATGCCACTATAAAACAATTGAAGGAATCACTGCGAACTAACGAATCGTTGATTCATATGGATTTTTCTGAAAATTACTCATACAAATATGCAGAGGAAGTTCAGAGCATGCATTTTGGTGGCAGTCGTGGTCAAGTATGCCTCCATGCAGCTGTGATTTACTTAAAAAAATGAGCTGGGTGCAACTGAACCCTACTCCATTTGTACAGCTAGTGAATGCACCCGGTATGATGTAGCGGCGGTATGGGCTCATCTAATTTACTTGATAAAATTTGTTTACAATAAGTCACCACAAATTGATCGCATCCACATTTTGCCAGATGGCCCCTCTAGCCAATACAGAAATAAATATATTTTCTATATATCAACGCAATTTAAGAATGATTTTCCACAATTGAATCTTGTTACTTGGAATTACCAAGAAGCTGGGCACGGCAAAGGTGCCCCTGATGGCATTGGTGCCGTAATTAAAAGAACTACCGAAGTGTCAACAGGATGTTAGAACTTTTCTGCATTTGTAGACGTTATTCAAAAGAACGTTATAAACACAGAAATTGGAATTATTCAGGAGCACGAAGTCAAGATAAAGGAGTTAATGCTGCCGAAATATATAGCTACTTTTAAGGGGACTGTGACAGTCCATCAGGTAAAATCAATAACCCTAACAATATAATATCACTAATTGACTAGGTATACTGAAATATTGATTCTACATAATAATATAATATTTTTTCAAGTCGTATGGGATAACTCTGCCTATTTGGATTTTAGGAAGAAAAGTTGTTTTGAATGCTTAAACACCGCTTGCATACATGAGAAACACATAAGGTATTTTAAAATATATAATGCGCCCGTTGAATCGGAAGCAATTGTTGCTAATATAAACGTAATACCGGAAAATAAAAAGGTCAAAGTTCTAAGCGACATCAAAATTAGCTATGGCTACATAGCTTCAACATCAGATGGCGAGATATCACAGACTACGAGTCTTCGCAGCGTTAGACGCTCTTGGACAAACAAAACTTTTATAAAAGATCACACCAAGGCATCAGTGCATGAAAAAGAGTTCCTTAAATTTATCGGAAAATCTAAAGATGGTGATGATTCTTTGTATGATTTAATGACTTTATTAAATCCTTACAAGTTAAGTATTGATGATGACTGACTATGAATCGTGAAGACTGAAATGAAAATATGTACCAATGATTAAAAGAAATTATGTTAAAAAAAGAAATTAAATACTAAGGGAAGTTTTAATATTATTTATGTTGACGATGATTAGGTTAAAAGAAAACTATGTTGTGTTAATTATTTTATATAGAAATTATAATAATTATCATTAGTGTAATTTTGATCTCATGAGTAAATTTAGAATTATCATTAGAAGAATTTTATTTCTCATTTGTGTCACTCAAAATGTTGATTTATGCACAAATATTCAAATAAATAAGTGGTCCTTTTGATTAAAATGTGTTTTATTTACAAACAAATGCACCCGTGTAATAAAAAACACCAATATCACAAATATTTTTTTTTCATGAAATTTATGCTTTTTTGGCCCTCAATTTGAAAACGACCCGCCTATGTCCTTCTCCAGGATATAATCTATCTCCTTGCCAAATTTTATTGCAATCTAGGCAGCCGTTTAGTCGTGAAGAGGTAACAAACAAATAAACAGAGTTACTTTCGCATTTATAGTATTAGTATGGATAGTAAGTAACATTTTTAGGATTCAAAAGAAACTTAAGGAAACCATGCGAAATTTTTATGCGTCTTAGCCCTTCATCAGTTTAACGCGAATAAGAAAATAATCGACATCAGCAGTCGAGATATGACAGAAATAGCATAGCACATGTTAAATATACGGTTACATTTGTGTGCCTCTTCTTTTTTAGAGTCGGTTGAAAGCAATTATGTAGTTAGTAATTTCAAGTCCCAGTGGATTCACAGAATTTCGGGTCTATTTTAAGCAGTGGGCAAAATCCTAAGAATTTCGGCGCCGCTGTACAACACTCTGTTAAACTTTAATAATCACCAGAGATAATAATTGTTGTGATAAGACTAAATACGACAGTTTTTTTTCTTTCAGTTGCTTCTGAAAATAAATCTGAATCATAAGGAGATATCGATTCAAGTTATATTTTTATTTATGCTGAAACCTATTAGAAGTCAGGGATAGTAGAAAATTTGTATAACTTATTTTTGCCCGCAGCTGCTAGTATGTTCCCGTAATTACGTTTATTGGTATCGTAATTGAAAGAAACTACACAGAAAAAACACTTTCAGCTTTTCCCCAATTTTCCGTGCACCCTTTTACAGTTATTCTTTTCCCATAAATGTTGTTTGAACATTAAAATTGTGGGCACCAAAAGTACATCGACTTCAATACAAAGCGCATTATGTATCCCTATAAAATTTAAGGGTTGCCCTCGATTTTGCTGAGACCCCATTATCAGATCCTGACTTGGTGCCAATGGGACCACCTGGGAAGTATACCCTTTTAAACAAAAAAAGAATTTCTCGCATCGGTCCAGGCGTCTTAGAGTAATCGGGGTATATTCGAGTAATATAAGTTATATAAAAAAAAAGATTCCGACGAATTGAGAAACTTCTCCTTTTTTTTAAGTCTGTTAAAAATAGCTAAATCGGTCCGGCCGCTTTAGAGTGACGATCTTACCGACAAACAGCATTTAGTTTATATATAGGTACAGTAGATTATTTTTACATAATTTTTCTTCCTCCTGGATTTCTGTATTTGTCCTTTTGTACAAATTTTCCAACAACTATATAATTATTGCGATGGTTAAAAAAGAAATAATCTTTAATTTCAGAGATTTGTTTTATTATATTATAAAAAAAATAATGCCATTTTTAGCTATAAATAAGAACATGACAGAAAATAAAGACGTATAATTGTAAAATATTTCAAATCTTTGAAGTAAATGATCAAAGGAACACGTAGAATTGTTTTCTACAGTATCTTAAGGGGACCGAGATCTTTAAAAGTAATTACATCGTTCTGTCACGATATAATCGCCAGCAATTAATTTGCTTACTGCAAACGTGTATCTTTTGCGATACAAACGATACTGAGACAGCTTTATTTCCAGAAGGCACTGTTCAAAAAGTCGTTACGTGCCGTTCAAAGTAAACAACTGTCTAAAGAAATAAATGGAATTGTCTTTTTGGGAATAATGGCTTGACAAATGTATTTAAATTTATTTTTTACGAGTAAATAATATTAATACTGACTTTTAGAAATCTTGCATCAAGTTTCATGTTACATATACATAGTCATAAATCGTAACGTGCGCCGTGGGGCAAATGGTGAAGAAGCGGTCGAGGGTCTAGTATCAGAGTACTCAGAAGGCCGCTAAATATGCGTGTGCCACTATGGCAGGTTTTACAACCTGTGTACGGTTGTCGCTATCCGGGTGGATATGAATATCCTACCACCAGAAAAATGCACTATGTATGTAATATGTACTAAGATTGCAGTTCACACCCCAGTCTAAAGACCATAATTGAGTTCTGCTATTTTGAAACTAAATAACCGGCGACTTGTGAAACTTATCTATTAGACCAGGGCATCCCAAACTGTGCGTCGTGACGCCCTGGGGCGTTGTTTGTCGATGCGGCCGAGTCGAGTGAGCGCCGAACACATGCCGAATTCTGACATTTTGTTGAATAACGCACTCGGAGTTTGGATAAAGAACAAGTACAGATCAAAAATAGACGTAAAGAAACAAGTGAGAGTAGCAATTTTCAAACTGAAGCCGCATCTTGAAACACTATGTTCAGAAAAGCAAGCACATCCTTCTCAGTAGCAACCAGCCAACAAGCCAAAGTAAAATAAATATCTCTTAATTTTTGGCTTATATTTTGGATTTGTTCTTATTTTCTAATAAAAAAAAATTAATTATTTAGGCCCGAAGAGGGGGGTGTCGTTAACAAATGCCAAATTCTCAAGGGCGTCGCAGTACAAATAAGTTTGGGAAGCCCTGAAATTAGACAACAAGCCATCTACGACCTAAGGTCCGGAGTAACACGTCAGTATACTAAAATTGTCACGCTTGGTTTTTATAAACAAATACTAATGACAACTATGTAGTCACACTTTAAAATTAGGGATAATATGTTCATGCCTAATGATTTCTTAATTTTACGCGAATATTACACGTTGAAATAAAACTAATTATACGGATTTTTTCGCGGTTTATTTTGCTTTTTTATCGCGATGTTTCGAAAGCTTCATGCCACAGTCTTCATGGTCACGGAGCGGACTCTATGAAGGCTAGTTTAATTTCAATATTTGGATGCCGTCACTATAACACCTAGTAGACCTTTCAGCATATTTCGTATATTATTCCATGAAGAGTAGATTAATATTTATATTTTATCTTTTCGATAAAATTACACAAAACACAGAATAGTTCACAGTAAAACAATACAATTTTAAGAGCTCATCATCCCCAGTTTAATAATACTGCAGCAAAGTGAATTGGTTCGCTAGTGGTCTAAAATAAATAGCACTGCGGAAAACTCAGCGACGAACTTGTAATAACGGAATCAGTAGTCGGGTTTAAAATTGTCCTCTCTTTCAGAATCGTATTCTGGCCAAAAAACATGTCATTCTGAATACATCTTTGCGTGAGAGATGATATATTGTGAATATTTTTTTGTTCAGGAAAGTTATTAGTTGTTGTGTTATTAGGTGTCTAATAATATTGGTAAAACATGCCAATTATTTAACCTCTCATGTATCACAAGGACACCGGTGGCCGGATAAAGGTAATAAGTACTGAATAAATACAAGCCAAAATAAACTTTATTTCAATAATATTTACGTTAGAAATACGCTTAATACGCAAGTCAATAAGAGCGAGTATAGCCAGTTTGGCGTGGCCAAGATGTCCAGATGATTCTTGAATAGTTAATAGATGTTCTAAGTTAGAAGTCCCTCTATGTCACTTTCTAGACATTTGCATTACGTCTTTGTTAAATTATATTTAATTTAGCCCGGAATAGAGAACATTAGCAATGATATAATTAATAAGGAATTAATAATATTTTATTCTCATTTTTTTTTAATTAACTTCGAATCACTCCACAGCAGACCTTCTGAGTAGGATCCTGTCTACAAAACAAAAGCTAATAATAATCTTATTCCAGCGAGTACTGCAGATAGCAAGCAGATATTCCACAGAATCGCTTTTAACTCCACTTTAAATTCAATATATTGTAAGGTTTTTGCTCGTGGTAGGATATTCATATCCGCCCGGATAGCGACCACCGTACACAGGGTGTAAGACCCGCCATAGTGGCACACGCAAGTGTGTCGCGTTCCGGGATCAGCCAGTGTACATCCGGTTTCTCTCGGGGGTCTAGAGTTGGGGTACAATGTTTGGCCATTTTGCGGCCTTCTGAGTACTCTGACAAGAGACCCTCGACCGCTTCTTCACCTTCTTGCCCATGGCGTAGTGTGAAGAACCAGGCCGGCATGATTGTGTTGAGTAGCGGGGGATAGATCGTCTCTCGATACTCTAATTGGACCGCACTGCGCTTACCATCAGGTGCGGTGCGGTCACTTTGCCGTGCCAGGATAAAAAAAAAAAGGTTAAACTCTTGCAAGAATAAAATAAACATAAGTGCTACAGTGATTACAACCATCTCATAGCTATAAAAAGTATCATAGTTATTATCAATAAGTATCATATTATTGACTACCTCCGTGGCGCAGCGGGCGAGGGGCTTTGAAACGAGACGCCGTGGGTTCGATTCCTGCACTGAAACAAATGTTTGTGTGACGATAATTGTTTATGGTCAGGGTGTTTTGGGACCGTAGACCCTCGTAGTTCTTGATACCCACGATACAGGTTTTACCTAATGTGGGGTCAGAACTATGTACGTGATTGTTGGGTGTATTTATTTATATATCCTAGAATACATCAGTCATTTATAGAGAATTCTGTTAAACAATAATTCATGTCAAAGAAAACAAGACTCATGGCTTTAATAGATACGTTGCTTAATAATTATAGTGCAAATCAAGATATGACTACATTATATCACATACATTGACAACATATATTGGCGGCTATTGGCGGGCATGATTGTGTTAGTAGCGAGGGATAGATTGTCTCTCTTCCACGCTAGAACCACGTATACTGGCCTACGTAGCCACAACTTCGTGGTGGCTACCACCCAGACTCGAACCAAGAGGTTCACAAATTCGTATTTTTGCCGCACTATCGAGCTATGGAACAACTTGTCAGCTACCGTTGTCCCTCCTTCCTATGATCCTGGGTCCTAAAGGCACAGTGTGAAGACGCTACACAGCAGGCTGGCATGATTATGTTGAGTAGCGAGGTATAGATTGTCTCTCGCTACTTGATACTGTAACTGGACGGCACTGCGCTTACCAGGTGCAGTCACCTTGCCGTACCAGGATAAAAAAAACAAATTCAAATTATAATAAAATAAAATTAATAAGACCCGTATCAGTGTAACCAAAAGGCATATTACTTTATACAAGCTTATCTACCCGGCGAGCACAATGTACCTGGGGAAATAACAATAAAATGAGCTGGTTATACGCAGTCACCGCTGCCGTTACCGTTGTACTATGATCCAATTATATTTTATATTGTAGCCGCCATTTAAATAGGAGTTTCGGATTTTTGTCCACAAAAATATAATTAAACGCTTCTTTATTAAAATTATCAAAATATACGAGGATTTTAGCATATAAATGAAAACTAGAACTCGCTTCAGATAAGTATATAAATACACGTCTGTAATATGTATACATCTGTAATCCTTGAAAGGGATTAGCAGAGGTGTAACCAGTACACCCACTTTTCGTCGAATTTATTACGGTCCCATAATGTGATAGGGGGCGAGCCTATCGCCTTACCGGGCGCAATTCCAGACTCCGGGCTGATACTGAGCATTTCTAAATAGAAAAACCCAATATCACTTACCCGACCCGGGGATCGAACCAGAGACTTCAGCACAGAATGCGCAATTACAACAGCGCCACCGGGGCAGTTTCAGATAAGTATAATAAGTGTATTTATATTATGATGCTGAGTCAATGCCAGTACATACTTATATATAGCAATTTATTTACATACATCTTAAGTCTTTTTGCTATAAAAAGTACATAAAACCAAACGCCAATCATATGTACGATTATTCGTCCCTTTTCCACCAAAGGATCAGTAGGAAACTGTCCGAAAATAATTTTTCCTGCTCAGTTAATCCTACAAAAGAATCCAGTAGAGCGAACGAATGGACAACGAACGGTTATATCGGTATAATAATTGTCCACTCTTTTCTTTATTTTATTTCTATGTGAGTTATGACTAAAAATAACAAAATAATGATTTATTTATACCTTGACAGCCTCCGTGGCGCAGCGGGCGAGTAGCCGGCTGTGAAACGAGAAGCCGTGGGTTCGATTCCCGCACCGAGACAAATGTTTGTGTGACAGATGGATATTTGTTTCAGGTCTGGGTGTTGTGGGACCGTACTCCCTTGTAGTTGTTGATACCCATGATACAGGTTTTACCTAGTGTGGGGTCAGAACTATGTGTGTGACTGTTGGGTGTATTTTATTAATTTATACCTAGTCACCAAACAATTCTTGCATATCGTTATCTATTCAGGAATACTTATGTAATCCTACGTATGCACATACATATTTATTACAGTAAATTAAAATACGTCGTCATAGTTACTAACTGGTTTCTTAGTTCACAAACCTTATATAGGTTTAACTGTCTGTCAGTTAATTTTTAAGTGAATACCGTAAAAATGGGTAAAAGCATTTCGATCCAAGTTTCATTATTATGTACGTTACGCGAAACTAGGCAAAATGTAGGCTATCCAAAAGGTTGTCGCGCCAGCAAATTCCTACAGTTTATAAATAAAACAATTATGACACACCATAAATATTTATAAAACTACGAGTATGGCAAAAATTTACAATAGGTAAACAAAGTCGCTAGCTTTGTTTTTTATGTATGGAATGTTTCGTTCTTATAGTATCAAATTTAGTTCCTCACGTAACCGCTAGAGGTGCTGTATATTTCGTCATATAAATATTTTACGTTGTTGCTAGCATACATACGTGAGAAAAACTCAGTAGCTACTGTGGTGTCTCGCTACCTTTAGTGTAATCTACATATTTAATTTTATAATAAATAATAATACACTCAACAGTCACACATATAGTTCTGACCCCACACTAGGTTAAACCTGTATCGTGGGTATCAAGAACTACGAGAGTCTACTGTCCCACAACACCCAGATCAAAGAATCAAACGTCTGTCTGTCATACAACCATTTGTCTCGGTGCGGGAATTGAACCCACGGCCTCTCGTTTCTCAGCCAGCTACTCGCCCGCTGTACCCGGCGATAATGTCGCAAAACAGATAGCATGCAAACATGCCATTACTAAAGTATCAACGCCCGTAGCTAAAGTCTTTTTTTATGGTAAAAGGGGGCAAACGGGCAGGAGGCTCACCTGATGGAAATTGATCACCGCCGCCCATGGACATCTGCAACACCAGAGGGCTTGCAAATGCGTTGCCGGCCTTTATTCTAAAAAGTCTAATAACAGACTTTTTAGAATAAAGGCCGGCAATTCTAAAAATATTTTACTGAAATATGTGAAAATATCTAAATTTGATGGAAACTAGCTTTTGCAGCCTTTTTAGCCTTATATAACGTTCAGGAGACTGAAACCCCAGAGAATAAAGCAGTTTAAGTCTTCTCGAATTTTAAGAACAGCTTTTCCAACTTTTCTTTTCCTAAAAACCCTTTTTGGAAAATTTAAAATATATGAAGAAGTAAGCTAACTCAGTTCAGTTCCCAAGATGAATTTACCAACGAACAGTATTATTTATATAGTTGTTATTTCAATATCTGTTTTAAACCAGCAACAGAATATAATCCTGTAAAAGTCTAGTTTTTTTCAATTTATTTGTATCTGCAAAGCAGCTTTACTGCAGACATTTGCTTTGTTCTACCCATTTTAATCATTTGAGCATAAAAAAGGGCGTTCATAGTAGTAGGTATATCAGCCATGCGAGGGTTTAACATTAACAAGTTATAGATAGATAGGTAACTCTTTATTAAACTTCAGAAAAATATACATAACAAGAAACCTTACAACTATAGTTTGTTAAAATAGGCGGTCATATCACAGCGATCTCTGCCAGATATCTGATATTATTGACTTGGTCTAACACTTCATAAATACAAATACACCCATAATGCTGAATAAAATATTATGACTTATTGTTTGCTACGATCTTTTCCATTCCAGTTAATCAATAAAATAATTTTAGGAACCAATATCATATCTATAAAACTGATTCGTGATTCTAGATTTTAAAATAAAATAGTACAAGTTCGATATTAACCACGATTTTTGTCGCAACTGGATTTAACGTAAAATTTTCCAAAAAGCTTTTCCATTTGACTGATAAAAACAAAGTGACGGTCCGGCGGATTAACTACGACCGGACTCCGGATCCATTGACATAGTAGATGAAAGGGATTCGTAAAGCTGGCACAAAGATATGTATATATACGAGATGGATCTTATTTTAGTGTAAGCTGCTTGAAAAAACTACTTCATCGCCTTATAGTTTTAGGGACAAACGTTTGAGTGACAGACAGATATTTGTGTCCGGGGTCTTGGTGTTGTGAGCCCGAAAGTCTCTCGTAGTCCCTGATACCCACAACACAAGACTCGTATCTAAGTGTGTGACAGTAGGGTGTTTTTTCAAAAATAAAAAATAGTTGGAGCATTTCATCAAGATAAACTTCAAATTACGATGCATATATGCGTTAACTTGAGGAATTATGGGTTGTCCATACAAATTTTGAACTCCTATTTGGTGAAAGAGGTGCCTTTCAAGACTATTCTTGAGACAAAAGATTGCCTATGTCCTTCTCCAGGATATAATCTATCTCCTTACCAAATTTCATCACAATTCAGCCGTTAAGTCGTGAAAAGATAACAAACAAACATACATACAAGCAAATAGAGTTACTTTCGCATTTATACTATTAGTATGGAATTCATGAAAATAGGATTTTATTTATTCATTCCTCCATTCCAAAGTAAATTAATTTATAATCTCCGATAGAACTTTGTAGAGAAGCTTGGTTTCCTCTTGGTATCGGATTCAAAAGATCGGATCTCTAATCCGGCCTAATTCATTTTGAGGTGTTCTGCCTATTGAATAACCATATATATCTTATTCGGTATTAATCTGGCAAATGAAATTAAATCACTTATCCAATGGTTTGGAAAGTATTCAATCTTTATATATATAATTCTACTGTACGTGTATATGTCACTGAATTCCTCCTAAACGGCTGGACCGATTTGAATGATTTTTTTGTATATGTTTGGGTGGCGCCCTGGATGGTTTAGATTCACAAATCTGCCCGGCAGATGGCGCTACAGTCGGTGTGGCGCTGCTTTTACGGGCATGACGACGTCTGCAGCGCCCGCTAGTAAAATATAAATTGTTTTGATAAAAAGTATTTTGGGTTGAAAATACATCTTTGTACAACTTCTGCGGTGCGGTTGGCGAGTATCCGACTGTGAACCGATAAGCCGCGGATTCGATCCCAGCACTAAGAACAAATGTGTAGCTTCTTCTTCTTAAGTGACACACACATTATTTAATATAATAAACGTTATCCTCTAGCTCGTAGGTTTATGTAAGTATTGAATCTGATATAGGAGTCTGGAATCTGTGCCCGGTATGGCGATAGGCTCGCCCCCTATCACATTATGGGACCGAAATTCGGCGAAAAATCGGTGTACTGGTTACACCTCTGCCTACCCCTTCAGGGATTACAGGCGTGAGTGTATGTGTGTGTGTGATTATTCAAATATTCGTGGCGAAAACGACCGTCTATGAATTTGAAAAATATATAAACTACAATGCAATGAAAGACAAATTAAACTAGACTGACTTCTCAATTCTGGTCATTGATTTCCACAACTTATTTAACCTACACGCTCTCGGGTACAAACTACTTTACACGGTCGATTGATCCGCAAAATTTTTCATATCCACTGGTTTATTTTATAAGTTCTCAATAAAAAGCCGTATTTTTATTCGTTGAATTATCCATATAGAAATATATGAGATACTAGCTGTTGCTCGCGGCTCTGCCCGCGTGGAGGTCATGTTTGGGAGAAAAAGTATACAAACAAAATACCAATATTCATGCGTTTAACTTAAAAATGACGGATTTTGCTACAAACTTTCATTCCCTATTTTACCCCCTTAGGGGCGGAATTTCCAAAAATCCTGAAACATATATTATTTATTTTTAACTTAAATGCCAAATACTAATTTTCATGAATTTAACTTTAAAAATGACGGATTTTCATACAAACCTTTATCCCCTATTTTACCCCATTAGGGGTAGTATTTCCAAAAACCCTTCCTTAGTGGATGCCTACGTGATAAAAGGTACCTACTGTCAAAATTTCAAGTCTCTAACCCCAGCCGTTTAGGCTGTGCGTTGATCGATCAGTCAGTCAGTCAGTCAGTCAGTCAGTCAGTCAGTCAGTCAGTCAGTCAGTCAGTCAGTTTCTTCTTTTATATATACAGATTGGGCTTTTCCAATACTCGTTTATCCACCTCAATGATATCAATAAGGTACTTATGTTTTTTTTTTATAGTATAGTCCGACAAACGAGCCAGTGGGTCACCTGATGTTAAGTGATCTCCACCGCGCATGAACATCCACAACACCGAAAGTGTCATGTATGCGCTGTCGGCCTTAAAGGAACAGGAATAGGGATTAGGAAAGGGAAGAGGGGAATCTGGGCCTCCGGATATCTCACATACCCTACGAAACGCTAAAGTAAACTGTCACTTTACGTTGGTTTTCTGTGAGACAGTGGTACTACCCCGGTCGAGCCGGCCCATGCATGCTGTAGACAAATATGTCTACAGCGTGGCTCTACCACTTCCACTTCTTATGTTCCTGAATTCAACTTCAAGATTTAAAGCATAAACTTAAATTAGCGGCCTTTTAGTTCATTATAATACTAGCCCTGTATTAAACATTGTCCCACTGCTGGGCACGGGCCTCCTCTGCTAATGAGAGAGGTTAGGCCGTAGTCCACCACGCTGGCCTAATGCGGGTTGGTAGACTTCTCATACCTTCGAAAAATGCTCAGATATGCAGGTTTCCTCACGATGTTTTCCTTCACCGTTAAAGCAAGTGATAATTAACATTTTAATACACACATAACTTTAGAAAAGTCAGAGGTGTATGCCACTTGGGTTTCGAACCTTCGACTTTCGTCTTGGCAGTCTGTACCGCAACCAACTAGGCTATCGCTGCTAGTTAGTTTATTGCCAAGTATGAATTTAATTAAGAATTCTATAAATCTAAAGTAAAACAGAATTTATCAGAGATTCTGCACTTAGCCAGTGCTTAGAGGTTATCTTTAATTTGTTTTGTAGCGTTAGTAATACTAATAATTGTAATAGAATGACGAGACTCCAATACGGAAAAGGGGTAATTTTTATCAGGGATGGTCGATTCTCTGGTTTCCAAAATATATGATTTATATCGATTGGCGTTGAAAATACTATGAAAACTATTAATACAAACAAATATATTTTATATTTGATCTGTTTATTCAGGTTATAAAATGAACAAAATCATTCCAAAACCTATGCGTTTGACCTCTACGCAATTATGCCCTTTTCGCTTAATAAACAATATAGATATTTCCCTCGAACTCGTCGAACCGAGAACACGAAATGATATCGAGTTTACACGATAAATAAAACATTACAGTGTTTGAGGTAATAGGAAAAGTTGTGATTTCGATACTATAATAACAAGTGCCTCCGCGGGACAGAGTACAATATCGATCGGCCTACTTGGCTATCACGGTTCATATTTCAAATCAGTTTTAGGTACCTATAGGTCATGCTTTGAAGTTTATTTTATAAACTACGTATTTAAAGCTGCTTTAAAAAACCATTAAGTTTTTTTTATGCTGGCATGGCAAAGTGACCTCACTGCCCCTGATGGTTCCGTGCCATCCAGTTAGAGTATCAAGTAGCGAAAGACAATCTATCCCGCGCTACTCAACACTATCATGCCGTAAAGTATCAAATAGTCATCAGGTAAATAACAAACAGTATTCTGAAGTCATAAAAAAATTAAGGAGATTCTCGTCTATTTGATATCAATATTCCTCGGTTACATCCAAACCTACAATCATATAAAAGAGTAATATTTCATCTTCCTTATGGAGAAATAACGATAACTGCACAACTAGCGTAGAAAATCCCTTATCCGATCATTTGCCTAACCGCTTATCATTTATAACCAAAACAAATATCCATTTACAAGGATTCTCACAATCAGGAAAACGTCAAATGACCCTCGCAATGCCATATGGCCTTGAATTTTGCCAAAGAATATCCTTGAAATAAATTTTGGCATGGCATTTTGAAAAACTGCGTAAATTGGATGTACAATATCTAAAATCTAGCAAAAAATACTAAATTAGATACATGTACGCTTATTCCAAATAAGGAAGAAAAAGAAATAAGACCTGAAACAAATTAAATACTTGTTTTAGGTCTGGGTGTTATGGGACCGAAAGTCTCTCTTTGTTCCTGATACCCACGACACCAGACTCGTAAATGTGCTGAACTCAGGAATATGTGTGTGACTGTTAGGTTTTATTTATTTATACCATTATTATAATCAGTGAACTTTATTTATCAAAAGATGCTAAAATAAATCGAAAAAATATACACGGTTATAGTCCATACGCAGTTAATTTGTAAATCTCACATTGTTACATAACATAAATTAACGCTGGTATCTATCCATCTAAGTAGTCAAAAGTGTTAAGAGTACATCAACGGATAGCCCAGTATGTTTTCATCACGACATAGCTGAGTCTGTCATCAAATCAAGCACAAATTCTAATCCCGGGCAACTCGTATGTAATCTTTCGTAAAAATCTCACGCGTGTCGCGTTGCGGGATCACATGTAATCGGTATTTATGTTTTTCAATGTTATATTACCCATTTCCCTATTCCGGTTTTTGTCGAGGGTCTCGGTTACGATGTTTGGCCGTTTCGCGGCCTTCTGAGTACTCTGACACTAGACCCTCGACCGCTTCTTCACCTTCTTGCCCATGGCGTAGTGTGACGAAGCCAGCATGATTGTTTTGAGTAGCGCGGGATAGATTGTTCTCTCGCTAATCGATACTCTATTTGGACGGCACTGCGCTTACCATCAGGTGCAGTGTGGTCACTTTGCCGTGCCAAGATAACAAAAAAATAACAATTAATGCTGCATAGTAAAATCGCACACTCAAATGCAAAGCTAGATTCATAGTCACTCACAAGTACACGCTAAACTTGCATAACACTAATTGGCTAATGAACCCTCTTTGTAACAAAACATCTTACATACTCTAAGATCTTACCATTCAAAATAATGCAAAACTCTAATTCCACAAAACTGAGGCAACACATTTGCGTTTGTCACACGAAATGACAGCTCTGCGTTACCTCAACGGCATTAGTTTAAAACACGAGATGTTAGACAATGGCTCTCAAAAGACCCTCCAGACGCCTGTTGAATTGCGACCGTCCAAACTTATGTACAATATTGAAGGCAACAGAGCAACAAAAGGGTTTAAATAATTGCTAATGAACCTCTCCCGGCTTATTCACTGGGTGTCTAACGTGAAACTTCGTCTCCAGATGAAAATAACAGACCCTTTATGTTCACCAAAGCAAGAAATTGCACTGTAATTTTATTGGGATTTTACGACTTGAATGAAACTTATGTGCGGGCTTTTGTAATTTGCGTTTGTCGGCTTGCTTCGCAGAGCACGTACTTATATATGCTTTGTTACGTTAATGTTCTAGTTATAAATGAAAGATGATTATAATTAAGGCTAGGTAATTGTGGACGACACTTATATTTTTAGATTTCTTGTATACATATTATAAAATTAGGGGACAGGACTTACTCGCGCAATATTGAATGGTATGAATAATAATAATACTAGCCCTGTATTAAACATTGTACCACTGCCGGGCACGGGCCTTCTCTACTAATGAGAGGGGTTAGGCCTAATGCGGGTTGGTAGACTTCACATACCTTCGAAATTCTTATGAGAATTCCCAGGTATGCAGGTTTCCGCACGATATTTTCCTTCACCGTTAAAGCAAGCGATAATTAACATTTAATACACATATAACTGTAGAAAAGTCAGAGGTGTGTGCCATTTGGATTTCGAACATACGACTTTCGTCTTGACAGTCCGTACTACAACCAACTAGGCTATCGCTTCTATAATGAATGGTAAGACTCAAACTTATTTAATTCCCTATTTTCACGGCTTGACTGACTATTAAATATTACGCCATTAGGATCCATTCTCTAATTATATAAGAAAAAACTTATGTTAGAAATGAACCGTACACGTACGTACATGCATAATTGACACTCACGCCTGTAATCCCCGAAGGGGTAGGCAGAGCTGTAACTAGTACACCCACATTTCGCCTAGTTTTTTACCGTCCTATGATGCGATAAGGGGCGAGCCTAACGCAATACCGGGCACAATTTCAGAGTCCGGGCTAATACTGAGCATTTTATAATAGAAAACACCAATATCACTTTACCCGACCCGGAATCGAACCCGAGACCTCAGCATAGCAGTCGTACCGCGTACGCAATTACAATTACACGTACAATGTACTTTAATTCCAAACAAGTTTGTACGGCTCAGAAAATACCTTAAAAAATGTTAAATATTCTTGAAGATATAAATAATTATTTTTATTTGCCATAAAAAAATTATGCTAAGCTACGCCAAGGACTCAATGTTGCAAAATTTATTGTGACAAAATTAATAACGATAAATATATTTTGTTAAAGTTCATTATCATACCGCGCCACGAGCCAAGAATTAAAATCTGTGGCTGGTATTTTAGGGTTACCAACCCCGGAATTCAAATACTAGGATTTGAAGTTAGAAAAACCCGGACAATTCAGTTTAAAAACAGGACGCATCTTTGTTTTAAAAATAGCGTAAACACTTGCAAGCCGAGACGCCGCCCCTAAAGTAAGGATTGCAAAAGTGGTGCAAATTTTAAAATACAGGACCTTATCAGAGCGCTTTAAAAACCTAGGACGCTGCTTAAAAACTATCCAGGACACCCCAGGACACTCTAAAAACCAGGACATGTCCTGAGAAAACAGAACGGTTGGCAACTCTACGGTATTTGCATATCTAATGCTGGATTTTTTGATCATAAGCTTCAGACTCGTAATGACTTCTTAATGAGGCCGCAGAAAAGGCTCTTAGCAGAAACAATATTTACGCACATTCATAATGAGCGGGGAAGTGACTTACTCAAAACTCTTTGCATTTTTACCGCAATATAGAGGCAGCGGCGGCTGCGCCACGCATACAAATATACTTATCAGTGTTATTAAATCTCACATCTCTATGTAAAAAGGTATTTTTGCGCCGGGTTTAAGTCGTAAAACGTAGTGAGATACTGTGGTGAAATTTGGGACAATCACAGTAGCTGTGTTAATTTTATAATTCTAGACAACATGTGCGTAGGTTGTCATCTATACTCTATTTTTAATTAGATAGACTAAAATGACATTTGGTGGGTTGCCTCGTCAACGTAAGTAAAAATAGTGATGTATCCTGGAGTGATCGAGTATTTCGATAAAAAATCGGAACATTGTGATTAATTTTCTTTTACATTTTGTTTAAAGTATTCGTTTGAATTTGCGTCGATCAGTAAATTAAAAACCCAAGTTCGGTAGTAACACTAAAAAAGTGTTACTACCGATTTGTCTATTTATGCTTCCAGCAGCAGTGTGTTAAATTGTCGTGTTCCGGTACAACAAAGTCTTCTTCTTATGGCTTAATGTTCTCTTTGGAGGAACAATTCCACGATATTTTCACCGTCAAGTAATATGATATAAAATACCGGATGGACTAGACTAAATTCTAAAAATTATACAGACAATTTGTTTCTCATTTTGAATCCTTTCAGAATTCGAATAGTGATTTTTAACCAATAGGAAGGTATATTTAGAAACTATAGAACATATTATATTATATTTCTATAGTTTCCAAGTTGATGATTAAGTTATTGGACATTTTGAATGATATGCAGGACTTGGTAATTTTTGCCTGGCATTGTCCCTGTTCTACGGCAGGTGTGTTGGTACTTACCATCATCGATTATCATGCTTCTTAATAGAGTAAGCAAAGTTGCGGCGTGTAAGTTTTCGATATAGTTAGAGTATTTTATATTACTGCTATTGTGTAACAAAAATAGAGATAGATAAAGACATTTAGCTCTCAGGCAAGCTAGAAAGATTCTGAGGTATCTGTATATACTAGGCACCATTTCGCCACATCAATAGTTGGACAGGAAGATTTGTTTTAAATCCAATCTTTCATGTATATAATGCAGATTCCATCACTTCACACTATATACCGTAAACAAACTTGGGGTCGTACATAAAAAAACAAGGTTACCATACCGTCCACAACATTACTGTGGTCTCTTCAGAATGCCACGCAGCATATTTCATTTTAATGTTCGACCGCCTCCGGCCGTCACTCTTACCGGCCTCCATTCAACTCGCTAATTACAAATTTCAGCAATTAAGTTTTTCGTTCACTCAATTACAGACATTATAACTTGACTAATTTCGGGTATATAAATTAAAAACCAGCGCATTTCCATTAACATTTATTTTGTACATAAGTACCTACCTATTCTAATGAAGAAGCTTATATAAAATAACCATTTAGGTATTATATCTGTAAGATGATATGAAAAATCGCTAAACGATTGATAGGTGACAAATTTAATATCAAATTATATTTTTCGCAACTATACTGGATATATATAACATATAAATGACCGTAGTTTTGTAGGCATAATGATTACAAATCCTTTGCATAATATTAATACAGCTAATAAAAAAATGTAGCCGCGTACCAACCGTTTAGCTTCACAGAGATCGGGCTTATTTAGATTTGAACAGTGCATACAACATTACAAAAAATCACAATATGCAAATCAAATAAATTACCACAGTATAAAAACATATGAAAGATATACTCATAACTGGTACTATTACTCGTTTATTGGTTTGACCATTCACTGGGTTTGACACACTGTTTTCCCATAATAAATAATAGTGCATAGAAAATTATTTAAGTTATGTATTCAATGGATCTTACTTTATAGCTGTTTATTTTTTTATTTAGTAATTGCAAACACGAGGAACGTTCAGGCTAGTGCAAAAAATTATATATTTCAAAATTCTATGGAGTCTTTGACCCATGATATTAACAAAAATAAAATGTGCTTTATGGAATATTTTTACAGTTTTAAAGTAGAACCCATTGTAAACTTCACAATGACTAATCCTTAACTAAATTAAACCATGGATTGATCCTACAGGAAATGTATTTAATAAATACTAACATTTCAATAAAGGAAGCCTCGGTTACATTACATACATACATGGAACACGTAAAAAATCACACTGAAGTGTATCAAGAATTTTAATCAGATTTTTGTAATAGTAGTTTTGATAATATTATACTAATATAATTTGAAATGCATAAATAAATGACTAAATTGACCGCCATTTTTTATAGTGTCTGAGATCTAGGTAGCCCAGTTATTATAGACACGCTTTGTTTCTGATAGAACACATTAACCCCAGTGTGGGCTTAGGCAAATAAATTTTGGTATAATTAATTCTTAATAAAATTCAATACTAAAATTATGCAATACATTTATACTTAATGAAAACATAATATTCAGTAATATCCTAACAATAGTCCATTCAGAGTCACAAATAATACAGTCTGCGATATAAAAATAATATTACAAACCTAACCTATCTAATACATGTAATTATTACAAATAACGTGTATACCATTTATACAAAGACGTTTTTTCTTTTTTTATATTTTTTTTCTTTCCGACTATAACGCAAAAGCACCCATACACTTATAATGAGTTAAATGCTGAATTCAAAAGGCAAAACACGTCACAAAACTTCCGAGCACACAGGCGTGGCTCATTTGCATTCATCACTCGTAAAAAAATTATACACAGAAATGGATATTTTATAAATACACATTTCTGTCAAATTGAGACACAAAAAATCCAAGTTAAATTTATTTTAAGTAAAAAAATAATAATACAATATTGTCCTGATACTAAATAAAACCGCCAGAATTGTGTAGCATAGTAGAAGCTATTAATAATAAAAACAAAACTAAAAACTTCTTCTAGATAAATGCTTTTCTGAAATATAAAATATATTTTTGAGCATACATAGAGATGTTACAGCAATCAACCCAATGAAAAAAAAACAAAATCAAATATCAATTGATTCCATTAATTTAGATATTTTAAATGACGTAAGAAAACATGTTTTTTTCTTAATTTCTAAATAGACAAATGCAAACGAGCCACTGTGTCAGCGTCACAAACGTAAACTCTAAGTTCTAAACAGGAAGACCTGGCAAAATAATAGCGACCACAAAGCGAAGAACATGCAACAATGTCCACAAGCGGGAATCGAAGGAAACGTGCTAAAACATATTAGTACATCGGCGACGGCGTCTTCAAGCGCTGTGTTCAAATGTGAAAGTCCATAATTTAATGCATAAAGTGTATAAAATTTAAATGTGTGTAATAAAATGTGATAATTATAGACTCGATATGTCCAACTCTTGCAAACATCCAGAAAAGTGACAGAATGTGTAATGAACGGTAGGCAGCGGCTTTGCTGTGCCCTGGCATTGTAGAAGTCTATGGGCGGCGGTGACTACTTACCATCAGGTGGCCAGTCTGCTCGTCTGCCTACCGAGGCACTATAAAAAATAACATGCTATGGTCAATAAAACATGTAAATTTAAATAATTTAGCTAATACATATTATATAAGGAATAAAAGTTTTGAGAGCGGACGTATCTCCTCTTATATTATCTCTACAATAGCGTGCACGAGAATATCAAAATCCAAAAGTGGTGAAGCACGAATTAGAATCATTTACACTGTCAAAAACAACATCACACATTGAATAGCGCAAACAGCGAAGTGAAGTGTATCTACACTAGGTGCACGGGACAAGGCGGGGAAATTAAGGCGAAACTACAATATTGAAGCGATATTAACACAATTAAACTCAAACCAAAACGGAAAAGTGCATCACGTCAAAAATACCTACATTTTTTTGGTTTTCACAATTTTTCATTATATTTCGTGTAATCTAAAGAATGCAATCTATTTTACAGATTATTTTATGAGTTTAATTCGAGTTTTGGAACGCTCCCACGCCCGTATTGTGCGTACGCGTACGCAGTACCACGTAGTACGTACGTCTACGGCCGTTTGAGTATTCCAACACTCCGCACGCGATTATTCGCGTCCGTATACTATTCGAACAACAAGTATCAGCTGACATGAATTACGCACTTTCAGCAAAGAAAAATATGTCAAAACACTACTAACATTTTTCGCCTTGCGACTAGTGAAATCAACTCTACTTGACCATTTATCGATTAGTTGTTTTTATTCGTTATAAAATCTCGATTAGTTCGTCCACGAATGCACTATGTTTTAATATTTTACCCCTATCAGACACCGAGTTGTGTGGTTGCCGTACGCACATCAATTATATACTTTCACGTTATCATATATCCTGTATATGAAAAGGAAAGTCTGAACACGTGTGTACAGTCGCCGATAGTATCCTCGTCGAATCTTTACATCGTGACTATTACTAGGGATGTACAGTTTCAACAAAGGACGTCCCGCCGACTTCAGTACCGAATGCTTTCAAATCGATTACATAGTGAAGCGTAACACGTTTTTGCTCTTCGATATCTCCTACGAAAATTACCTTAACTTTTAGCCAATTTCTAATAAATTAAAATTATCAAATTTTGAATATTCGATGACAGGTCTTGTGAATAATTTGTAAATATTTCATCGTTATGTGATTTTCTTCATAAGTCTTTGAGACGTGATTTATTATATTCTACATATACCCAAACGATTGGTAGCTTTTGTTTTTTGCCTTTACTATGTTCACAGTAAGGAGATACAGTAGATCAAGTTTGAATAATGAACATCGAGGTAAGTGAGTTTGGAATATGTTTGAAGAAGGATCACGTCTCGACTATATGAGTAAGTGTTACGTAGGTTGTTCTGCCTGCGGTGGTTTGGACAATGGTATCTAGAGTTGACATACTGTTAACTGTCATCGCGTGGTCTCAGGGCTAGTCCTCTGCGCCAGCGTCCTCACTGATTGTGTCGCTCGCTTTCTCTTGGGAAATGTTTTGACCTGCCGACAATTACTTATATTAAGACAGACCATTGGGACGGGCTTTATATAGCTATGTCGCGAAGAATAGAGCACATAGTACGAATAGAAACATTGTGCTACTATAAATAAAATTGTGATAAAAGTAAAGTTAGTTTTCCAATAAAATATTATAAATAACCCATATCAAAAAATATTGAAATAATAAACATCAACGGAAACTTAAATTTGGAATTTATTTTATATCTAATACAGTGCAACGTAGTAGCGCGGTGTAGACGAAGAAGAAAGTCTTAATGACACATGTTGCAGCAAAATAGCCAAATGTAACTAGATAGTATATAATTTCTTTTGTTTGTGTATTGTGTGTGTGGAAAAATAAATGGTTTAAATGGTTTAAGTTTTCATAGTTGCAATTAGCGATGCACACAATTGTAGCCTGTAGAAAACGTGCAGGCGTTCATATCCGCAAAAATCGATAGTGATTTCTAGTCGATATTTTTTTTGCTTAGAGTAATTAGTTCATAAAAACTGTCTCACCCTTTTTCGCTGATGAAAGTATGCACTTCTTGCAGCTTATGAAGAAAAAGGAGACACGTTAGAGTTGGGCGTGGACGGCATCAGGTCCATCGTCTTGCACACCCAGCCCGCTATGTCCACCTTCTCTGCGTCGGCTTGGCGTATCCACTCGTGATTCTGAACAAACATACACAATATCCAATCCAAGACCTGTGTATATAATTCAACTCATTATTACGCAATGTATAGACACTGAAGGTAAAAAAAACATAGGCAGTCATGGGGACTACCAACAAAAGTGAAAACTTAAATGTTTTCTTTTTTTATATAGTATAGTCCGACAATCGAGCCAGTGGGTCATCTCATGGCCATGTTAAGTGATCTCCACCGCCCATGAACATCCACAATACCGAAAGTATCACGTATGCGTTGTTGGCCTTGAAGGACAGGATTAGGGATTAGGGAAGGGAAGGGGGAATTTGGGCCTCCGGATATCTCACTTACCATACGAAACGCGACAGTAAACTATCACTTTACGTTGGTTTTCTGTGAGACAGTGGTACTACCCCGGTCGAGCCGGCCCATTCATGCTGTAGACTCTACCAGCGTGACTCTACCACTTCCACTTAAATGTTTGTAATTTCTATGATCTTTTTTTTAACAGCGTCCATGGAGTAGTAACTTCTATTTTTTTGTTTATGATTGCTTGTCAATAATAATAGAACTTCGTAGGCGTACTTATGTCAATAGCAAAATAATCTGAGCCAGATGGTCACGCCAGTTCAGTGCTTTTTTCCCATTCCAAATCCAAAAGTGCCCAACGAGCCTAAAGAAGTTTTCACTTCAAAAAAGTGTCGATATAAAATAACAGCTGACTCGTCACATATCAAAACCATATCTTAACTAGCTCATACATAAATCATCCGAACAAAAATACTTAAATTAGACGCCATTCAAATCTGTGTATATATATACATATATATCATTGTTAGTCTGTTTCACACCCCTCTTTTTTACGGACCCTTTTCATTTGTCTCCATATTATTAAGGTTGTCTGGCAGAGATCGCTTTTAGCGATAAGACCGCCTATTGTAACTTACTCTAGTTTTAAGGTTTCTTGTTGTAATATTATTATGTTGGTGTGCAATAAAGAGTTATCTATCTATCTATCTATAATTGTCAAATGACAGTAATAGGATGCATGATATATCCCGTGACGTCACGGTTCTCAGAATGCCCATTACTGTGCCGATGTGCGAGGGAGATATGATAAGTTCCCACTACACAACAATTTTTGTTCATACCATTATTTAAAATAAATATTATGACCTCTCTTATCAAGCAATTTTGATTCTGTTTTCGCAACAGGATTTGTTGGCGTATTATTTTCGGTCGCATATTGGATAATGTACAAAATTAAACACAGATTTATTGATTTATTTTATGGAACATTTGAAATGGAACTGAATAAGTTAATATGACAATATAGAATGTTCGATGTTAAACCTCTCGGGTGTTACATGTACACTCACGCCCGCAATCCCCGAAGGGGTAGGCAGAGGTGTACTGGACACCCACTTTTCGCCGAACTACGGATGTTGACAGCATAAAAAGCGCAAAATGAGGTTGACTGTCAAGCGATTCTCTTTTTAATGTAATTTCTAAGAACGCTCAAGAGCCGGTCCAAAGCCAACGAAAAATGACACAGAACATTTAGCATGTGATGGTCTATCGCTCCCTTGTCTATTGAACTACGGATTTAAAAAGTCTAATAAAAACGTATTTTTAAGTGGACTGGCCAGGACTGAATAAGTCATCTTATTTTGATGTCTTGACCCGCTAGATATTAACAGTACTAAGTACAAACCATCAAAGTCTTCAAGTCAGCCCGTTCGTCGGGGTTCTTCTTGAGACAGCGGTCGACGAAGTCCTTGAACTGGTCTGAGAAGATGCCGGCGGGCAGCTTGGGCGGCGGCTCGTTCACGATGTAGTCCAACAGCTCGAAGATCGCCATCGGACGGGGGGAGTTCGGCGCCTGCACACAACACACAACACACAAACAAATACATTTCTAGAGCAAATTTTATTTTTATTTGGGGAAAAACACATCTGTATATATAAAAGGAGGGTGGCCGCTGCTCGCGTCCGTAGGTATTACCCTCGTTACCCTACACGTGCCCTCCGGGTGGTGCTAAACGAGCAGCAACGCCGAACATCAGGCGGCGGTAACTAACCTGACCCCCTCGGCTCACACCGAGGCCGGCTACTACAAGCCGTGAGAGAGAAATAATCTCAAAAAGAGTAGACTCGCCAACCCGCAACGGCCAGCGTGGCGTTTTAAGGCCAACTACCTTAATGCACAGCCAGAATAAAGAAAGGCCCTCAGTTCCCAGCGGTCCTGCTAGGCTCGGCTACGGCAGCGGTCGAGGAACCGGCAGGACAGAGGGTGCGAAGAATCCCTGGGAGAACGGATACGGCTGCCAGCACATCTACTTGGCTACGTATAATGTAAGAACCCTACTGACAGAGGAACGCTACCAGGAATTGGAATCCGAAGTACTCAATAAAATTAAATGGGACATCATTGGTCTGAGTGAGGTAAGGCGAAGAAGTGAAAATCTAATTAAATTAACATCTGGCCAGCTGTTCTACTTCAAAGGCTACGAGGATAAATCGCAAGGAGGAGTTGGTTTTGTCATAAACACCTCAATGGCGAAAATGCTGCGAAATATCAGTGCAGTATCACCGAGGGTCATATACGCTATATTTGACTTGAATAGGCGCTACACCCTTAAAGTGATTCAAGTCTACGCCCCAACTTCCTCGCACTCAGACGAAGAATTGGCTCAATTCTACGAAGATATCAGCAGCGCTTTAACCTCGAATCCGTGTTTTTATACCATCGTGCTAGGAGATTTTAACGCCAAATTAGGTAGGCACCTAGAAAGCGAGGATTATGTGGGCAAGTTTGGGTTAGGTGAGAGAAACTCAAGTGGAGATGCATTAGCTAATTACCTCGAACAACACAATTTATATGCTATGAATACGTTTTTCCACAAGAAACAACAGAGGCTTTGGACTTGGAGAAGCCCAGATGGAAAGACGAAAAATCAGATAGATTACATCCTGAGTTCTAAACGGTATATAGTCGAAGATGTAGACGTCATCAACGCAGTGAGTGCAGGAAGTGACCATCGAATCTTGCGAGCCAGATTGGCCATCAACCTAAGACTCGAAAGGCGAAAACTGGTCGAAACTATGCGACAACCTGATGTCAACAAATACACCGAGCTGCAAAAAGAATTATACCAGGAAGCAATAGCTCAGAAACTTTCAGCGGAAGAGAACTGGGATGTACAGGCTATAAATGACCAATTAGTTAAAGCTATCCATGAAACTGTAAAGGAATTAAGACCAAAGAATACCTATGTCCCAAGCCTAGTATCTCAAGAGCTCAGTCAAGTATTGGAAGAACGCAGAAAAACTCTGGCGGGGCCAGATAGCAAGAACACCAACAAAATAAACACCAAAATTAGACACCTGCTTCGGAAAATACTTAGACAAAGAAAACACAAAATAATTCTCGATACCATAGAAAAACACAAAGGGCCTAAAGTATTTAGGAAGCAGCTGAAAAGAGGGAATCAGCAGATTCATAGGCTTAAAACAGAAGAAGGAGTCCTAACAACAGACCGAGAAAAAATATTGGAAGTTGTTCAAAACTATTACTCCAAGTTGTACAAGTCTCAACAACAGCATACAAGGCTTAAAGACCATAGAGCACCACTGGCTAAGCACCTCACTGAAGATCTGCCAGAGATTAGCCTATATGAAATCAAGCGTGCACTTAAGCTTATGAAATCTGGGAAGTCACCTGGTGAAGATCGTATCACCTATGAAAGTCTGCAGCGTGGAGGTAGGCCTGTGCTGAAGCAACTGCAACTTTTATTTAATAAGGTTCTATTTGAGGGGGTCACGCCAGACACCTGGAGGAATGCAATTGTCATTCTACTACATAAGAAAGGCGATACCACCGAGCTTTCGAATTACAGACCCATCTCATTACTCAGTCACATATACAAATTATTTACCAAGGTGATTACTCTTAGACTGACCAACAAATTAGATTCCGCCCAGCCCGTAGAACAGGCAGGCTTTAGATGCGGCTTCTCAACTATCGATCATATACACACCGTGCGGCAAGTGATAGAAAAGTGTACTGAATACAATAAGCCCCTAGTAGTAGCCTTTATAGACTACGAAAAGGCGTTTGATACGGTGGAACATTGGGCTGTAGTACACTCTCTACAAAGATGCCAAGTGGATTCAAGATACATAGAGGCCATCAAAGCCATCTACAACAAGGCTACACTACAAATTAAGTTGCACGAGCTGACAAACCCGATACCTGTGAAAAGGGGAGTGAGACAGGGAGATACAATTTCGCCCAAACTATTTACCTCATGCTTAGAGGACATATTTAAGCTTCTCGACTGGACAAATAGAGGCATCAACATCAATGGGCATTACCTGACTCACCTACGATTCGCAGATGATATCGTACTCTTTGCCGAAAACCTGGATGACCTTAAAGCCATGACCGAAGAGCTCTACGACGTGTCTGTAATGGTGGGTTTAAAAATGAATATGAGCAAAACTAAGATTATGTGCAACAACACCGATGCCAACCACATTACTGTACACGGTCACGCTTTAGAAGCAGTAGAAGAGTATGTCTACCTGGGACAAATAGTGAGCTTGGAGAAGAACGCCCAGGAGAAAGAAATCCAACGCCGTATTCGGTTAGGATGGAGTGCGTTCGGTAAGCTATCCGACGTGTTCAAGGGAGACATACCTTTAAACCTGAAGCGCAGAGCTTTCGACCAATGTGTCCTCCCCGTGCTGGTATATGGGGCCGAGACTTGGACGCTCACACAACGTCTTATCCACAAACTGCAAGTCACCCAAAGAGCCATGGAGCGAACAATGTTAGGCATTTCTCTCCGAGACAAAATTCGTAACACCGAAATACGGAGACGAACCGGACTTACTGACATTGTCACTATTGTAGTTCGACGGAAATGGAAGTGGGCTGGCCACATATGCCGCAGGAATGATGGCAGATGGTGCAAAGCTGTACTGGAATGGAGACCAAGAACTGGTCATAGAAACCGGGGCAGGCCTTTGATGAGGTGGACCGACGACCTAGTCCACGTGGCGGGAAGAAGCTGGATGAGGTCTGCCCTAGATAGAACTAAATGGCGTGCAATGCAAGAGGCCTACACTCAGCATTGGGTGGATATATAGGCTGAAGAAGAAGAAGAAGAAGAATATATAAAAGAAACTGACTGACTGACATATCAACGCACAGTCTAAACGGCTGGGTTAGAGACTTGAAACTTTGACAGTAGGTACTTGTTATGACGTAGGCATCCACTGGATGGTATAAAAGAAAGTCGCCCTCCGCGTTTGTCTGTTTATCCGCTTCTAAACCACCCAAAAGAGTTTGAAATGAATACCCACCCACGATGCAGGTTGGACCTTAGTATGGGGTCAGAATTATGTGTGTTCTGACTGTTGGGTGTATTATTATTAAATTTAAGCCTTAAAGCACATGATGGTGTTTTATCTCCTAAAGAGAATTCTAGGCCTCCGCTTGCGCCTCCTACGGCCACCGGTCAAGGCTCCAGTGGCCAGTAATACAATTACTTTGCTCTACGGAAACCGAACGCTTGCTTCTTTTTTGGATTTTTTTTTTAAATTGCTTTCGCCGTCCAGTAACCTACCAATTAATTAGACAACGGTAGGCAGCGGCTTTGCTGTGCCCTGGCATTGCAGAAGTCTATGGGCGGCGGTGACTACTTACCATCAGGTGGCCCGTCTGCTCGTCTGCCTATCAAGGCGCTAAAAAAAAAGACTCATTTTTTTTTATTCCGGATGGTAAGCGCAGTGCAGTCAAATCAGAGTATCGAGTAGCGAGAGACAGTCTTTCCCGCTACTCAACACAATCATGCCAGCCTATTTCTTCACACTACGCCATGGGCAAGAAGGTGAAGAAGCGGTCGAGGGTCTAGTGTCAGAGTAGGAAGACCACAAATTTTAATTACGCACCTGTCCAGGTGAATGATCTTCATTCTGTCCGCCAAAGATGGCGGCCAACGTCTTCGCATCCGGCGGTGGTATCGGATACATGCCAATCGCCATTTCAACCAAAGATAAACCCAGCGACCAAATATCCGACTGTACCGAGTAGTGTGTGCCTTGAAGACGCTCCGGCTGTAAACAAAATAGGTCGTTTATAATACCAGTCTTACATACATATACAATCACGCCTGTAAGTGGGGTAGGCAGAGGTGTAACCACTACACCTACTTTTCTCCGAATTTCGGTCCCATAATGTGATAGGGGCGAGCATATCCATACCGGACACAGATACCAGACTCCGGGCTAATACTAAGAATTTCTAGATAAAAAAACCCAATATCACTTTCCCCTGCTTGGGGATCGAACCCGAGTCCTCTGTACAGCAGTCATGCTTGCGCAATTACAACTGCGCCACCGAGGCAGTCAATACCAGTCTTGTATTAAACATTATTCCAGTGTTGGACTCGGGCGTCCTCTACTAATAGGCTAGTTGTCTGTTTAATTTTGTACATTATTCGATATGCAACCGAATATAATACGTAAATGAAACTTTTTTTGCGAAAACAGAATTAAAATTGCTTGAAAAATGAGGTCACAATATGTATTTTAAATATTGGTATGAGCAAAAATGGGTACATAGTGGGAACATCTCACTCTCACAGGGAGATAGCTCCCTCGCACAACGGCACAGTAATGGCCATTCAGAGAGGTGACGTCACTGCTCATAACTTGCATCCTTTTACTGTCATTTGACAACTAACCCTTCCAACAGATTTTAATGGTGTCTAATTTACTTATTTTTGTTTGGGTTCATACAATTCTTTTGATGATAGGTTGTAGGTAATGTAACTTGTTGATTGAAATAAAAAAAAATCGAGTCAACTACCCTGTTAGAGAGGTAAGGCCTTAAGTCCACCATGCCGGCCTAATGCGAGTTGGTACTCCATATATCTTTAAAATTATGATATGAAAGTGTCGCGTAGTTCCTAATTTATATATCACAAGAGTCGAAGAATCTTAGTGTGGAATCAGGACTATATGTGAGACTAGGATGTTAAAAATGTGTGTGTGTGTGCAATTCACATAAGAAGTGAAACCTCAGAAAGTATTCTACGAGCAAGCTTTGTAATACGCAGGAGCACACATGCGTATTAACACACATATCAACATAAAAAACCTAAAAAAACATAAACCTACAATACAATTTTCTATCTCATTCTCTCGCCGGCTTAGTCCTATATATTGTGTCTTTGTCTCTTGTCGATTTTAAAGAAGCTTCACTCCAAAAATGAGTCGTATAGAATCAAAGTTGGCAAAATAGGGGCCGACTTCTTATTTGGCAAATTAAAAAAAACTGATAACTTTTGTTTAAGTCGAAAAACTATTTTGCTGAACATTTTAGTTAAATCTGAGGAGATTTTTAATTTTATTAATGAATACAACAATGATCAAAAATTAAGCTTAACCGTGAAAAGCAGCGATGGCCTAGTTGATTACGGTACGGACTGTGAAGACGAAAGTCGTATGTTCGAAACCCAAGTGGCATACACCTCTGACTTTACTAAAGTTATGTGTGTATTAAAATGTTAATTATCGCTTGCTTTAACGGTGAAGGAAAACATCGTGAGGAAACCTGCACACCTGAGAATTCTTATAATAATTTCGAAGGTATGTGTAGTCTACCAACCCATATTAGGCCAGTGTGGTGGACTAAGGATCAACCCCTGTCATTAGTAGAGGAGGCCCGTACCCAGCAGTGGGACCATGTTTAATACAGGGCTAGTATATTATAACCGTAAAAAATCTAGATTGCTCAATTTTTATACTTACGGACATGTAACTCCTGGTACCAACAAACGAATTGGCCATCGAATCTATCAGCTGGCCCGACACTCCGAAATCGCATATCTTGATCTCGCCATTGCTGTTGACCAGAATGTTGGATGGTTTCACATCGCGGTGCATGATGGCGTGCTTGTCGCGAAGATAACTCAACCCCTTCAGCACGGCAGATGTTATTGTTCCTGAAAATAAACATGCTGGTGATAGGATAGTCATATCCGCCCGGATAGCGACCACCGTACACAGGGTGTAAAACCCGACATGGTGGCACACACAAGTGTATATTATATAATTAGGAACGGGTCTTAATCGCGCAATATTTTAATGGTATAAATACCACAATTATTTCCCGACGTTTCGACCGAGTTGCATCGGCCGTGGTCACGGGCTGACTGAGTGAGAATTTAGTGCCGTCTTCGTAAGGTGGGCTTTCGTGTGGTGGGAGTATCGGTAACCAGTGACACACAAGTGTGTCGCGTTCCGGGAATTTGAGGTACGATGCTTGGCCGTATTGAGGCCTTCTAAGTACTCTGACACTAGACCCCCGACCGCTGCTCCACCTTCTTGCCCATGGAGTAGTGTCAAGAAGTAGGCCGGCATCGAGTAGCGGGGGATAGATTGTCTCTCGGCACTCGATACTCTAATTGGACTGCACGGCGCTTACTATCAGGTGCAGTGTGGTCACTTTGCTGAGCCAGGATAAAAAAAAACTGGTGGCAAAAAAAGATGCACGATGATATGATTCATACTATCTCTCACGACTGCGGTGAGACGAGAGAGAAAGACATAGTAAGATGTTTCCAAACAGGTTCTTTTCGAATTACTTTTTGTTCCATACGAAATAATGTACAAATTAAACACAGGAAACTATCCTACTGTATACAGGTTTCTTCGTACTTTCTGTATGTTTGATAATACAATTTTATTTATATCAGACATATGACGTCAACTCTCAAGAACACTTGGTTAGTACTTAAGTACGCCAAGAATAAAATTCAGTTGATTGTTTGAAGAGACATTTACATTTAATTTGTAATGTAAAAGACCGCATGGCACAGCCAATCCGGATAACAGTATGCAAATTCATGATACAAACAGGAAATACCAAGATAACAAAAAGACACATTTGTGAATCGAATTTCAAGTATAAGAATTTAATTTGACTTGACAATAAGTTGCGTAATAAGAAATACGCTAAATTCAATAGCACGACGTAAAAGATTAGAATTCAAAGCAGATCTGTTAAAACAAATCAATAGTATACATTCTTAACTAGGCTTCCACTAAACCTAGTAAATAAGTTCAGTAATAAGTAAAAGTTTTTTTATTCATAAAAAGTACACCGACTTCAATAAAAAACAAATTATGCGTCACTACAAAAATTGAGGGTTGCCCTTGATTTGTCTGAGATCCCATCATCAGATCCTGACTTGGTGCCAATGGGACCACCTGGGAAGTATACCCTTTTAAACAAAAAAATAATTTCTCGAATCGGTCCAGGCGTCTTCGAGTTATCAGGTAACATACATAAAAAAAAACATTCCGACGAATTGTTAACCTCCTCCTTTTTTGAAGTCGGTTAAAAAAAATGCGATGACGAAATAATGTATCGCTTTATTTGTGAACGTATTGCCTACCAGCCTCTAAAAAGGCAGAGATATTCCACTTTTACCTAAGACCCGAGATCACCAACGCTCCCACGATTTCTTTGACATTTTAGCCAATGCAACTGTGACACTACCATCAGGTTCTGTTAATATATAAAAGAGCTGGCAAACGCGCAAGCGGGTCACTAGATGGCATGTAATCTCAACCGCCCATGAACACATAAAACCAGAAAAATCAATGCGTTGTCAATCTTTGAAGAGAAGGATTGTGATTGGTGAAGGGTTGATTGGGGCTTCGAAAAATCTATCACCCTAGAAAACAAAACGTATGTTGCCGGCCTTAAGTGGAAGAATGGTGATAAACGGGATGAGGGGGTATTTGAGCCAAACGAAACGCAAGCTATCACTCTATGTCTATCTCCATGTCGTTTTTCTGTAAAATAAAGGCACTAACCCTGTCTAACCCGATCATACTCCAGACAAACGGTCTATAGCGTGGCAATATCTACTTTTCTACCACTTTCTTTGTGAGACCGCATCACAATACACAATAGAGGTTTTTATGTGAACAAAAGATCCTCGCAATCTGGTGAAATTTACTTTTCAAAACCTATAAGTGCAAAGAGTTGCTTGTTTTTTTACTAGGATCTTAAACATTTTAATAAAAATATTTTAGTAAAATAATGTTACTTATATCTTTTTGCATAACAGAGTCCAATACAATAAACTCACCTAAAATAGATTCAGGAATCTTGCCAGCCTTCTTCAATATAAGGTCGAGGGAACCTCCGTCCATATACTCCATACATATAGATATCTCGCCATCACTATAAAACGCTCCATAGAAACCTACGATATGCGCGAAGTTACATTCATGCAGGACCTTCAACTCTCTAATGATTTGCTTTTTTATAGCTGGCTTCACTTCCAGATGGATCAACTTTCGAGCCATGATCAGACCGGTTGACTTGTGACGGACTTTCATTACCACGCCACCGTTGCCTTGGCCTGGAATTGCAAACAATTTTAATAAATAAATACACCTATACACACATAGTTCTGACCCCACACTGTGTAAAACCTGTATTGTGAAACTACTACGAGGGACTACGGTTCCACAACACCCAGACCCGTAACAAATATCTGTCTATCGCACCAACATTTATCTTGGTGCTACAGGGAGAATACATAACTCTTTGTATAATACTAGGTACATCCATACTAATACTATAAATGCGAAAGTAACTCTGTTTGTTTGTTACCTTTTCACGACTAAACGGCTGACCAGATTGTGATGAAATCTGGCAAGGAGATTGATTATATTCTGGAGAAGGACATAGGCTATCTTTTTTCTCAAAAAACAACCTTGAAAGGGGTCAAATAGGAGTTCAAAATTTGTATGGTTTCCATAATTCCTTGTCCTAGGGATCTGGAAATTCATATTTAGGCTTTTGGTAGGTAAATAAAGAAATACGTGTTTCACATTTTTTTTTCAAAATCATCCCTAAGGGGGGAAAAATAGGGGCTGAAAGTTTGTATGAAAATCCTTCATTTTTTAAGTTGCATAATATACTTTTTCTCCCAAACATGACCTCCACGCGGGCGGAGTCGCGAGCCACAGCTAGTCAATATATAAAACGAGTTAGGAGTATTTGCTTGTGACAAGGGGCAAGGTTTGTTATTGTTAAGCTTTTTATTCTACATTGTTAACCTTTCAGTAATATTATCATGCTCAATAATGCTATATGTATAACCTAACAATAAGCAGAATTTTGATTACGAAGTTATTTAATAAGTACTTTTTTAATATTTCTTGGCCCTAATCACTACTTTAGTTCAGTGTACCTAAAATATGACAAAGAATAAGTAATTAATGTCATTTCTCTCACAAATAGTGAAAATTACGTCGAGTTCTAAGAAATTCCTGAGAAGTTTGCTGACCCAATAGCTGTATAAAGAAAATTGCTTCATTACGAAATTTTCCTTTTCAATAGAATTCCATAATAATATATAAAGAATCTTAAAAATGTAGATGGTACAAGTAATGAATGCAAGTTGTCTGGAATGTGTTTTCTATACTAAAAGTTATGGCAACTTGGCTAATTGGGTCTAACAAAATTTTCTAGCATATTTTTATTAATTGTTATTATAAAAAAATAATAAAAATAAAACACAAAAACGCTGCACTATGGCGCCCAGCATCTTCAACCTATGTTTGTATTGTCTGTCAGTGTTCAAATTACAAAGATAATTAGCATAGAGTCCAGTCTTAGTTATAAATGTAGCATACCTAGCTCTCCAAGCTTTTCAAAATCATCATCACTCAGCTCGCCAATCTTCTCCTTCTGACATAGAAATACTTCTATTCTTCGTCTCTGGGTGTCGTCCATCTCAATTTGCTCCAACCTTTCAGTCAGGGCTTCGATGCTGGTTTTAGATTTACCAGCTAGGCCCTGACGTCTAGACATGAACATTCAAAAAAGTACAATAGAGCAACAATTTTGCTTCAGGTATTATACTAATTATACATACATATACACTCACGCCTGTAATCCCCGAAGGGGTAGGCAGAGGTGCAACTGGTGCACCCACTTTACGCCGAATTTATTTCGGTCCCATAATGTGATAGGAGGCGGGCCTATCGCGATACCGGGCACAAATTCCAGGCTAATACTGAGAATTTCTAGATAGAAAAACCCAATATCACTTTACCCGACCCGGGGATTGAACCCGAGACCTCAGCGCAGCAGTCGTAACGCATGCGCAATTACAACTGCAACACCGAGCCAGTCGTAAGGCTTCAGGTATTATCAATGTACATATATGAGCCAATGACCTGTCTGATAGTAAACAACCATCACCATTCATAATAATTATTAACAGCAATATCAGATGCAGAGTAAAATGGATGCCCGCTCAAAATATACTGATTTTGTAATTTATACCACATCAGTATCACAGAGTTAAATTTATGAGGATAATTTTATTCCTTTTGGTTTGTTTTTAGCCATTGTGTATTATTTTATCGCCAGTTATGCCCCTTCTAGATATTATCTTGTATAGGACTAAAGCATAATGCCACTAAAAGTTGTGTAATTTTTTTTTATATTACTTACTACTTTTTTTTTATGAGGAAAAATTTATAACAGAATTTAGCAGGCCTCATAAAATTCACTGACATCTTTCTATAACAATAATACATTAACAGTGTAAGTAGGGCAAACCTTGCAAGTGGGTCACATTATATATGACTGCCACCAATGGACACCCTAATTTCAATATTCTTTTGTTGTAATTTTAACATTTGTTTTTTTTAATTCCCGGAAATACATCAATTATTGTAACTTACTCCGTAGCTGTTGCAGACTTCAGCTGAGGGGTCATATTAGATGGTGTTATGGCCGGTGCTGTATCTATTGACCCTGGTGGCAAGGTCAAGTTTAGTTTATTTTTTGACATCTTACTCATTTTGGATGTGGCTTACTTGCCTAACCCATTAAGTTTCATTGGTGTTCAGTTGAGGATTGAACTAAGAACAAAGAAATACAAAATATCAATTCAAATTATGTTTCAAAATCATATATTCACCAAACAAACGTATAGCATTTTTTTTATCCTGGCACAGCAAAATTGACCACACTGCACCTGATGGTAAGCGCAGTGCTGTCCAATTAGAGTATCGAGTAGCGAGAGACAATCTATCTCTCGCTACTCAACACAATCATGCCGGCCTGCTTCTTCACACTTCACACGCCATGGGCAAGAAGGTAAAGAAGCGGTCGAGGGTCTAGTGTTAGAGTACTCAGAAGGCCGCAAAACAACCAAACATCGTACCGCAACTATAGACCCTCGACAAAAACTGGATGTACACAGGCCGATCCCGGAACGCTGCACACGTAAGTGTGTTATGTAGTTATTAAGTATTATGGTTTTACACCCTGTGTATGGTGATCGCTATCTGGGCGGATATGAATATCCTACCACCAGCAATGTATATCCTACCACCAGCAAAGCAGCATTCTGCCCCGCCCTGTGGTTTGGGGGCGTTTGGAGATTTTCACCATGTTATCCCCTGCCTGTCGTAAAAGGCGACTTATATCATCAGGGTTGGCAGGCGCACAGCGAGGAGCTGTTATAGCTCTCTTTTCGGTGTGCTGAATATTTGTACATAGGTTTCTCTTGTATATTATATTGCCGGCAGACCGTGCGACCTCGCGATGGACGGCAGCTCGGTTGGTCAGTATTGCTTCTGCTGTAGATGCTGAGGGCGTTCTTGGGTACGTGGGGCTACTGAGCCCCCAACCCCCACACAAATGGAGACGAGCCGCAAGAAGAAACACGCAGGTGCGGTTCCAGATGATGCCGGGGCACTTCTTGGGCTCATCTGGGTAATCCAGGGCTGTCCCTAATGCACGGAACAGGGCCATGACGGGGTTTTTAATTGGTACGCCGGTGTAGGGTGTATAGGAACTTGGCTCAGCGGTTGGCCAGATGTTACCATCTCTCCTAGGCTTAATGCTAGTTCATAGTCTGGTTAGTCCAACATAACTGTTCCGCCTACCCCTGGCAGGGTGATAGCGATAAATCACTTTTCTCACAAAAAATAAAGGATTCAGCTGTCTGCTAACAATATTATTGTCACATTTTATACTAAAAATGAATTTAGAATTGAATTCTGATTTAAGCTCTATAAAATTACAGAGAGTTTCAATATACTGATGAAGTTAATTGATTCCCATTATGTATTTTAGTTTTGTGAAGCCTTGCTGTTTTTGGTTTTGTAAAGATAAAAGCATGATTTTGCTACACCCCTAATGTTTTAACTCAGGTATTCTAAAATTGATACATATTTAATAATTTATAATGAAAAAAAACTCATGTTATTTAACTATAGTAAACGGACATATTGCTACCCATAGTCAATATAGCACAAAAGATTGTGGATAGCAACATATTTCAGCATTTCGTGCACTTTAATATAATCTTTTACACAATATAATTTAAACACTGGTAATTTGCTGGTGGTAGGATATTCATATCCACACGGATTACAACCACCATACACAGGGTGTAAAACCCGCCATAGTGGCACACACAATTAGTGTCGATGTTTAAGATGTTCGTCTGTTTTGCACCCTTCTGAGTACTCTCGACACTAGACCCACGACTGCTTCTTCACTTTCTTGTCTGTGTTGTAGTGTGGGGAAGCAGACCGGCATGATTGTGTTGAGTAAGGGAGGATAGATTGTCTCTCGCGACTTGATACTCTCACTGGACGGCACTGCGCACTTACCATTAGGTGCAGTGTGGTCACTTTGCGGTGCCAGGAAAAAAAACAATCAATGAGTTTTGTCAATGCTAACATTCTTTTAGGTTTGATCAAGTGAATTTCGTGCATTTTATGTTTCATCGCTTTCTATATTTTATTATACTACGCCAAAAACCTATAAAAGACCTGAGTACTTTGAACTCTGCGGAATAATAATACTGCAATGATTCATGGATAGAACATTTTCGAATATCAAACAAAAAAGTGAATCATGATTCAGAACCAATTTGCCGCGCTCGAGCATGTTAAGTTTTTACTCCCTTTGTGAAACAAAATTATGGAGTCAGTCTAAATTAAATTATACGTACTGGCTGGAAACACCGACACCATCTAAGCTAACAATCGGTATTTTAGTTTTAATATTCGAAATTTAAATAAAATGCATTTAAGCCTATTTGTAGTGTTTAATCTCGTACAGTGTGATATCCAGATAACTCAGTTATTAATTTTTAAATTAGAAATGTAAGTAGTTAACGTAAATGGGAAACCGAGAAACACTCACATGGAGAATCCTCGACCCCTTTGTCACGGCATTACTCTTTTTTAATTATCACTGTCTTCCAAGTCTCAAAGCTAAATAATTTCTCAATTTTGTTTATTAGAAACAAAAAACATACGCACAGTGTTACAGAAAATATGAAACAACTTACGGCACAACGCGAAATACGAATTGAAAAAATTGGTTTTTGACAGATCGGTGTTTTAATTATTTTACTACTCTGAACATTCGTTGTTTGAGCCTATCTTATTTGTGGCTTATCTTAATGATTATGATTAAATTAAATTAAAATACACCCAACAGCTTCACACACATAGTTATGACCCCACTCTATGTAAAACCTGCATCGTGGGTATCAAGAACTACAAGGGAGTACGGTCCCACAACACCCGAACCCCTAGACCCGAAACAAATATGAAATATCTGTTTGTCTCACAAACATTTGTTTGGTGGATGCGGGAATCGAACCCGGAAGGAAAGAGAAAGTATGTAAAAATAAACTAATTTGTACCTCGTTCGAAAAAATAATAAAAGATACCGCGGCAAACCGAACTTATTTCTATAGTAATTTGATCGGAAATCTTAATTATTTTTTCAACTCTCGTTAAACATTGTATCTTCGATTTGAAACATGTCCCATCGTTATCACACGACCGATCAAAACATGTTTAGGTTATACGACCATAGTTAAAAAATAAATAATTTTTTTTTTTAAATTTTTTAATATAATTACATTCTACAGACATTATAATGAAATATTTACAGACATCTAATTTGCTTATAAAATTAAGACATTATGTATGTGTAACAGTGATAAATGAATAATGTATGTAATATATTGCTATAAATTATTTTTTCTAGTTAAGTAGGCTATAGAATCCAGTAAATGCTATAAGTCTACGAATTCAATCTATAAATTATTCATATTGACATAAGATCCAGTGATAAAATATTATCTTTCATTTATGAAGACTTAAGTTTGGTTAAAAAAACGTTAATACCAGGCTGATTCTTTTTTGCTGATATAGTTTTCTTATCTTCTGGTGGTTTACTTTCTATAGATTCAACCTTTGTTTTCTTTTTTTTATCAGGTTTAGGACTTTTTTGCTCACCATTTTCGGTAGTTACAGCTTTCTTCTTTTTAACTTTCTTTTTTTCTGTTTCTTCTGGCTCATTTGATGGTTGCAACAAAGGTGTAGGATCACTCATAATCATTGATAGTTTTCCGAAATAATTCCAAAGAGAGTCCACACATTTATCAGGTTTCCCACCATCTGTGGTCTCCCAGAGGAGACCATACATTCGAGGTTTTAGTTTCTCAGTTGGTTTCTTCATTTCTGACTCAAACTCATCTTCTAAATGTTTGAGTCTAGCTTTTTGTGTTTCTGGCGAGAGTGATAGCACGTCATCGTCGTCCATGGTAGCTTCCTGAAAAAATATTATAGATTTTATTGTTATACAATTTTTGTGATTAGGAAAATATTATCTGACATTTGTAACAGAGTAGTTGGGAAAGGATAATTGTGTGTGAAACATTTATATTAAGTATTTTATTACCTCTTGTATTGTATCACTTGTAATATTACAACTGAATTATCTATATTCTATACTTAAGAACAACACATAACTAAGCTTTGCTAAGTGTAGAAAAATTACACATTGCAAAGCTTACTTAAAAACTCATGATCGGTCCTCGGAAAAAGGTGATTTTATTGTTTTAACATGAAATGGGTTGGGGTCTTTGTAAAAGTTTGTACACCTTAATTGTGTTAAATCGTAACAGAATCATAACAAACCTCGTCGCTCAGATATCCATGAGGCACAAACACTTCATTATCCACTTCGTACTCATCAGCATCTTGTTCGTCATCGCTGCCAGCAGCGCTGCCGTCGATACTTTCGCCTTCTTGCTCTTCCTCCCAATCTTCATCACTATCCACTTCATAGTCAAGTTGTTTCTAAAATATGAAGAGTATTAACTTGTCACATTTAATGTTCATTATTTATTGTAATGTCAATAGCACAAGTAAATAATTTCATTAATAATGGGAAGTAAATATTTTCATAAAGTAACATCCAACAAACAAAGTCCTATTATCATTGCATAGTTACTAGTATCACTTGTATATGAGAAAGTGCAACATACAACATCCAGATTAGAAAGATATATTTGTGGATGTTACAGTTCAATTAATATTTTACTTTTGTAATGTATACAGAGTGTGGCGTAATGAATGGATAATACGGTACCTGCGGGTAGAGGCCATTGTGCCGGTTCAGATAAACAAATGTTATGTTCAGTACTTTCGAAATTTTAAACACAACAACAAGCACCACGGTAGGGTGAAAGTGACGAAAAATAATTATAAAACATACAATTTGAGTTTACTCTTAGTTTAAAAAAACTATGCTTGTGTTATAAAAAATAATAGCATACATTCGATAGCACATCTATTCAGGAATACTACCCAAAAAACAGATAGGAAAAATGGCTTCATTTGCAATCTTGGGGTCAAAATGAATAACGAAGAGTGAAATATTTTTAAAAATTTCGAAAATGACTAATATCTCGGAAACCGTGACACTTTTAGTGAACATTTGTTTATCTGAACCGGCACAATGGCCTCTACCCGCTGGTACCTTATTATCCATTCATTATGCCACACTGTATACTGAGTTGGTAAATATCAAAAAAAAATATTATGGATGTTCTTTAGATGATTTTTTTAATTTTAGTTATCTCAGAAAACGTTAATTATTAGGAGAAACAAGAACTTGCTATCACCCTATACTCTTTCTTTTTTTATCCTGGCACGGCAAAGTGCACACTGCATCTAATGGTAAGCGCAGTACCGTCCTATTAGAGTATCGAGTAGCGAGAGAAAATGTATCTCCTGCTACTCAACACAATTGTGCCGGCATGCTTCTTCACACTACGCCATGGGCAAGAAGGTGAAGAAGAAGTCGGAGGTATAGTTTCAGAGTACTCAGAAGGCCACAACACGGCCAAACATCGTACCCCAGCACCAGACCCCTGACAAAATTCTCTCGATTTCTTTGAACATACCTGATCTTGCCCAAATGGTTTTCTTGGTTTAATAGAAGCACTCGTCTTTCTCCAAGTTCCCCAGTATGGTGGCCGTCGATTTTCATGAAAACTCAGCAGTTTTGGTCGAAGTTTCTCCCTTGGCACTGTATCACAAGAAAGGATCTCTCCAACCGCATCCATTGGTGGTAGTTCATCCTCTACAAATATAAATATTGCATAAGAATAATCTAGTGCTAAAAATATTTAAACTACACAACAAATAAATATATAGAAAATATGATTTATATAAAAATACAGGTTTCTCACCAATAATCATAACATCATCATCATCCTTATCACTTAGAGGCCATGTTTTGCTACTTGACAGTGGCTTAGTGGTCCCATTCTTTAAACATTTCAAATATAATTGACAGTGTATTCCATTCTGGTCTAGTAGGAAACTATCCAATAGAGTTTTCTGTTCTTCATCTAAATCTAGTCTTTTTGTAGGTGCCAGTCTCATATCAGTTTTAATAGTAAAGCTTGATAACATGCTATTCTTACTAATAGGACCAACAGTTGTTTGGTCCTTTTCAGACTTTTGTTTAGGAACAAAGAAATTAACAAATGCTTCTGCTGCTTTCTTCTTTTTGAGCTCTTGCTCTTGTTTTTCAAGTTCAATTGCTTCTTGCCTTTTTCGTTTTTCTTCCTCTCTGGCTTCTTTTTCTTTACGCCTTTGTTCCTCTTTTTCTTCTTTTTCTTTCTTTTTTTGTTCTTCTTTTTCTTCTCTCACCTCTGAAATTGCATAAGTGCAGGTTATTTGCATGCATTTTTCCGTGATACAAAAATAGCCTGTGTTATTCTCTGATCCTCAAACTACCACTATGCAAAAAATCATGTTGATCCCTTACTCTATGAAAAACTTAATCTATCCAGTATGAACCGTACATCTGTTCAGCTTTTCTGGCGTGATTGAGTGACAAACATCCATCCATACATGTATCCATCCATCCAAACATTTGCATTTATAATATCAGTAAGATAAGAAGTAAGATGAAATTAGAACAATACTGCTGTATGTATATTACATACATACATATACACTCGCGCCCGTAATCCCCGAAGGCAGTGGTGTAACTAGTACACCCACATTTCGCCGAACTTACCACTGCCCCATGATGTGATAGGGGCGCGAGCCTATCGCCATACCGGGCTCAATTCCAGTCGGCACCAAGTGCGTAATTACAACTGCGCCACAGATGGAGACCATCTTCCTTCCCTCTATTCATTCCCTTCCCTTCACAACCGGCTGAAGGCGGTATAACCCAGCTCAATAAGGCACGGCCAAATCCTCCAGACCGTTGACAGGCAGCAGTATTAACGGTGCGAAGAGCTGTGCCCCTGCGATCGCCAACCCGCTTGCCCAGCGTGGCGATTATGGGCATTAACCCCCCCAAAATGAAGGACACACCAAAAAAACGGCCCCCAGTTCCCGGTCGCCCTGCTATTCCTGACCAAGGCGGCGGTCACGGTAACGGCAGGGCAGGGGGTGCGAAGAATCCCCGGGTTACGGTAGGCCGCTCTTTCAAACTGACCCTGGCAACCTATAACGGCCGTAGTCTTCGGCTTGATGAACATTTGGCGCAGTTGGAGGCGGAGTTGGAAAATATAAGGTGGCATGTCTTGGGGTTGTGTGAAGTCCGCAGAGAGGGAGAGGACACTATCACCCTAGACTCGGGGCACCTTATGTACTACCGCGAGGGCGATCGAAAATCCCAGGGTGGCGTAGGGTTCCTCGTCAACGGAGCCCTCTCTAACAACGTTGAAGAAATCTCTAGTGTCTCGACCAGGGTCGCGTACCTGATTCTTCGGTTATCCAAGCGATATACCATGAAGATCATCCAGGTCTACGCACCGACCTCGGCACACTCGGACGACGAGGTAGAGGATATGTACGAGGACATATCCAAAGCCTTGCATAATACCACCAAGACTCACTTCAACGTTGTTATGGGGGACTTTAACGCCAAAGTGGGAGTCCAGAGCAACAGCGAGTCTAGAGTAGGACCGCATGGTTTTGGATGTCGGAATCACAGGGGACAAATGCTCGTCAACTTCCTTGAGAAAGAAGGACTCTTTCTGATGAACTCGTTCTTCAAGAAGAAGCCTCAAAGGAAGTGGACGTGGCGAAGTCCGGACACTGTGACGAAAAACAAGATCGACTTTATCGTGACGGACAAAAAGCACATATTCAGAGATGTCTCAGTGGTCAACAGGTTTAATACCGGATCTGATCACCGACTTGTACGAGGCTCTCTGAATATCGATCTTAAGCTTGAAAGAAGACGTCTGATAAAGTCCACACTCCGACCTAATCCACTCCAAATCATGGCGGGATCCGAGAAATTCCAGAGGATGCTCGGAGATAGATTCGCTGCATTGGAACCTACTGAAGACGTAGACGAAACTCTACTTAATCTGGTTGAAACGCTTAGGGGCGAAGGCACCAAATTCTGCCAAATGCAGCGTGGAGGCAGAAAGTCCAAGCTCTCGGATGAGACTTTACGGCTTATGGCAAAAAGACGGGAAGCATCTCAAGTTACTTTGTCAGATAGGTCAGACATAAATAAGCTCATTACAAAGATGATACGCCGGGACCTTCGGAGCTCCAATACACGACTCATTGAAGAGGCGATCGAGCGCAACCGAGGGTCTAAGGTATTCACTCAGCAACTTGGAAGGAGCCACCTGACGAAGTTAACGACACGCGAGGGCAAAACCGCTTTGTCAAGGCCGGAGATTCTCGCCGAGATCGAAGACTTTTATGGCCGTTTATACGCTTCGCATGTTCCGTGCCCTAAGCGCGAAGACTATGATCCCAGAGCCACTCTGACACGCCACTACACCGACGAACTGCCAGACATCGACCAAGGCGAGATCGTGTTGGCTCTGAGACAACTTAAAAATGGAAAAGCCGCCGGTGAGGACGGAATTACTTCAGAACTTCTGAAGGCAGGAGGGGCTCCTATCATACAGGAACTGCAGAGCCTCTTCAACACCGTCTTCACAGCGGGATAACTCCAAAGGCGTGGAACAGGAGTTTGGTTATTCTCTTTTTTAAGAAGGGAGATAAAACCCTTCTTAAGAATTATAGACCGATCTCACTCCTGAGCCACGTCTATAAGTTGTTCTCAAGGGTTATCACGAATCGCCTCGCCAGAAGACTTGACGAGTTTCAGCCCCCGGAACAGGCTGGGTTTCGCGAAGGATATGGCACCATAGACCACATTCACACAGTGAGGCAGATTATACAAAAGTCCGAGGAGTGTAATCGGCCCCTGTGTCTGGCATTCGTGGACTATGAGAAGGCCTTTGACTCCGTCGAAACCTGGACTGTTCTGGAATCCTTGCAGCGTTGCCAAATAGACTACCGGTATATCGAAGTGCTGAGATGTCTATACGAATCTGCCACTATGAATGTTCAAGTACAGAACCAGCAGTCTGGGCCCATCCAGTTGCGCAGAGGGGTGAGACAGCCGTCAGGAGAGACTGGCCCCGAGGGAGATTGCGGCCCGGTTTCGCAGAACCGCCGTGGAGGAGTGGCATACCAGGCTGGAGAGCCCGACTGCGGGCTTGAGGACTGTCGCGGCAGTGCGTCCTGTCCTAAAGAGATGGCTAGACAGGCGCCACGGGGCGCCTACGTTCCGACTGACACAGGTATTAACGGACCATGGGTGTTTCGGTTCGTTCCTGTGTCGGATCGGAAAGGAGGTGTCCGCCGTGTGCCACCACTGTGGCAACTGCCGCGAAGACACGGCCCAACATACGTTGGAGGAGTGCCCAGCCTGGGACGAAGAGCGCAGCGCTCTCAGAGCAGTCGTCGGAGGAGACCTCTCGCTGCCGGCCGTGGTGTCGTCCATGGTCGCCAGCCGGAGGTCCTGGCGTGCGGTGGCCCACTTCTGCGAGAACGTCATCTCGCAGAAGGAGAGTGCTGAGAGGGATCGGGAACGATATGATCCCTCCCGCCGCCAGAGAAGACGTAGGAGGCGCCAGGTGGACGACTGACAGGCGTCTCCCGCCCTGTGGAATGGGGGCGTTTGAATTCCACCACGGTAACCCCTGCCTGTCGTACGAGGCGACTAATAGGGGCCATCGGGGGTCGCGGGCGCGCAGCGGAGGGCTGTCAGCCCGTATCGATGCACTCCCAAATTCGGAGCATCGTGCGACCCCGAGATGGACGGCAGCGCGGGTCAGGCCTCGTTCGCTGTCGTTGTTCGGTGCGCGGGGGCTCCTTAGCCCTCCATGGAGATGGGCTGCTACGCAGCACCGCGCAGGGGCGATTCCGGCTGCAATTCTAGCACTCCTTAGAATACCCCGGGATCGCTCCGTAAGCGCCGAAGAAGGCCACCGCGGGGTTTTAGCTGGTAGTGTCGGGTGGGTTGTATATAGGGGTTAGGGACTCGGCCCAGCGGCAGCACGGATAGCCATCATCCGTGCGAGGGGGATGCTGGGTCGTAAGACCGGCTAGTCCAGCATACCCGTTTTATTCTTAATCCGCTTCCCTCCGGAGCGGGCGGCAGTAATAAAACGCTTTCCCCGCGACAACAAAAAAAAAAAAAAAAAAAAAAAAAAAGAGGGGTGAGACAGGGGGATGTCATATCCCCGAAACTGTTCACAAGCGCACTGGAGGATCTGTTCAAGACGCTGGACTGGAAAGGTATGGGCATAAACATAAACGGCGATCACATCTCACACTTGCGATTTGCAGACGATATAGTTTTAATGGCGGAATCGCTGGAGGAACTGCAACAGATGATGGACGGCCTGGCATCAGCCTCACAGCAGATAGGTCTAAAAATGAACTTGGATAAAACCAAAATCATGATCAACGACCACCTAGATCCAAGACCTATCGCTGTCAATGGCCACCAGCTCGAAGTTGTCTCCGAATATACCTATCTTGGGCAGATTCTGCAATTAGGTAGAAACAACTTCGAGAAGGAGGCTAATAGGAGGATCCAGCTGGGCTGGGCAGCATTTGGAAAACTACGTCAGGTCTTCTCGTCTCCTGTACCACAATGTCTGAAAACGAAAGTTTTCAACCAGTGTGTCCTACCTGTCATGACCTACGGTGCTGAGACGTGGACACTCACAGTACGGCTGGTCCACCAGTTCAAAGTCGCTCAGCGAGCTATGGAACGTGCTATGCTCGGAGTTTCTCTGAAGGATAAAATTCGCAACGAGGTTATCCGACAGAGAACACAAGTCATCGACATAGCACACAGGATTAGCAAGCTGAAATGGCAGTGGGCTGGCCATATCTGTCGAAGGACCGATAACCGCTGGGGTAAACGAGTTCTTGAGTGGAGACCGCGACTCGGCAAGCGTAGTGTAGGACGCCCTCCAGCTAGGTGGAGTGACGATTTGCGAAAGGTCGCTGGCAGAAGCTGGATGAGACAAGCTGAAGACAGGGTTAAATGGCGCGTTTTAGGGGAGGCCTATGTCCAGCAGTGGACTGCTACAGGCCGATGATGATGACAGATGCAGTCTGTATATATATTAGTTATTCAATTATTAAAAAAAATATCATATATTTAATTGTGTATTACTCTTTTCCATTTCCTTCTGCTTTTCCTTTTCTTCTTTCTCTTTCCTCTTTTGTTCTTCTTTTTCCTCTCTTTCCTTCCGTTTCTGTTCTTCTTTCTCCTGTCTTTGTTTGGCTCTCTCCTCCTTTTCTTGTTGTCGCTTCTTTTCTCTTTCCTGTTTTTCTTTTTCTCTTTCTTCACGCTTTTTAGTTGATTCTAATTTTTTCTGCAACTTTAATGCCACATTACATTTTAAAATATTCTTATTTAAATTACGCACAACAACAACACATATTTTACTAACACCAAACCATATCCTAGGATAAATGTACATCAGTAACTATGAGTAATATATGATGTGATATATAATATACTAGCTGTTGCTCGCGGCTCCACCCGCGTGGAGGTTATTTTCGGGAGCATAAGTATACAATCCAAGGAGTTATCTTCTGCACTGAGGCACCTATAGCCATATATATCTTAATTATCTAATTAAGATATATATCGTAGGGAGACCACGGCTACGGGCTACCTATTTCATAGATGTGCCCCTCTCCTGCACTCCGGCCCCGGCGCTCCGGCGCGTCACGGCGGCTGCGTAGCGAATAGCCGAATTAATTTTATTTCAATTTTATTAAACTCGTAATATTTTTCGAATGGAATGTCCGATTTTAATAAACTAAAAAGTAATTTACAGGTAAACAGCCTTGCTTGAGAAATCATTTATTTAGGTAAGGATTAAGGCAAAGGTATAAATAACTTGGTCTGATTTTGGTCGGAATTTCTATTAAATTTTAAAATGTTAAGTAGTTTTAGTGACATAACTACAATAGACACATGCTATCACGTCATTTTTTGTAGATATTGATATGTTCTTTAATATTGTGTTTTTTTTTGTTCTATCATCAATTGTTTTCGCAGCCCATGAGATGAAAGATATTTTATAGGCATTTTTTTACACCTTGGGTAACATTATTGTAGTTTTAGTAGGGATCCTTATTTTTTTCTTGCAATTAAAATAGCCTATATTAATCAGTGATAATGTAGCATTCAAATGGTGAAAGAATTTTTAAAATTGGTCCAGTACTTTATGAGCCAATTTGTTACAAACATACTTACATACAAATCTTTCCTCTTTATAATATTATTATTATTATAGTATAGATTACTCATAGACACAAACATATATTTTGACCACACAAACATTTATCTCAGTGCAGAGATTAAATCCACAGGCTCTCACATGATATGCAGCTTCTAGCTCAGTGAACCATGGACGCTGCCAAATTATTTACATACATTTCAATATTTTTTAATACACTTTAACCAATTGAAGTGTAATAAAAATAATACTAAAATGGTGAAATGATTGTATGGTTTTTGCTATTGTCAAGTGCAAATATATCTTTCTTTATCTATTATTTTTAAATTAAGCAAATCAGTATTTTTACATCAAGTATTTAACATATATCGTCAGGAAATAATATCCTAATACAGGAATATGAAAATAATAAAATTATGTCTCTCCTGCAAATTATAGGAATAATTTGCAGGAGAGACATCATTTTAATTGCCTTAAGGATCTAATTTCAATAGTTATATGATACTACTAATAATAAACTATTAATAATACTATTAATAATAAACCAGTCTATAAAAGTGCGATTTATAACTGAAAAGTATAATGTACTCCAAGATTAAGTGGTAGAGCCACCCTGTAGACATATTTGTCTACAGCATGAATGAGATGAGATGAGATTCCCCCTTCCTCCTTCCTTCCCTAATCCCTATTCCTGTCCTTTAAGGCCGACAGCTCATACATGATACTTTCAGTATTGTGGATGTTCATGGGCGGTGGAGATCACTTAACATCAGGTGACCCACTGGCTCGTTTATCGGACTATGATATAAAAAAAAAAGTTATTAGTATTAGAGCATAAATGCAAACATTCCAATATTTTGTCTTTATTAATCACATTTACCAATCTCTGAGCCAGGGTATAGAACCAAGCTACAGCTTAATTCTCTTTTGAATATTTTTTCCTTTACAGTCATTAGTAGATGATGTGTGTGTGTTCAATTCCCGCACCAAATCAAATGTATGTGTGAGACAGATATTTGTTTCAGGTTTAGGTGTTGTAGGACAGTAGTCTCTCATACTAGCTGTTGCACGCACCTCTGCAGGTATTTACACTATTTTTGGAACCTAATATTTTTATGGTATAAAACATATCCTATGAGTTAATCCAGCTAATAAACTGTCTTTGTGCTAAATTGCATCCAAATATGTTCAGGTCTTTTTTTGTGTATAAGTAACCACACTATCTTTCTGTGCCCTTCTAAGATGTTCAATTACCTATCAAGCAGATACATGTAAAGAGACTAAAACAGAGGTTATTTATAAATGTTAAGTATATCTTACTTGTTTAGGTGTTAAATTTTTTGTAACTGTGGATGAATCATTTAAAGACTCATTTCCTGTTGCGCTTGTAACAGATGAACTTCTAGTCTGCTTGGGCGTAGAATTATTTGAGTTGACGGACTCATTTAGCTTAGAAGTTGTAGTTGATTGCATAGAATCATTCAAATCTTTTTTTGCCTTGTTTCTAGCACTCCTTTTAGGGGTCACAATGACTTTTTCTTTAGATTCTTCATCTGATTTATCTAAAACATCAGTTTTTGAATCAGAATCAGTTTTTAGGATCTTTTTATTGTTATCTTTGCATGAACTAGTATCCATATCAGATTCACTGGAAGATTTATTTGAACAATCTGAATCAGTTATTGGACTTTCTTGTTCATTATCAGCCACCTCTTCCTTTGATGATTTATCAGGACTCACTCCATGTTCTTTTGCAGTTTTAGGATGTTTAATATTCTCTTTTTCTTCAATTTTGTGTGATTCCTTTAAATCTAAATCCCCATTTGTGGCTACATTAATATCAGATTTATCATCATTTGACACTTCATTCTGATCTTTATTAAATATATCAGGGGGCATGCTTGAATCATCTATTATCACTACACTATCTAATGAATTTAATTTATCAGGCTTACTTGCATTTATGTCACTCTGCTTTTCTTTGTCATTTTTATCATCTATTTCTAGATTTGTTTCATCTACATCCATCATTTCACTATCATCAATGACCTTTTCTTCTGTTGTGTCATTACCAGACTCATTTTCAGAAGACCCATTTTTAAAAGACTTGTTGCTACTCTTTTTCCTCTTTGATGATGTAACTTTGTGCAACTTCTTCTTAAAAGCAGTGTCTACCAATTTCACGAAAGGATTCATTGATTTTTCTTGCTTTTGAGGTTTCTGTCCATCTTTAGTATCCTCATCACTAATTATTACCAATTCATCGACATGGTCGTTTTCTTTGCATATTTTCCCTAATTTTGGGACAGTATCTGATTCAGAAGCTGATAATTTTCTCTTCCTGGTTTGCACAGGTACCGAAGTCGTTGAACTCTCGCAAATTGTTTTAAAAGGAAGACGGGCTTGCTTTAGTTTTTTTTTCGAAGACGTAACTTCAGTTTCTTCCGACGACTTGTTAGTCTTCATGGTTATTGAATCTGATACAATTAAAACTTAACATTTAAAACTATAAGACTAAAACATAAACCTTTTAATCTCATGAAGTAATAAAAATAAACAAATCACACTTTTGCTACAACACGATGAACTTTATTTTGACTTGACAGGTGTAAGAAAACGCGGGAGTTTCAGAAGCGTTCCGAAGTTATAGTTCAGAAATATTTTTTTGATTATGTAACTATAAACTAACTGCGACGACGCGATAAATAAATGAAATACCTTTGTCAAATATTGATATACAAAAAGAATATGATTTGCTGTTACTGGTTTTTTTAAATATATTTTATACTTTTTCTTAAATTTTATAATAATAAATAAACATACATACAATAAATATATATTTTAGCAATTTGTAACATCAACACATTGGTATGGGTTTTGGAACAAATCCTTTTTTTTTGTTTAATTCTCTCTTTTTTATATAAAAGAGAAGGCAAAGGGTTTTCACCATGCAGCCTTGGACCATGAACAAATCCTTATAATATTTTTATAGTGCTGCGGACACTGACGTCTATTATATGGACAGGATATTTAATACAAAATGACAGCTATTTTCTTGACTTATTTGAAGCGCCCCTCTCGAGTGTATTTGAAACTAAATTTGACTTATAATGCATATGGCCGTGTTATTGTTTCGAGTGTGTCTGTTTTGTCAGTGGCTTTTAACTAATTATTGCGTTGAAGACTTGAATTTGAAGAATTATTTGTGTGTGGTTTTTGTTAAACCATGAGAGTCTGTGTTTATTGTAAATCCCGTTACCAAACGGGAAGTGGAGTAACATTTCACAAGTTAGTAAACTTGCATCATGTTTTAGCTATTTATATTGAAATTAGTAATTGTAAAGATGAAATTATAATTTTTAAGCAAAAAATAACTCTAATTAGACATATTTTTATGTTAATTTGTTTTGTAATAGCAAATTTATATATTAAAATGATACCTAGGTAGGGTTGCCCAAGTTTCATATCGACAATACATATCGATATTTGTTTTTAGTTTGGATCTACTAGTCTAGATCTATATATTTATGTTTTCATACTGTTCCGTCAAAAACATAAAATCATATATTTTTATATAAAAATAAAATATTTTTTTTATAGGTACAACATAAAGAAACTACGAGGAGCTCTAGATGGGTAATCCTACATATTCTTATACTCCAGGATTATGTCTTAGGAATAGGAAATATTCATCTCAAATCATAAAATTACATTATAAAATTTCCATTATAGGTTTCCAACTATGACTCGGTGATACAAAAACTAGGGCTGAGAAGCATGAATGTTGAAAATTGGTTTCCAAACATAGCTATTTATGTTCTTAACATTTTATGGAAGATTTTTGTATTAGACATGTTTCACGAACCCAGTTAAAAAAGGGCAGTGTGCACACAATATTTTTCGGCGGGTATATATAATATCATATTAAGCGTTTTAAACATAATATAGTAGATTAAAATATGTTTTGCTAAGGCGATGTTTTTATTATTTTTAAGATTTGTAAACCATCGACTGTGGTGTATCATTGTCGATATATAATCCTTCGTGTCTCAACTCTATCGTTAGTTCCACGGACGCTCACTACTATCAGCGCCAATATGGCGAAAATCAAATAGGCACACTTTCGAAGATCCAGAGGATCCAGTCCAGTATAATAGACGTCAGTGGCTGATATATTAAATATTCCCCGACGACAATCATTAGAAATAATATGATAAATATACATTTGTTGTTGTTGAGCATGGATAACTGCTTTACTTTCAGAACAATTAGATGTAAGACATATTGTATAACAGTTTATTGTTCAAAATAAATAAAAAAAACAATGTACAACAAAATGACTGCTTTCTGAACATTTACGTTTTCCCCACATAAGGCTCTAATTCCCCAAAAATCGGGGTATTCTCCACCGAACACCGACTTCTATTTTATTTTATAAAAAAAGATAAAATATGGAGGACAAGTTGAAAAAGCTGTAAGCAGCAAATTACAACTCAACAACCGACCTTAATAGCGCTAGCGTAGCAAGTGATTGTGACCCGGTCGCTTTATGATATGAATGTAGCAGTTAAAAATGGAATGAAATCTGCTGATATGGTGCTGAGTCACATATCCTACTTTAATAACTTTTGGCGCTATCTTTGAAATTACATCACTTGCTACGGTAGCGCTATCCTATCTTGTCGCTTTTCGACTGACACTTTTCATACGTAGAGATCGTCCTTGTTCTAGTCTCTATGCAGGGAATAGTACATTTTTAGTAGGCAGGAATAAAACAATATTGATATTGGAAATTCTTGGTACGAATGAAAGCAATATTAGCTATAAGCCTAAACAAAACTTTCGTAAACAAGAATGTAGGTTAAAGGTTGTGGCTAGCCCCATAATCAAACTTGTCTACAGTGCAGGTACTCTTTTTTCGTGTATTTAGCATAATACACGAACACTGGGCTTTGCCGAACACGAAAGTTATAAGGTATTGGAACTCTAACTCACTCAACTAAATGAAAAAGAATATTTACGAACATAAATACTCTGTTTTATTTAGTTACTAAAAATCCCGCCGTATTCAGTTAAATCGTGCGCTGGTGTTGCGTTCAAGACTGCCAATTGTACAGTTTTCGAACCCAATCCCAATTTTAAATTGGAATCGAGTGTCAAGAGTAACTCTCCAGGTCTCGTCTAATGTGTGGAGCAGGTAAAATACCAAAGAGCATTAAAATACTACTGAAATAAAATACCAAAGAGTAGGTAAAATACTCTTGACTAAATCAAACTGACGTCTATTATTTCATTATAATATTATTGCATAAAGATGTCGAAAGCTCGAAATTGGAATTTCCGCGATGTATCATTGGGAATACAAAAACTCAGAGACTTTCTGTTAGGACGAAAACATAATTTACACGGTCGTTTTCCGCCGTTGATTTCTTCGAGAACAATTCCGCCTCCAGACATTCCTCGTGGCCCCGACGAAAAGTATTCAAATAATTATTATTTTACTCGGCACGCAAAAGACTCGGTGCTGCCTCCTGTGATAGCACCGGTTGCAGAGGGGCCGCCAATGAAACGTGATCCCTATAATAAAGCTAAAGCAGGTGGCATACGACCAAATTCGGTGAGAACAGAATATACATTAAATGTTTTAGACTCGCGGTTTGTATACATACTAACAAATTAGAAATCGGGTCTTAATTGGGTAATGTTAACCGAATTATACCGGCTGTGGTGACGGGTTGACTGACCAGATGGACGTATTGTTGCTATTTCTCATGTATAGGCGTTTAAAATAGTTGCTGGTGGTAAGATATATCCGCTCCGATCATATCCGCCCGGATAGCATCCACCATAAACAGGATGTAAAACCTGTCTTGGTGGCACACAAGTATGTCGCGTTCCGGGGTCAGCCAGTATACATCCGGTTTTTGGCGGGAGTCTAGAGTTGGGGTACAATGTTTGGCCGTTTTGCGGCTTTCTGAGTACCCTCGACACTAGACCCTCGACCACTTCTTCACCTTCTTGCCCATGGCGTAGTGAGAAGAAGCAAATAATAAATAAGAAGTAAAATAATAGTAATAAACTCGCAGTAATGCAATAAACAGGCTCATGTGTATGTATTACAGGTTTGCTTCAGCTGTGCCCCTACCCCAGGGCCGACGTGGTGGTGGGACGGACATTGTTACTATGATAACACGGACGACACCAAACCCCGTACGGCGAGTGGTCAAAGCGCTCCTCCTTGCTCTGCTAAATGTCCCCCAAACCCTAGGGAGCAGAAGTAATTTATTTATTTTATTTATAATTATTGCTGTATTTTAAAAATGTAATAAAGTTTGTGTTTTTTGTAAAAAAACATACTTTTTATTTATAGTTATATTGGTTTTGGTTACTGCCGCCGGTTTCAACTCTAGATAGCATACATACATAGAAAAAAAAACATAGATCATCAGACAACACAATTTAATTGTTAGTATACACTACCTACATATATTTGTTGTCTAACCAATGACACCTAGTGATATTGTTTTTTCTATTTAGAAATGCTGAGTATCAGCCCGGAGTCTGAAATTGAGCCTGGTATGTGGATGGGCTCGCCCCCTATCACATTATGAGACCGTAATAAATTTGGCGAAAAGTGGGTGTACTGGTTCCACATCTGCCTACCTCTTCGGGTATTAGAGGTGTGAGTTTATATATGTATAAAACTAAATGAAAATATGCTTATTTCTCCACTGCCTACGATTTTTTTAAATTTACGCTCATTAAATATATACGTTAAACTGAAAAGTCATAGAGACTTTTTAATGTAAAATTATAAGTACACACACACACACACAGAGAGACACACACACACACCCACACACACACACTTACACACTTCATCTTAAACTTTTTTCGCTATCTTGTTCCGTTTTCGAGTAATTGCCAAGAAACACTTTTAAAATTTCTTTTTCAACACTTGCCGGGGGTTGCGGACACGAAAACCTTTACACATTGTTTTTGTATCCTTAAAACTACATTATATAAAAAATGCAAATTTAGATTTCAGATGTTATTCGACTAGTAGGTACTATGAAAAAAATCGATATCCTTAAAATCTTAACTCAGACTGGCTCATAGTGTTTCCATAGCGCTCTTTAACGCACCATTATGGCATGCGATCCATTACTTAATGGCGAGTTGTTGCTAAAATACATCCATATTAGAAGTAACGTGTGACAGAATTAATTAATTTACGTAATCAATTACAAGGCGGACCTTAAATGGCGTCAACGCCAATGGGAAATGTTGTCACGTCCTAGCCGATCCCAGTGGTATGTTATTGTCATTGTTGGACGTATCTATTTCTTTATTAGATAAGTTACCCAGTATATGATAATTAAATTTGATGGTTATGACAATGACTCTATACGGAAGGTAATTTGTTAAATTTCACGGCCATGGTGCCTCTTTGACGTATCTACTTTTTTATTTCGATGGTTTGGCAATCTTAAAAAAAAAAGGTTTCTGGAGTTGTTTGGCCGTATTCCGGCCTTCTGTGTACTACGACACTAGACCCTCGACCGCTTCTTCACCTTCTAGCCCTATGGCGTAGTGTGAAGAAGCTACACAGCAAGTCGGCATGATTGTGTTGTGTAGCGAGGGATAGATTGTTTCTTGCTACTTGATACTCTAACTGAACGGCACTGCGCCTACCATTAGGTGCAGTGTGGTCAATTTGCGGTGCCAGGATGAAAAAAACCTATAGAGATAAAATATGTTGAACGATCAGTAATTAATATAATAGTTTTTAGTGGCTGTATCGCTGTAACACCAAGGTTAATATCTAGTACGTGACTGGCACGCGCTTTGTCTACTGTAACACATTCACAAATTGATAATATACTATGTGGTCATATAAATTCCACTATTAGAACATATAATTAAATAAATAAATAACACCCAACAGTCACACACATAGCCCCGACCCCACACTAAGATACGAGTCTTGTGTTGTGGGTATCAGGGACTACGAGAGACTTTCGGTCTCACAACACCCAGACCCCGGACACAAATATCTGTCTCTCACACAAACATTTGTCCCGGTGTGGGAATCGAACCCACGGCCTCTCGTTTCACAGCCAGCTACTCGCCAACTGCGCCACGGAGGCTGTCACCCATAATTCGCCCATTAACCAGCACCAGCGACTGCGAGAAAAAATGTAGTTTTTTTTAAACTGAGGCTCTGGAAAATTCTCATCGTCCGAGACACAACGGCAAGCTACAGAGTTTATATCGGTTTTCTTCAATGACGAAAAAAGTTATTAGGTTTTGCGTCTAAGGTTTTCTTTGAAACAGGACCTCATACGCTTATAGCTTTAGTAAAACGTCAATTTACACTAATACTTCTTACATTTTACATTACAGGCATTTTATCAAAATAATAATTATTTTCCTGAACGGATTAAGGAATAAGAGCAAATTACAATCGTTGTAGAAATATCCATTAAGCGTCGAAATGTAAAACAATTAGTCCATTTATATCTTTGTTCAGTATAACAGTGAATGTAAATGGAAAACCACTTTTTTGGTATTCATGTTTAACAGAATGTTTATTTTGCGTTATTGTTGATAAGCAATGTACATACCATACAATGTACATTGTTGTTGCTATATCATAATGTAAACTGAATTTAAGTAAAAAATATATAGTTATAGTTTTTAATAATAATAATTATATAGTATCTTGTCTTTAACACGGATTGACAATATATTCTTTCGTACTGTATGTACACCCATATTGTCTCGTCTCTGCATCACCCGTAGGTAGACTAGTAGAGAATGCCTCTGGCATCAAGTCCAATTTTATACATTTTGTGTATACAAAGTTTTAAATAAATAAATAATATTTCAATCTCAATAAATATACTAACTATTATTTCTTTTACTATAGTTTAAAATAGTATTAATCTCAAGTAAGTACTTAGCTATCATATATTTGTGAAGGAAATTAAAAGTTTTGCTCCGCTTCGCGAAAGGTAGGTATTATAATTAGGCCTGCATAAATTTACCTTTAAATAGATAAATAACACCCAACAGTCACACACATAGCCCCGACCCCACACTATAATACGAGTCTTGTGTTGTGGGTATCAGGGACTACGAGAGACTTTCGGTCTCACAACACCCAGACCGCGGATACAAATATCTGTCTGAACCCACGGCCTCTCGTTACACAGCTGGCTACGCCACGGAGGCTGTCAAACCTTTAAGATTCTTTGTGAACAATAACGTAACCCAAACGATCGTTTTTTTTTAATCGAAGTAGGCTTGCGTTTGACCACTATCTCGCCTGATGGTAAGTGATGAGTTTTTGTAGGGTATGTCATGCTCGCTTAAATGTCTATGCTTGCGGCGGCGTTATGTGCCGAGTCGGTCACTTCCCTGTATCATGGTTGAGGTGGCCGATGGCTGGCACATGCGTCATACTCGTGAACGGGTGCTGCTTGTGTGGACTGGTCTGCCCGGATTGCTCATTGATTGTTAGTTTAAGCTATATAGCTTAAATAATTATATAATTAACTTGTTGTATAGCGTCACTTACTAGTCTATGCCTTGTTTACATTTACACGTATATCAATCTTAAACAGTTTTTTTGTTCTATAATTGTGTATGGAACTTAAGTGTAATACTTCTAGTATTGTTATTAATTTTAAATGAATATTATATGTTATGATGAAAAAGACTTACGGCTGAGTTTCTTGGTGCTTCTTCTCAGACCAGAGGGCATTTCCGAAGCACCGGTAGATACACTTAAACATGACATGTAAAAAGTGCCCCTAGTGACCTAATTTACAAAATAAATGATTTGATTTGATTTGTCCAAATTTTGCTTAGCGCAGGCAGAAGTAGACGAAGATTTTGCCCATAATGAATGTAAAAGTATGGGGTTTAGTTTCAAACAACAGTATCATCTGCGCCAATACATTGTATTGAATGTATATGTACGTACATTCTATCTCTTTGATAATTCGAAAAAATCGTTCAGAATATGTAATGATAGATCCGATTATCAGTTGTTTGATCGGATTTTTATAGGTTGAATTATTGTTATTCTTCTGCGATAGGCTTTGTAGTAACTACACATAACTATATACTTCGTTCACATGGTTTGGGAAAACAAAAGAACTCTGAAAACCTTTTTTGTATACTGCTCTGAATTTTAGGAATGAAACTTCACATGTATGTAAAGAACTCATGCTTTTAATATTTTGGTTCTAAGGTTTCGAATATCAGGAAACTTTACGAAGGCTCCCAGGTACTTAGTAAAGTTACTTAATATAGATATTAGAGACTACGTTGAAACTGTTATGCATATTTATGATAATAGCAACCCTTTAAAGTCCTTGCCAACTTCATAATAATTCTCGGGAAACTATTAAATGTTAATCCGAATCTAAACTAGCTCCGGGTTTAGTTCATAAATCAACTCATTTGTATTTGCAAACTAAGTTTGTAGACAGACCTCTAGTTTGTGCTTTGTTCTATATTTTGCATTGTTTCTAAATTCAATCATGAAACTTTCCTAATCATCTTGTGACCAACTGGCCATAATGTGGACTGTGATAAAGGAGTCTTTGAATCCTAGATATTTTTGGAGGTTCTTCTGAAACAATTTTCATTGCATTTTTAGATAGTTTGACGTCAGGCAACAGGTAGGAAAAAATATTTATCCTATACTTTAGCAATATATTAAATGGAGCGCCGACCTCGTGACGATAAGATAAGGGCAAGTCAAGGAAGAAGAATAGAATTTTTGTATGGTTTCTTCTTGTATTTTTGTAATGCTTTTATCTCAGCTCCCATCTCTTTTTTATCTTTATTAATTTGGGGTTCTTATCCACAAGGATATGCCAACCCCATCATACTTTATAACTAAATTTACAAATTCTATTAACTAATAACTGTGGTATATACTAGGCTGAAAGAATAATTTTAGGGCTTAGCTCCCATCTCAGATCAACGGAGGTAGAGCAAAACTATCTTTAACTTTATTTTACTAAGACGATGTTAGAGCTACACTGTTAGTTTGGTCTCCAACATTATTGGACCATCTCGATTGGCACCAGAGTCTTACAAAAAACCGATAAGTTGTGTTAATTTTTTTGGTTTAATTTAAACTGTCACAGAGCCAGCGAGTTCGTCGGAGGCCTAAGATACCTATTATATCACTACGACTTTCCTTAAATCGGCAGCAATTTATGACTCTTTTGGACTACGAGTGTCGGGAGGCAGAGATGCTAGAAAAACCAGGATAGATGTGGGGAAACCGTTTAACCCAGGGCTGGCTCTGCCTATTGGTGAAACAAGACAAGTTGTAGAAAACATTATAGTTTCAATAATTTATCAATATATTTTGCTATTATTCTAGACTCGGTTAAGTAGCTCCAGCGTCAGAGTTTGTTTAATCAATTTAAAAATCAATAATGTTTAATTCCAGTTCGTAGATTGCTCAAATTCCAAGGTTCAATATACGAGTATAGTAGGTTCCAATATACATTGTGAAGCACAATAAATAATACATGATAGATAGACATGAGAAACAAACAAACTGATATTTCCATTTCATTGTTCAGTTAAAAATACCCAACACCAATTTCCGAGTAAGCTGATGTTTTCGAAAGTGTTTACATTGTTTTATAAATACTACATGGCAAACATGCGATTTCAGAATCATTGCAATGGTGGGTCATTGTTGCTTTACTTAGGTAAGTAGGTACATAGTACGCGGGGGTTCATTGTATCCATATGAAAATTGCGATATATATACATATAAAGGACAATGGGCGAATTTGTATGAGCCCTGTCCCCACCCACCAACAGACACCATACATATACATTATTATTAAGTGTACTATAAAAACTCTTACCACATCATTTAAATTTTATAAATCAATGGAGATTCCTTACAAAATAAAAAACATAAATTAAAAATGTTCTTAGTAAACACTGCTATTTTATTGCATTTTTTTACTATTTTGACATACTTTTAATAAATATATAAAGAAATATGGTCGCGTAACATTTTGTTACATTTGGTAGGCAATTTCAAGTAACTAAACCTTAGGAACTACCAATAGCTAAAACAGCCTGTTTGGACATTTGAGCTTAGAACCTTTGGCATATTTATAGTACAAAATCTGATGCTGATCTGATGATGGTAGGGAAAGGAAAGATAAACTGGATCTTGGAAAATGTAATAGTTGGAGACGTCTTGTTTGCTCGTATATGTTTAGTACTCTGTGTAATTGCAGAAGTTAAAATCTTTCCACAACAGATGATAGCATAAGCAAAAATATTATCGGAGCTCGTGAACTACATAAGTTAAAACGTCCCGTTTGGACATAAACGTTCAAAAACCTAGGCAATAACAGAATCACCCTACATACGTGGTGCAACACGACCGCCATTCATAGCATTAATGGCATGAATACTTTTTAGTACTTTGTTTTTACAAATATCAAAAGAGATTTAAAATAAAGATTGTCTCATGAAAAACTATTCATTTATGGTTGTTCTTATTTTATTTTTTATATTTTTAAAATAATGATATCAGACGAATTAAAAACATAATACTATTTTATTATAATATTTACTAACGACCCCCCGGGTTTGCACGATTGTTGTCAACCTTTGGAGGCAGGTACATGTCAATGTGAACTCTTTCTAGATCATTTTAAAATCATAGTGCATTATTTTGATTTAGCCCTTATGGTTTAGCCGGAGTAAGTTTTTTTTTTGGCGCGGCAATGTGACCACACTGCACCTGATGGTAAGCGCAGTGCCGTCCAGATAGAGTATCAAGTAGCGAGAGACAGTAATGTAATCACCCGAAAATATAATTAGACGATACGATTATCAAACGTTGACTTTACTGTACATTCTACAAATATAATATGTAAGTATTAGGTATACATTTAAACCTTCGGGAAAAATATACAAATGATAATTATCATGTCGAGGCTGTCGAGAGGGCTTATACATCCCTCTCCGATCTTCAGATATAGTATCACAATGCAATCGTGTGATAGGTCAGTAGAAATAACACAAGTTATTTATCAGAGTTAAATAACTTGTAATAACTTCAGAGTTTATTAAACTACTGCCAATTCCGAATGGAGTTATCCTATGGAGAAGAACTGGCCAGAAACTCCATGGTCACGTTTTCGTGCAAGAAATCCCCGTTTTCTCCCATCCCCGTTCTTCAGGGTGTTCTACTCGCAATGCGGAATGACCTTAGTGTCCTAGGTATGGATATCCGCTGCGATCTTAATCCAAGGCGTCACATCGAGGGCGTAATATCCATCCGCAGGGTCGGAATCCTGAACAGGGTGCGGTGGTTTTTCACGCCCGGTCAGCTCTACCGCTTATATACAGCGCAGGTGCCGCCGGGAATGGAATACTGCTCGCACCTGTGGGACGGTTCCGCAAAATACCTTCTTAATGGCTTGGGTGGGTTGCAGCGGCGTGCCATCCGCATTGTGAATGATGCAGACGTGAGTAACAGTCTGGAGCCGCTACAGCTGCGTAGGGATATTTCCTCGCTTAGCGTGTTCTACCGTCTGTATCATCGCGAATGCTCTGAGGAATTGTTTGATCTTATCCCATTCTCTCCCTTCCATACCAGAACCACGTGTACTGGATTGAAAGAAAGAAAAGATTTTTTATTGTCGGAACGTTAAAACACATTAAAGAAAATGCAAAAATTACAATAATAATAATTGATCCGACAATGGGGGTCCCTATTCAGCTGCATGCTGCAGTACAGGATAACCCATACTGCAGCGCTGGTTTTCGATAGAACCCAACCAGTGACGTACACATGTTATACAAAATAAAAACTCTTGAAAACTAGCCAGTATTCAATATAACCTAGTAACGAAAATAAACCTGAATTAAGCGTAATATTGCGGAGCCACAGCTTCGTGGTATCTACTACCCCGGCCCGAACCAAGAGGTTCGCAAACTCGTATTTTTGCTACCGTGTTCCCTCCTTCCTATGATCTTGGGTCCTTTTTAGGCGTAGTGTGAAGAAGCTAAACAGCAGGCTGGCATGATTATGTTGAGTAGCGATGGATAGACTGCCTCTTGCTACTCTATCTGGAGGTGAAGTGTGGCCACTTTTCCGCGCCAGCATAAAAAAAAAAGTTGACGAAGCATTCGTTAGGTCCCCCGTAGTCTCGTTGAGAACGCGAGTCGCTACCGCAAAACTGCAACCTTGTCGGTTTTATGTAAGACAGCGGTAACATACCAGTTGAGGTAGGCCATTCAAGCTGTAGAAAAAAAATGTTTATAATGTAGCTCTACCACCTATATACTATGTTATAGCACGGCGTAATATAGTAAAATCAGATTAAATTTTCTATATAAAACAAAAATGTGAATAAAAAAAAAACTCAATACTTTTCGTTGTTGTCGTCATACCAAAAAATCATCACCTTGCTAAGATTAATTGATTGAGACCAATTTCAAACCTGTTGAGGGGTGGGGACACTTGACCCATTGTCCTTTGTATTGTATTGTATTGTGGTATCTAAGTACAAGTTGAAGTTGAAATGCCTAATGGTAGGTTTGATTTTAGTTAAAATGGTTATGTAATGAAATTGGAAGTTTTGAATATCTATTATATTATGTTATTATGTGAACCATGTGAAAATTAATATTAATCCATACTAATACTATAAATGCGAAAGTAACTCTGTGTGTATTTTGTACGGCTGACCGGATTGTAATGAAATTTTGCATTTCTGGAGAAGGACATGTGTTATCTTTTTTGTCAAAAAACAATCTTGAAAGGGGTCAAATAGGAGTTTATATTTGTATGGGAAATCCATAATTCCTCAAGTTACGGATCTGAAAATTCATATATAGGCTTTTGGTAGGAAATAAATAAAAATGTCTTAAACTTATAGCCACACTAATCTATAATAATACTATAAAATGTAACTCTGGTTGTAAGTACCTAAGTGTTACTTGAGGGGTCTGAGAATAATTCTTCTTATCATGGAAAATGCACGGCTCTTATGGGATAGCAAAATATAGAAAGATGTAATAACTTAAGATGTCTTCGTGGATTTCATACCTCTTCTTTCAAAGATAACTACCATGCGGGCGAATCCACGGGCAAAAGTTAGTAATATAATAAATCAATACAATGAAGTATCGTAGAAAATTCCTTTTAAAGTGTTTTTATTTAAACAATTGTAAGTTATACTAAAAGAATAAAGATTCAAACCATTTTTACGACCTAATGCAAATAATACTAAACAAACCACAATTTTGTTATCAGCTATTGACAATAAAGGAAAGTGCAACCTGACTGCAAGATAGCTCCCGAGATCGGTCATGCATTGTAATTAGAGCTAATATGCGAATGGCAGGACGTGCACGACATAGTTCGTCAGCGCATGATCGGCATCCGACAGCCCGGCAGGCGGCAGGCGGCAGGCAGTACCTCGACCGCTTCTCTCGCAGCTACACGTATCGTCACTCACAAATAAACACCTCTGGGAGGGCTAAGTAATGACTGAACTCACCCCTGGGAGCGCGCGGGATAATCGTAAAAACAAGTGAACTCTACATGCAATGACCGCTATAGTCAAAAACTATTTGTTATTCAAAAATGCATAGTGTTCCTTTCTAAAGGACGTTTATAGGGTTGAAGTTTTTTTTTATAATTGGTGAAAAGAGAAACAAAATGAGACAGGACAGCGACGCCTCAGCTCTCTCTCAGAGAGTTGCCGCTTTCAAGAGCGATCCCGAGAAACTTCGTCAGGCGGAGGAATTTGTTGATCAACTCATTCAACAAGCTAAGAAAGAGGCGGAACTTAAACAAAAAGAGAAAGACAGAAGTAAATTCGTAAGTATTAATGTATATTTATCCCCATAAGGAAAGAATAAACGGAATTGATAGGGCGGTAAGTGTTAAAAGTGTCGTAGTGATGCCTTAGATTGCAACAATCGGCTTCTTCCAATAGAACGCTGTCCATCACGACTCAAATTATATACTTCAATAGATATCAAGATTCAATTCTGGAATATTGCATGCCCTTCATTACACTATCAGACCATCATTTTTCACCCATGCGACCACACATTTTTAGCAGCTGAAACGTTAATTTAATCAATACTGTTGCATCGTATCGGCCCAACGTGGTGAAATATTGCAAGCCTCAACGAAATATACGCACTTATCAGCAATGCACAATTTTCTTTGTGTGAATTTAAGCCTGAGTCTCATACATTAACTTTATTGAAGTGAAAACTTCCTTAGACACGTTGATCACTTTTGGTATGGGGAAGAATTACTGAACTCGCGTGATCATCTCAGATTATTTTACTTTTGACATAAGCACGCCTATGAAGTTCTATAATTATTGACTGGCAATAATAAACAAAAAAGTTACTACGTCATGGGGGCTATTTCAAAAATTGTACTTTGTCCTTTTTGCAATGTTTTAAATTTTCACTTCTGCCAGTGCCTATTTTTTTTACTATAAATGTTATCTCTTCTGAATTCTTATCGAGTGTTAATATGAAACGATGATGTTTTTATAAAACCAGTATTGATGTTCACGAGATTATATTGAGCAATCGGCTTATGTTTATCAGATAAAAATGATGTGAGATATCTATATGCAATGAGTGTTTGATCGATTGTTTGGTCAACATTTGAACGAGCTTTGGCAAGGTACCAATGAAAGAACATAGTACATGTCTCTTTGGTCTGAATAATTAACCTTTTAGCTGAATTCGCATCGCCCTAGCGGAGATTGTTTATTGTTTACAATGTTAAAACTATTTGCACTGAGTTTAATATGTTTAAACTCCAAGGTTACCTTAAATACGGATGTTATGAGAGTTTCAAGTGTTATACCTCGATGAGTATTTAGACATTTAGATTTTTATAAATTATATTTCCTGGTTCACTTTATTATGGTCGACTATCATCAGAATCTCTTTCTAGTTGTTTTCTATTAGCGTTTCTGATAGCGTGACTACCAGCTTTATTTCCTACACAACAGCAATTAGTTTTACATCAACACAAATTCTTGCAAAGTAATTTATAAGTTTTTATTGCTGTCTTGAAAATTACTCGTCATTGAGAGTAATAATTATTATTTATACTTGTTAAAACCAGACAAGTTTGATCACCAAAAAGTATTGTTTACTAACCAAACTTAAGTGCATAAGCATTGCGTAATTTAGTTTTATGATTATTAATTGCCAGCTTGCTGCATTATTCAATAAATTTTATATTAAAATATATTTAATTCGCTAAGTGCTTTTATTTTTTGTTTCAGGAATTACAAGATCCAGCTGCTGGTGAGTATCCAAACGCGCTTTTTATCTTGCTTTTGCAGCTTCATCTGATCTTCCATTTCTTCTGCAAAGGTTGTATGTATTTACAATTGTCTCTGCTCTTACGGACAGCGCATTATGGTAAAGTAAGACCTTTATTAATAGAATTTTATTTAACGGTGTCTCACCAACTCCTTACTTATTCTGTTGAAATAGTACGAAGCCACGGAAGAACTCTAAGCTCTTTTTATTAATTGGTGTAGGAATTTTGCAGCTGTTGTAAATTTTTGTAACTAACATGTATAAGAAAACAAGTAGTATATACATATACAGAATCACGATATTATGGGCGTATGGAACTATTGTATCTAATAATTAAAACCATTTTATGGAAAGGTGCATAAAAAGTCACTCGAGCGAGTCTGTTTAAAATTCATATTGCACACGCCTTGGGCTGAAAGTATCCTCGGAATAATGGACTTACAAGTAGGTATCTGTACGTAATATTCTGAATATTTTTAATAAACTGTAACATGGACGGAATTGAGATATTCTTAAAATATACTATACTGAGATCTGCAAATATATTTTCTATAATATTTTTATAGTGGTAAATTTATTTTGCGGTTCACAACACATGTTGAGGAATCAATTACATACAGGTTTTTTTATCTTGGCACAGCAAAGTGACCACACTGCACCTGATGGTAAGCGCAGTGCCGTCCAATTAGAGTATCGTGTAGCGAGAGACAATCTATCCCCCGCTACTCAACATAATCATAACAGCCTGCTTCTTCACACTATGCCATGGGCAAGAAGGTAAAGAAGCATTCGAGGATCTAGTTTCAGACTCAGGTTAAGATGTTGATAAATCTGATAAATTTTGTTGGTACAATACAAAGACAATCAATTAATTAGAGTAGCATCCAGTGATAATATGTTCGATTAACAATTATTAGTAATAGCAATCCATATAATTTAAGAACAGTCATAGAATATTGTAAAGACACTAGATGACGCCATTTAGACGATAAACTTATTCTATTATCTAGATTCTAGATAATAGAATATGTGATTCTTAGCAACTATGCTTAGAATCACTTGGTAGCTTCTCATAACCCCTTGGAAATAAGTAGGGATATTAATATTCAGTGTGAAAATGGTACAGGCTTAACACATAACGGATGATGGAATATACGCATTCTTGGTCGTTAATTTTTACCCTATTTTTTTTGTGCCAAAGGCAGTATGCCAAAAATTACTACGAATAATGTCGACATAACGTTCTACGTCTTATTTCTTGCTTTTAGATTTTTGTATACAGACATACTGTGAAGATCTTCTAAATAAGTTATGGTTACATAAAATTAACGGTAGGCAATGGCTTTGCTGTGCCCTGGCATTGCAGAAGTCTATGGGAGGCGGTGACTACTTACCATCAGGTGACCCGTCTGCACGTCTGCCTATAAAGGCACTAAAAAAACGATTTGGCTGTGCTGTTAAATATTTACTTCGAATTATTAAACATAATATTAAATGTATAAAGTGTGTTAAATAAATAAATATTAAATGTACATCTCCCGATAATATTTTTTCTTTATTTATCCTGATGTGAATATTACTGGCACACATATATTACTCACCAACGACTAAGTTAAATAGTACAGGACTGTATAAAATTGCTTGTCTCGGCGGAAATATCTCATCGCCGCTATGACAATAATTTCCTCTACATATTGCTAGAAAAGGTCAACTATTTTAAAAGTAATTTATAAATAACTAGTTTTCGCAAATTAATATGCGTGAAAATTGAATTCTGATTAGAATCTAACTTCTATTACGTAGAAAATAGCCTATACTTAGAGATTATGGAGCTTGCTATCAATGAAAGAATTTTGCAGGATAGGATCTTTTTTTTATCCTGGCACGGCAAAGTGACCGCATTGCAACTGATGGTAAGCGCAGTGCGGTCCAATTAGAGTATCGAATAGCGAGAGACGATCTTTCCCCCGCTACTCAACACAATTATACCGGCCTGCTTCTTCACACTACGCCATGGGCAAGAAGGTGAAGAAGCGGTCGAGAGTATAGTGTCACAGTACTTAGAAGGCCGCAAAACAGTCAAACATCGTACCCCAACTCTAGACCCCCGACAAAAACGGGATGTACACTGTCTGATCCCGGAACATCCTACCACCAGCATATAAATATCCTACCACCAGCAAGAAAGTAGAAAGTTTCTGTAGATAGAAAGATTTCTCATATATCCATACCCACAAACTTTACCTAGATGTAATGATTTTGATAAAATATTGCATAAAATGAAAGCTTCATTTGCCTCCTTTTATTTTTATTAATTTTTCGTTCCTATCATAAGAATCAAATATGGAGTCGTATACTAAGACTAGGTGAGTAATTCACATTTTGGTAAACTCATTTACGTTTTCGCCGCATAGGACGTTGCGTGTGTGATTTGCACCCACATCGTGATGGACATGGGCCATCTCGTCGTGGGTTGGGTTAATCATTCAATTCTTCGTGTGCCAAGTTGGAAATGAAACAATGCACCTATTTGTATTTACTTAAATACGAAAAAGTATATTTTATATTCATTTTTTTATTGTATTTGTTTCAATAATACTATATATTGGTCTAGTAACCAAAGACATTTAATACATAAATATATTTATATACACTTACACCTGTAATACCCGAGGGGGTAGACCAGAGGTATAACCAGTAAACTTTTCGCCGAATTTATTTTGGTTCCATAATGTGATAGTGGGCGAGCCTAGCGCCATACCGGGCACTAATTATAGACTCCGGGCTAATACTGAGAATCTAGAGAGAAAAACCCAATATCACTTTATCCGACCCGGATATCGAACCCGAGACCTCAGCACAGCAGTCATAATTCATGCAACTGCGCCACCGAGGCAGTCTATCAGATATTTTATACTGGATAAACTTATTCAATTGATTCAGTAGATACTTCGATTAGGCTTGAATACCATTGTCAGAAACAACAAAGAAATGGAAATGTCTGATTTATACAGTTTTTTGTTTCGTTGTTGTTGTTTTGATTGCATTCTTTAGATCAATTGCGCCAACTTTCCTACAGTCTATAAATACATAAGATCCAATTCTTTATTGAAAAGCAATGGATATTGTTCTTTTTAAGGTGAATGATAATCTTGGTTGTAATCCAAAAACATGATTTACAACGTTACAACACGTTTTATATTCTAACTTGACTTTCAGATAACAAATATTGATCTTTGTCTCAGAACAAATTACTAGCTTAACTTGACAAAGTTAATAAGTCCCGAGAGTCGAGAGTTAAATATTCTATTTGCATCAATTTAGATGTAAACGTTTAAAAATGAAATTGATAATAATATTAAAACTTATTAAATTAGTAAACAAAATGTACCTAACTACCTACTTAGTCTGTTCTCTTTACAACTCTTAGCTAATTTGTTAAGCAGTAAATTATATAAATCAACTTCATCTTTGTTTTGTCAGAAGTGTAGAACACTGTGTCAGTTTGTTCAAATATTTAGAGTTGGTGGCTACTTCACCAGGGTTTCCTGAACTTTCGTTCGTTATCGGAATTTAAATTACTTGAATTACAATTTGATTGTTTAATTTACAGGCCATAAACTCCTTCTAAATTTCATTTCAAACTTAGCAATGGTGTAAGGTATTGATTGTTTACAACTTGCATGATTGGATTGAATAGATGCATGAAGTTTTGCCGACGAGGATTATAAGATTCTACTTTATCAGCACATTGATTTTTATGCCAATTACAGCCAAAACATCTGAAAATCAACCTATCTTTTATCATTATACAGCACTCTTCCCATATCAAAAGAAGATGTGTGACGGATTCCCTAAGAAAGCGGTTTCAACAAGGTGACTCTATTAAAAACCTGTATTACCTCTAAACTTATCTCCTTCAAACATAGACGGACTTCAAATGACTTATGACAGATTGATGGATCTGGATCTGTACTAAGACTTCCGCGTACTTACCACAAAAACTGCCATTGACAGCATGTCTATAAGGCGTCCCGTTACCGAAACTCTTGATCGTGGAAGTCCCCGACTACACACCAGGTGGTACTTCTACAATTTCAATGGTAACTCAAATGAATACACTCTTTCAATAGGACTCGTGATGTACCGAACTCCAATTTCTGGCTCTCGGTACAAAAATTTACTGAGGCGACAATTCTCAACAACGGACTCTGTTATTCGTGTCTAAAGCGTCTTGAATATGGTCGTTAAACTTTCGTTATTTTTCTAACTAAAGTGTCATGGGCTCCAGCCGTCAAGTCTAGTGATGCTGTGAAACCAATCAGGGACTGAAAGCTTTGGTCCAATCCAAAATTCTTCTGAGTTTCTACTTTAGGGATACAAGCGAATGTATGTTTGTATTCGGATAATAAAAATAAATATGAAAAGCTTCTACACTGTAACGGGGAAGATAGCGCTTTTAGTATTTTTTGCTCTCCTAAGCGTATTATATGCAAATTGTATAATAACAGAGGCAAGTCATGTAGAAAGTGGATTATGAATTTGTCACCCATGAGACGACGCGACGTCAATACTTGAATAAATTAAATTTTACATCAATGTAAGAACTTTCATGTAAATATACTTCGGTCGTAGCTCAATAAGAAGAAGTGTAAGATGTAGGACAAAAAATCTGATTCCCCATTTCTCAATGATCAGAAATTGTAATAGATATCACTGCCCTATATAAATGTATAGTCCAGAAAGTATTAACATTTTAATGGGCTAATAGATTTTAGAAAAGTTTATAGACTTCTAAAATATAAAACGAAAAATGAACATGTGCTGGTGGTAGGATATTCATATATTCCGCCCGGATAGCAACTACCGTACACAGGGTGTAAAACCCGCCATAGTGGCACACGCAAGTGTGTCGCGTTTCGCGATCAGCCAGTGTACATCCGGTTTTTGTTAGTGGTCTAGATGTGGGGTACGATTTTTGGCCATTTTCCGGAAATTCTGAGTACTCTGACATTAGACACTCGACCGCTTTTTCACCTTCTTGCCCATGGCGTAGTGGGAAGAAGCAAGATGGTGTTGAGAAGCGGGGGATGGATTGTCTCTCGCTACTCGATAGTCTATTTGGAAGGCACTGTCAAACATCAAACACAAGTTATTTAGCGAGGTATAAGCAACGATATCATCAGACGTATTTGTATCGCGGGAGTTCGAAACAAAAAGTGCTTTTCGCAATAACGTGTTAAATCTTCTCATTCTTTGGATTGTTGGTGTATTTTCCAATCTATATTATTTTATAAAAGTAATGGCTGGTAGGATTTTGTTGGATTGTTGTATTATGAAATAAAATATTGGTAGCCAGGCACAATCTCTTTGGTACCTACTGAATATTCTAACGCGAGCAGAGCTATTGCCAAAAAAAGTATATATATTAATCATCTTTGTGAGAATATAATATTAATTATTAAATGTACAGTAATGATTTCCAATTTCAGAACATAGAATGTGCTAGACATAAGCAATGTTCATACAGATTAATTCTTATACTAAAATGACATCATATTATTTGGCCTCGACATGAACAAAGCTGAAAATAAAGAATAATCTAAGTCATTAGTAAGGCTAATTCGATTTTAGATGAAAGATTAACCACAGCGGGACTACTTTAGCTCATATTAATAAACAAGGCCGTAACAAAAATAGAATAGACCCCCCCCTATTTAATTATATTGTTACATGAGGGGCATAGTGATTGGAATGTTGATGTTTGAAGCCCTTAGTATGGTTTATTCAGTCACATAATATATTTTTTTGATTATTATATCCAATGAGCAGCGATAGCCTAGATGGTTGCGGTACGGACTGTCAAGACGAAAGTCGTATGTTCGAAACGCAAATGGTATACACCTCTGACTTTTCTAAAGTTATGTGTGTATTAAATATTAATTATCGCTTGCTTTAACGCTGAAGGAAAATATCGTGAGGAAACCTGCATACCTTATAATTCTAAAAAGAATTTCGAAGGTATGTGAAGTCTACCAACCCGCATTAGGCCAGCGTGGTGGACTAAGGTCTAACCCCTCTCATTAGTAGGGCAGGCCCGTGCCCAGCAGTAGGACAATGTTTAATACAGGGCTAGTATTATTATTATTATATCCAGTGTCCACGGTACTAGGTATTCCTTTTCTTTCCTCAATGGGCTAAGTAGTTTAGGGCTGTCTATTTTACTAGTGCATTTCTATACTACAGTTGTGTGCTATCTATCTTAATTAGATTTAACATAAGAAAAGATTTTTCTAGATAGATACAAAAAATTCTCAACATTTAAAAGCTACTGAATAACATTTTTGAAGAAAATACCGTAAAAGTCGGAGCTTTGAAGTTTTTCAGAAGACGGCTTTAATACTCACTCGAGTTGGTATAATAGTCATTATGATGGATTCCTTAAAAGGTTTTTCACAAAGGTCGTCTCTTCTTTTATACTGAATGAAGATACAATTTAATATTGTGGCTGTCTACATTCATCGTTTCTCATTGTTGACTGTAGTCTCGTTTCTTTAATATTTAAATAGAATACTCACTGTATTTATCATGTTATTTATTTTTCCTTACGAATATTTATTACGCGATTATGCTTTATGTGAAATTATTTTTCAACATTTTTTTCTTTGCAATACATGTTATATTCGTGTATACTTCTAACAAAATTGTATTTTATGGCAAAAGTTTTTTTTAATTACTCCGTACACCTCATATTCTTTTAGTTTTGTAGTCCAGTTTCGTTTAGCTGAATAGTGAAACCTGCATCGAAATCGGTTCAGTCATTGTCGGTAGGTGACGTGTGAACAAATTAACCGACAGCAGACAGATCTTCCATTTTACATTTTGATAATACTGATGGTGATTTGTTTTGGTGAGTTAATAAAATATACGAGATTGAGCTCATTCCAAAAAGGTTCTCTAGGGGAATATATCAACACTGAGGTAGAGCTGGCAATAACTAATTCATATATCATATTTTCTAAAGCCACATGCATCTTTATTGCAAAAATGTAAACTTTTGTGTATACAATTAGTGTTTGTAATACAAATGTTATCAACTTTTACTTCAGTTTAATTATGCTAGACGACTAACAATGGAACTACCTTAACCTATGGCTATTCAAATATGCTGATCCAATCGGTATATAAAAATATGTTAACAATTGGCCTCACTACGAAACATACTGTCTTAATATAATTTCTAAAAAAATATTTAAAATAATAAGTAAGTGGTAGAGCCATGCTGTAGACATATTTGTCTACAGCATGAATGGGCCGGCTCGACCGGGGTAGTACCACTGTCTCACAGAAAACCAACGTAAAGTGACAGTTTATTGTCACGTTTCGTATGGTAAGTGAGATATCCGGAGGCCCAAATTCCCCCTTCCCTTCCTTAATCCCTATTCATTTCCTTTAAGGCCGACAGCGCATACATGATACTTTCGGTATTGTGGATGTTCATGAGCGGTGGAGCTCACTTAACATCAGGTGACCCACTGGCTCGTTTGTCGGACTATGCTATAAAAAAATAATATAAAGAAAGCTTTAGGAAAGCAGATGATACTTTACTGGTTATTAACGCATTGTCTTTAAAGCTACTAATTCCATTCGTGTGCAATTGGGGTTAGCTACATTACCAAAGTTTCTCATTTGGCAAATTCAAATCATCAAAAATGCATCTTGAGCGCCCGAAAAGCAGCATTCTGCTACCGCTGTTGCAGTTACTTTTTGTACAATGCTAGCGTTTAAATTGTTAAGGTCATTTTTGCGTGACACAGCCTTAAGTACAGTACAGATAAAAACATCACAGATCATTTCTTGCGGGCGATAACTTTGCAACAATATATTATCGCTACCGGTTTTTACGTCTTCATATCACTAAAACGGGATTGATGATAGTAATAGACTTAGTTATAAATATAAAAGGCTTTTTATGAGGATCCGCCTCATGTTTATAGTGCCTACAGAACTATAAATAATTGGACGATAACGTTGCCTCGCAATGGCACCTGTTTTCGCCTTCATATTATGTTTTTATATTTTATAATTTATTATATGAGAATATCAATATCAGGCTGCATCGGTGGCGCAGTTGTAATTGCGCATGCGTTACGACTGCTGCTGTGCTGAGGTCTCAGGTTCGACCCCCGGGTCGGGTAAAGTAATATTGAGTTTTTCTATCTTGAAATTCTTAGTATTAGCCCAAAGTCTGGAAACTGTGCCCGGTATGGCGATAGGCTCGCCTAACACTTTATGGGACCCGAAATTCGGCGAAAAGTGGATGTACTGGCTACACCTCTGCCTACCCCTTCGAGGACTACAAGCGTGAGTGTATATGTATATATGTTATATTCTCATTATTCTTCATAAATTTATATATATTCTTCATAATTTTTATTTCTTCATATTTTTACTCAGCTTATCTAACTTACTTAGTTAGTTAACTTACTTAACTTAAAATGCCTTTTCAACAACAAATAACATCGCAGCCGCGGCCCTCAGGAAACTGTCATTAGCAGATCAAATGATTACCAAATTGTGGATGTAATTAAACCGCAAGTTATTGTGGGATCAAAGGTTAATCAACTTAAGCATTGTTTATAAAGTCAATATTTAGGACTCCGATAAGTCAAGGTGCCTACTGGTGCCTACCGGGTCCATATGTTTTGAAGAGATTTCGTAATTTCAAAGTAAGCCTTCATATTCAAGCTATTATTGAAGTCTGCAAGGCAGTAGATTTTCAAACATGACAATCGTTTGTGCAAAGTGATATTACAAATCACAATTATTGTGTTGAGTAGCGGGGGATAGATCATCTCTTGCTACGTTACTCTAATTGGATGGCACTGCGCTTACCATCAGGTGCAGTGTAGTCGATTTACCGTGCCAGGTTAAAAAAAAACAAAGCCGATTGAGAAAGAAAGAAGGCTTGCTACATACTGATCTATAATGTAATATTATATTTTTTATTGAGTTGCTTTCATACACTAAGAATTTCACGCCGTCATCTTGACTTTGACGATACGACTTAGACCCCACTTGACCCGTGACCTCTCGCATTGCTTCGCCTTAAATCCGATACTGTCTGCAGGAAATGGCTACATGATTACAAGGGCACAGTAAATTTTCTCGGGTACATCAAGGGTTTTCGGACCATTCTACCATCCATTTAGAGACGGTGCTCTCAAATTAAATCGGATTGTGTCGTATTATTAGGATTGCGTTGAAGGATCGAGTATAAAGCGTCTACAGAAATTGAGTAAGGTTGGGTTTGCAAAGGATCTTGAGGATTCTCTATAAGAATTGGAAAGGAATGTAGAGTCTACCCGCATTAGGCCTGAGGCTTGCTTGCTCTTTTGCTTGACCCGTGATCAGCAGTTGGAAAGTGTAATTTAAGGCTGAAATTATTATGGATATTTCTTTCGCGTTTTTAACATTGAATAAAATTATCTTTCAATCACTATAAGGCCGACGTGAATTACAGTTATTTCTACATTTAATGACCTGTTGAAATATTAAAATACAAATTGTAACAAACAATTAATATTTACTCGTACATACATATACACTGACACCTGTAATCTCCGAAGGGGTAGACAGAGGTGTAACCAGTACACCTACTTTTCGCAGATTTTATTTCGGACCCATAATGTGATAGGGGGCGAGCCTATCGCCATACCGGGCACAAACTCGAGACTCCGGGTGGACTGAGAATTTCTGTAAAGAAAAACACAACACCACTTAACCCGACCCAGGGATCGAATCCGATGTCTCCAGCGTGGCCGCACTTCGTCGCCTCGCCAGACACCGTCGTCGTCGGATCCGACTTTCTTGCGACGAGGACCAGGAGCGGCTGCTCCACGGCCTCCACAGGGAGGCGAAGAGAGCGCTGCGCCTGACAATAACAAGGGCAAAGTCTGCAGCTCAGGAGGAGTTCCGGGGAACTCTCGATAACGACCCTTGGGGGCGTCCATATCGCGTGGCGATGAGAAGGTATCGCCCCTGGGCGCCCCCACTGACTCAGAGTCTCCGGGGCGATCTAGTTGAAGAGGTCGTCGCAGCTTTGTTCCCTGCCACTGTGAATGTCACTCCTCCAGCGATGGCGTCACACACGTCGACGCCATCGTCGTTAAGTTCGGCAAGGGTTGTTTCGGAGGTTTCGCCCGAAGAATTTCGGGCGGTAGTGCTTCGGCTACGGGGCAAGAAGACGGCTCCAGGTCTCGACGGTATCCCCGGACGTGCATGGGTGTTAGCCGTCGAGCATCTGGGTACTAGGCTCCGTGGCCTGTTCTCCGCGTGTCTGGAGCAGGGCCGTTTTCCGTCTCAGTGGAAAACTGGGAAATTGGTCCTGCTCAAGAAGGAGGGGCGGCCCGCAGAGTCGCCATCGGCCTACCGGCCCATCGTGTTGCTCGATGAGGTTTGCAAGCTCTTCGAGCGTATTGTTCACGCTCGCCTCGTCGAGCATCTTGAAGGGGTCGGGCCGGACCTGGCACAGTGCCAGTACGGGTTCCGGCAAGGCCGATCGACAATACACGCGATTTTGCGGGTCAAGGCACACGCGGAGGATGCAGTGGCTCGTGGTGAAGTGGTGGTGGCGGTGTCTCTAGACATCGCCAACGCGTTTAACACTTTACCCTGGGCCTGCATAATGGAAGCACTGCGGTACCACGTGGTGCCACCGTATCTTCGGCGCCTGGTGCACTCGTATCTCTCAGATAGATACATAGTGTATCCGGGCGCCAACGGTTGGCACCGAAGAGCGATGGCATGCGGTGTTCCACAGGGCTCAGTCTTGGGCCCTCTCTTGTGGAACATCGGCTACGATTGGGTGCTCCGTGGTACCAACCCCCAAGGTGTCGCTGTCGTCTGTTACGCGGACGACACACTGGTGACAGCGACGGCCAGGTCTTTCCAGGAGGCCACCCTGCTCGCCTCGTCCGCAACCGAACAGGTGGTGGCCAGGATTCGGCGACTGGGCCTTAAGGTGGCCCTCAACAAAACCGAGGCCCTTTGTTTTCACAGGCCTTGGATTCGGCCACCTTTTGGGCTCCACATAATTGTGGAGGGGGTGCGGATTCCCATCGGCTGTAAAATGAAGTACTTGGGATTGATTCTGGACAGCCGATGGGATTTCCGTGCCCATTTTGAGGAGTTGTCGCCGAAATTGGTGCGGGCGGCGGGCGCGCTCGGACGCCTGCTGCCGAACCTGGAGGGACCTAGTAACCCTTGCCGAAATTTATACGCCGGAGTCGTGCGGTCAATGGCCCTGTACGGATGTCCCGTATGGGCCGAGTCCCTGAAAGCCCGCTGCGTCACCTTGCTGCGCAAACCGCAGCGTTTGGTGGCGCAGCGAATAGTAAGGGGCTACCGCACGGTCTCCCACGAGGCGGCCTGCGTATTGGCCGGCACACTCCCTTGGGAGTTGGACGCCAAACTCCTCTCGTCAGCGTTCCTCTGGCGTGAGGAGGCGTCCAGCCGCCGTCAGGAGAGACTGGCCCCGAGGGAGATTGCGGCCCGGTTTCGAAGAACCGCCGTGGAGGAGTGGCATTCCAGGCTGGAGAGCCCGACTGGGGGCTTGAGGACTGTCGCGGCAGTGCGTCCTGTCCTAAAGAGATGGCTAGACAGGCGCCACGGGGCGCCTACGTTCCGACTAACACAGGTATTAACGGACCATGGGTGTTTCGGTTCCTTCCTGTGTCGGATCGGAAAGGAGGTGTCCGCCGTGTGCCACCACTGTGGCAACTGCCGCGAGGACACGGCCCAACATACGTTGGAGGAGTGCCCAGCCTGGGACGAAGAGCGCAGCGCTCTCAGAGCAGTCGTTGGAGGAGACCTCTCGCTGCCGGCCGTGGTGTCGTCCATGGTCGCCAGCCGGAGGTCCTGGCGTGCGGTGGCCCACTTCTGCGAGAACGTCATCTCGCAGAAGGAGAGTGCTGAGAGGGATCGGGAACGATATGATCCCTCCCGCCGCCAGAGAAGACGTAGGAGGCGCCGGGTTGACGACTGACCGGCGTCTGCCGCCCTGTGGAATGGGGGCGTTTGAATTCCACCACGGTAACCCCTGCCTGTCGTACGAGGCGACTAATAGGGGCCATCGGGGGTCGCGGGCGCGCAGCGGAGGGCTGTCAGCCCGTATCGATGCACTCCCAAATTCGGAGCATCGTGCGACCCCGAGATGGACGGCAGCGCGGGTGGTAAGGCCTCGTTAGCTGTCGTTTTTCGGTGCGCGGGGGCTCCTTAGCCCTCCATGGAGATGGGCTGCTACGCAGCACCGCGCAGGGGCGATTCCGGCTGCAATTCTAGCACTCCTTAGAATACCCCGGGATCGCTCCGTAAGCGCCGAAGAAGGCCACCGCGGGGCTTTAGCTGGTAGTGTCGGGTGGGTTGTATATAGGGGTTAGGGACTCGGCCCAGCGGCAGCACGGATAGCCATCATCCGTGCGAGGGGGATGCTGGGTCGTAAGACCGGCTAGTCCAGCATACCCGTTTTATTCTTAATCCGCTTCCCTCCGGAGCGGGCGGCAGTAATAAAACGCTTTCCCCGCGACAACAACAACAAAAAAAAAAAAAAAAAAGGGATCGAATCCGAGACCTCAGCACAGCAGTCGTAACACATGCGCAATTACAACTGCGCCACAGAGGCAGTCCTAATAATATTTGTAATAATTATAAAAAATAAAACTTATTAACCAAAATTTTATTCTTTAATTAATGTCCTTTTACAAATTCGCTTCGCTGTTGATACTTTTAGTCATTTCGCATCTAAAGTTTCTGATTCCCTGAATTTCATCAAAGTAAATGCCTTTCCTAATAACAACTTTATAAATAAACTCACAAGTAAATAAAGCAAGCTCCTGCCGATGTGTAATTTCAATATTGAGAGCCAGCCAAGTTGAAATTAGTTTCAAGTTTGTCTTTGGTCTTACGACACCGAGAACATCAAAGAGAAATTACATGTGTATTAAATTATATAATAATCCTATATCCTACACACGCTAACGTCGAGTCAGGGTTCAATATCGCATGAGTGTTTCGAAACTAAGTCGAAAACGCCAATAATTACTAGAAACTATAATTTTTGGTATTTTCATTAAAATTAGAAATATTTGTAATTTTATATTATTAGGAATGTTAGGCATTGTCTTCCTTGGCCAGTCTTCCGTCATGAGATTTGAAAGCCAAAAGCCTTGCGTCATTATTTATGTGGCCTGAGATACGCTAGAAGGGGGCTGCAACCGCTGCCCCGACAAATCTACAACCTGGCCCGAACCAAGAGGTTCGCAAATTCGTATTTTTGCCGCACTATTAAGCTGTGAAACAGTATTCCAGCTTCCGTGTTCCCTCATATAATCCTGGGTCCCTAAGGCGTAATGTGAAGAAGCTACACAGCAGGCCGGCATGATTGTGTTGAGTAGCGGGGAATCAATTGTCTCTTGCTACTTGATACTCTAATTGGACGGCACTGCGCTTACCATCAGGTGCAGTATGATGACTATGCCAGAATAAAAAAAATAGACCTCTGTAGATCTCTCTACCAAATGCTGGCGATGGACTGGAAGCCACGACTAGAGCACCCTAGCTCTGGCCCAACGACAATAGAGGCCATTCGGCCTATACTGGTGGAATGGCTTCATGGGCGGCATGGCATCCTAACCTTCAGGCTGACACAGGTGCTCTCCTGACACGGTTATGGAAAGTACCTGTGCCGCATTTGTCACCAGTCACCTGGGCGACATCATTGTTATTGTGCTGATAATAGGGCAGTTGACAGTACGTCACCGTCACCGAAACATCTAAAACGCTGAGCCAAACGTCTAGCATTTTGGTGGGAAAAATAAAGTTGAAAATTAAATATTGTAAACTCATGTTTTATGTTTATTAATCATATTATTTTAATAATATAGATCTAGACTATAAGACCCAAAAACAGTCTACTACCCTATTCCTTGCAGCATATACTGGCCGCCTGTCCAGCATTGCTGTGCCACGAGTTAACCCTGGATTCCCTGTGTATAAAAAATGCATTACAAAAAAAACTAAAATAAATATATTCTTTTATCTACGAATATTGTCGGTGGCATTCTGAAAAATATGTTATTCTGCGTTTGCTAAACTTAGAAAAGCATTTTATAAAAAAATCACTATACCTCATAAACCATAATCTCAAAGAAGCTTGGTGTGCTCAGCAAGGCGAGACGGTACTTCACGTCGGATCAACGCCTAAATCTCTATAAAGCGCAAATTCGGCCCCACATGGAGTACTGTTCTCATCTCTGGGCGGGAGCACCCCAGTACCAGCTACTTCCATTTGACCGCATTCAACGTAGGGCAGCTCGGGTTATCGACGATCAAACTCTTTCCGATCGGCTTGATTCTTTGGCTCTGCGTAGAGATGTTGGATCACTCTGCATCTTCTACCGCATTTATCATGGGGAATGTTCAGAGGAATTGTTTGGATTGATCCCGGCCGCTGAATTTCACCATTGGACATCGCCTGAAAGGCCGGCAACGCATTTGCAAGCCCTCTGGTGTTGCAGATGTTCATGGGCGGCGGTTATCACTTTCCATCAGGTGAGCCTCCTGCGCGTTTGCCCCCTATTTTCATAAAAAAATTAAGTTAAACTAATTCAAAGTCTACAGAACAACATTATAATACTATCACACTGAACATTTGTTTTTATCCTGGGACGGCAAAGTGACCACACTGCACCTTATGGTAAGTGCACTGCCATCCAGTTAAAGTATCAAGTACCGTGAGTCATCCGTCTCCCGCTACTCAACACAATCATGCCGGCCTGCTGTGTAGCTTCTTCACACTACGCCTACATTAAAAATCCACTTTCAATGTGTCGTCACACAACCCTCCGGTGGATTTCTGTCACGCCGACATTGACGTGGGTAAGAAAGATAAAACCGTGCTGAGCCAATCAGAGCTTACGAACTTACAACTTATACTTAATAATAATATCGTGAAATAATTTTATGATTTGGTTTCTGTTGTTGCCCTGTTCTAGTGGTGCCCAACTTTAACGATAGAAAGATATTATCCGCATTTGGAGCTATGTTGTGCTTGGTACCAAAACGGCAAACTTGAATAACTGAAAACTAACTAAATACAAACTTACAAGGTTATTTTATCTATGTATTTTTGTAGACTGCCTCGGTGGCGTAGTTGTAATTGCGCATGCGTTACGATTGCTGTGCTGAGGTCTCGGGTTCGATCTCCGGGTCGGGTAAAGTGATATTGGGTTTTTCTACCTAGAAATACTCAGTATTAACCCGGAGTCTGGAATGGTGCCCGGTGTGGCGATAGGCTCGCCCCCTATCACATTATGGGACCGAAATTCGGCGAAAAGTGGGTGTACTGGTTACACCTCTACCTACCCCTTCGGGGATTACAGGCGTGAGTGTATATGTATGTATGTATGTATTTTTGTCTGTTTCTATAGTGCTTCGTTTGGTGGACTATTCCCACAAGACCCAAACCCAAAACAAATATCTGTCTGTCACACAAACATTTGTTTCGGTGTGGGCATCGAACCCACGTCTTTTCGTTTCACAGCTGGCTACACGCCCGCTGCGCCATAGAGGCTGTCAAAAACATTTATTAAACACTTTAAATAATATTGAAATGTTCAAACATGTACAAATATGTATTTATATTTTATTGTGTGTCGACTCACGACTGTCGTCTTCATATAAATGGTTCATGGTTCGCTAGTTAGTCTAACAACCTGTTTAAAAACTTATATAATGACTACATACTCGCTATTATGTATGTTTTATTGTATATAATACGAAGAACATTGTTTTGCCAGTTACGAAAAATCTGTAGTTTTATTTTGTATTTGCATGCATATTATGAAGGTGTTTTAATTAATTACGTATGAGAATGTTCTGGATAGTCTAAACATCCATCCCACAAATGATAAAAAGTCTATAACAATTAAAATATACAGAATTTTAGAAACTGAATACCTTTATTTAATTAATTTCAAAGTATAAACCATGTCTGTATTAAAATTTCATTGTTATAGTTTTTTATATCTTTCATTAAAAATATTGTTAGTTTGTATTTGTACATTGTCTGATAGGTTACCTATGTACGTTTTATGGTAATGGGGTGATATTAGTTTCAACGTTTCTTAGTTAACATATTTCTTTTGCGTAGAAACTCCAAACATCTCTATTTCTTCAAAGTCACTGAAATTTGTCTTTAAATTTTCTTACACACTTTCAATCAAAGTAAATAAGCATATTTTCATATAAAGCCAATATTATTGAGATTATCAACAATTTTAATTGTATTAAAACTAAATTAAAATTCAACAATCTAGGCTTTGCTAAAGTAGAACACATTTGAATAATGTAAATGGCATTCAAACCTACTTAATGAACTACCATTGTATAAAACCTGAATGCGTCAAAGTTAAATGCTTAGAGGGTAATTATCTTACAAATAACTTCTAATTTATGTGGAATATATTAGTGTAATGGAATTTTTAATTTTATCATAAAACAGCTTTTTTGCTACCACGATCTAGCGGAATTTTGGTATCCAAATCTACCATATTAAACAGTTTTATTTAGCTTGCCCTAGTTGTTTTTTTGGACAAATTTATATTTTACTCCCATCTGATATTTAGTACACATCTTTAGTTCTGATTACAATACAATTTAATATATTCAGTATCATTATAAATCCAAGATGGCCATCGCCACAAAATGGCGGATGACATATTTTTCACAACTCCCTCATTTACCTCTCATCACACTTTACTTATCTAAGTTGATGTTCGATATATGGTCAGAATACTGCTCATATTTATAGAAGTCAAAACCATAATCCCAGACCTACAAATTTCCACATTCATTAAACTATAACTTTGCAAAAACCCAGATTTTAGACTCATAAGCAAGCCGTTAATCTATAATCGAAATACAATTCTGCGGTGAAACACAATCAGCATAACAAGTTGGGCGTGAAATAACAACTCAATTTAATGTGGAAATAAGACTATGCCAAGTCTAGTAGTTGCAAATAACTTAAACGTTCCTAAATTCACAGATTCCAATTCACACTATAGTTTATACTTTACGTATTGTTATACATTATTACGTGTTATGGTCTGCACAAAGGTAGGCGACTACTTAAGAAAATGACACAACAGAGATATCATCGAGCAACCTTGGCATGCTTGTTCTTATCAAATAGAGATCTAGATTTATCTCAACTGTAGGTAGATACTATATTTATTTCAGTATACACATGTGTACATTTACTGATTCTAATCTGGAAACACCGTAAATTTCTTTTGAAGAGAATAAAAAGGGGATTCGTTACGTTTACACGTTTGCAGACGATAAACCATTGTTTGCTATAAAATGGAACGTAAAAATTCTTTACGATGCCAGAGCACATTGTCAGTACATATACTTAGTAGAGTTAGATATTAGATGTTAAGGACATCCAATGTTTAACGAAGTCATATACTGATAGTCTCTGTGGGTGGTCAATTAAGTAATTTACGAGGTCTGCTGAGGTCTTAGGTTCGATCACCGTGTCGGGTAAAGTGATATTGGATTTTTCTATCACGAAATACTCAGTATCAACTGGGAGTCTGGAATTGTGCTCTATATGACGATAGGCTCGAATCACATAATGGGATGGTAATAATATCGGCGCAATGTGAGTGTATTAGTTACGCCTCTCCCTACTTCTTCGAGGATTACAGGCGAAAGTGCGTATGTATGTTTGAGTATAGTGAGTTGGTTTTTCTGAGGTTGTACCTAATTCCTTAAAACGAATTTTATACATATACTGTGGTTTTTTTTATTAATAATAGTTAAGCAATTAATAAAAATCATTTAAAATATTTTGATTTTTGACTCCACTTAAAACCACGATGTGCTCCAGTAATCTAATCTCGATCGCAAAATTTAGCGTGAAATTGGGTTCCATCGAATATTAGTTTATCAGCATCCCTGTAACCCAATTACGAATAATAACTGAATTGTGTCATGGCGTGGGTATTTTTGAGGTTAAGGTGAATTTTCTAATCTCGTTGACCTCTGTTACCATTATTACAAAATATGGAGTCAAGAAAAGATGTTTAAGCCTTCTTTACCCCCCAATTTGAGATTACATATAAATAGTGATGAGCGACTAAGATCTTTACCAGATTAATGGTAGGCAGCTGCTTTGCTGTGCCCTGGCATTGCAGAAGTCTATGGGCGTCAGTGTCTACTTACCATCAGGTGGCCCATCTGCTCGTCTGCCTTTCCAGTCAGTAAAAAAAAATAGATTATAAACATTTTATCAGAATTAGTCAACGCTTTTATCTTTTGCACAAAGGAAACCATTAGGCAGGACGCTATTCCCGTAATTAACTTTACTCCTATGACGTCACATGAGCGTCCAAAGCTACAGAACTTCACATAAATAAATTTATGCAAGTTTGCAGTTTCTATTCATGAACGTAATTGAATTCGTCGCGAATGTAGGTTCAGAACAAACCGTGAGTTTTGTGATAAAATTATATGTTATTTTACCCTTTATAGTCAAAACAAACAAGTCCTAGGAACAGCCTGACAGCCTCTACGGCCCATTGGCATATAGCTGGTTGTGAAACAGGTCGCGAGTTCGATCTCCATTCCGGGACAAATGTTAGTGATCTACAAATACTTGTTTTGATTCTAGAGTTATATTTGTAGGATTGTTGCGTGCAGAGTGGATTCAGGGCTATTGTGTGTTATACTTTATCTTACGTAAAATATCACTTAAAATTTAATTATGTTTTATGATCATGTTAGGAACATCAACAAAACTATTCAGGATGGATATTTAAAAAGGCACAAATACAATGTTTATGATTTTATTGATTGATTTACACAGCACTGTTACACATCTCAGTGCTTCATATTAACATAGCCGCATGTCAGTATTCACTTAAGGCTTCTCTTTATAATTAATCTAGCAGCATTACCCTCTAAGCTCAACTAGGCGGCTATTGAACTGTTTACACACTGGTACACTTACTACACCGCGAACCAACCACGAATATCCTGGAATCACCTGGTCTACTTCACAAAACAACTGAATTGAACACCGGAGCGCGGAAGGCACTCTGTTTTATATTATACATTTACTACTCCCACTTAAGTTGTCATTATTAATGTACCCCCAACTAGTCTCCTAAATACCTCCGTTATACCTTCGTTCTACCTAAAAATAGGAAATACCCTAATAATCATGTAAATATTTATATTGTAGGATCTAAGTACCTTGTCAAAAAATAGGTATTTGTTCATGTCAAAAATTATACTTCTGGAGATAACATCAGCTTCATTTTGCTTGGTATTTGTTTATGAGCTTAATGAATGTAATTTTTATGAAAAGTAACAACTTTTTGATTTAATTATTAATCTTATTACAAGTAATCTTCCTAACTTCATCAGTCATCACTCACTCTATGGGGACAACATTACAATTACGACATGTTTTACGACGTACCTTTACGAAGTCTTGAGAAACCGACATTCTCATCACGTAAAGGATTGCTAAACGTGCAACTACATGGCAGGGCCTTGTTGATATAATCTTCATTCTTAACTTTATACTAATAATAATACTAGCCGTGTATTAATGGTCCCACTGCTGGGCACGGGCCTCCTCTACTAATGAGACGGGTTAGGCCTTAGTCCACCAAGCTGTCCTAATGCGGGTTGGTAGACTTCACATACCTTCGAAATTCTTAAGAGAATTCTCTGGTATGCAGGTTTCCTCACGATGTTTTCCTTCACCGTTAAAGCAAGCGATAATTAACGTTCAATACACACGTAACTTTAGAAACGTCAGAGGTTTATGCCATTTGGGTTGCGAACTTGACAGTCCGTACCGCAACCAACTAGGCTATCGCTTTTAAGTTTTTTGGATATCATCAATCCATGACATATATTACTCTGGAACTTTTGATTTGCATTCGGTAATATTAATCTATACTAATATATAGAGGTAAAGTTTGTGAGTTTGGATGTTGGGGGTAATCTCCGGTACTACTGATCCAATATTCTTTCACTGTTAGAAAGGTATACTGTCCCTAAGTGCTATAGATATATACTTTTTATCTATATAAATGTATACTTTTATAAATAACCACGGAGCCGCGGGCAACAACTATAAACATAAATTTAATGAAGACTTAAAGAGTAGAAGTAGAAGAAGTAAAAGAAGAAGAGTGTGAGTTGTCGATTGTGTTGAGTAGCGGGGGATAGATCGTCTATCGGTACTTGGTGCTCTAATTGGACGGCACTGCACTTACCATCAGGTGCAGTGTGGTCACTTTGCCGTGCCAGGATAAAAAAATCGTACATCGAACATAGCCCAGACTCTAGCATTTTATTGTCAACGTGAACGTACTTTGTCTACATGTATTTAATGATGTAACTAAAGTTTACCAGGTTTAAAATAATGCATATAACGTAAAGGTAATTGTTACCCTCATTATTTTCATTTACAATGTTTTGTTCACCGGTCGGTCTCTTTATCATAACCTCGTTTGTGAGCTCGGAACTAAAGATAAAGCTCTTTGTTTATGGCTTGTAACATCGGAGACTGTCTAAGAATGTGTTAACAAACTTCAAGGAAATGTATTAATATTTTCTCGTGAAATAAGAGAAGGTATTAAGAAAGTTTTATTGTTTTTCTTCTTTAACCGCGTTGAGCCTGCTGAAACATATGGGTTCGCGTCACCGACATACTATACTTCGTCTAAACGTTTATTTTACTTTTGACATAACGCCTATGAAGTTCCATAATTATTGACAAGCAATCAATCATAAACAAAAAAATTACTACTTCATGGACGCTGTTTCAAAAAAGAACACAGTAATTCCGAAGCTTTAAGTTTACATTTCTGTGGGCAGTCACATGACTATTCCAGACTCCGGGCTGATACTGAGTATTTTCAAATAGAAAAACCGAATATCACTTTACCCGAACCGGGTATCGAACCCGAGACCTCAGCACAATAGTCGTAACGTATGCGCAATAACTGCGCCACCGAGGACAAAATCACAAAAAAGAAAATGTTACAGAGATAAAAGTCTTTTATTTAATAAAACATTATCAGGGTGTCTAATTAAAATGAAGCTATTACGTTCAACGACCGTCTGGTTGCCACCAAAATCGATACTACTCCCCAAATGGCGCACCCTTCGTCAGAGAATCAGTATATCGTGACAAAAGACTATCTTGGTTGATATGTGTTGTATATGACGAGATAATGGCGGTGGACACGACATGTTTAATTTGATTTTGTAAACAAATTTGAACAGAAAATGTTTTCTAAAACTAAATAATTTAAAAAGTGGTAAAACAATAAATGAATGGTGGTTCTTGGTTTACTCTTAACTTTCTTATATCTATAGATCAGGTATTTCAAAATAGGGTATTTTGTTTTCATTTCGATAAGGTTGAGTTATGTAGTAAATAATAAACACATATTGTTTGCAACATTGAATCTTTGGTAAAGTTTGTTGGCCGATTGTTGGCCCAGGCAATCAGGGCGTGGGTATATTGGGAATTACTACTGCTTATTTTTTTATAACTTGTACTCAAAAAGAATAGACGTAGATATAACAAATTTCATGTCAGCCTCCGTGGCGCAGCGGGCGATTAGCCGGCTGTGAAACGAGAGGCCGTGGGCTCGATTCCCGCACCGAGACAAATGTTCTTGTGACAGACAGATATTTGTTTCGGGTCTGGGTGTTGTGGGACCCTAGGCCCTTGTAGCTCTTTATGCCCACGATACAGGTTTTACCTGGTGTGGGGTCAGAATTATGTGCGTGACTGTTGGGGGTATTTATTTATTTATGACGTTTCGTCATTTTTTGATCTTCGATTCTACGTGTATTATTTATGAATTCGAGTAGAATTAACTGTAATCAATAACAAACTATTATTACCGCAGAGGTTAGGCACCTAAAGTTTACTAAAATGGTAGCAATGGCCACTGCAATGGTCATTGGTAGCTATTTAAAAACCATTTAAGATACATTCTAAAATTTTGACATAATCTAGTAATAGATATTTAGTTACCATAGCATTAAATTATGTAATCTACGGTAACAGACAGAAAAAACATGATTTTTCCATTCTTCACCAGCCAACGTGCTTTTAAGTCTATCATGTCACGCACCAACTGTGAGAATTCTCAACATCGCACTATAAAGGGGCGGGATTTACTATTTATACCGCATCGTTTTTGTAGTCTATTGTTGGCTGTAAGCGACCCAAAGCATAGCAACTTAGTATTATTTGTATTAAGAACTGGTTTCTATATTTTTAACCTTTTAAAACCTTGTATATCGTTAATGATGTGACTATTTTAAACACATGTGTATAGGTACTGTGCATTTTCAGTAGTTAATTTCGATTAGTTTTATTCATCTAATACTCTGTTTGAAGATATTTACAAAGCCAAAGCTTTCGCCCTTTTTCTGGAAAAATAACAACTCACATCTGTTAGCGACTCGCTCACTATATACTGGCAATGTAATTAAGAAAAGTTTTTGAATATTTGTGTTACGTACTTCTGTATAATTTAATTGAACAATAAAGAAACAAGGCTGTGTCATTCGGCTCCAGTCTGCCATTACGTCACAATTGAATATTTTATTTATTTTGTCTCTACAATCTCTATAACATCTTTATACTATTAAAGTAAGGTTTGTCACACGTCAGTGACATTGACAATTTGAGCTCTGAGCGCCGATAAAAATAATCTCTAATCTATACTATACCGACTATTTAATTTCAAAAAAATGGTTTAAGATTTGTATAATCGATCCGCTGACTACAAAGTACCACGAGTCGGTAATTAAAAATCCAAAAATCTCATACGTTATATCGTTATTTCTATGACATGTCGTATAAAGGTACTGTATGAATCTATTTATCGTAACGGCAAATAAAAAATCTCTACCGATAAAAACATCACAATATCACGAAGACATTTTCCACAACTCAATTTTTTGCTTGGCAAAGCAACAAAACCGAATGAAATCTGGAACTTTACGCTTCGGGATTTGACTGTAACGCTAGCTAGCATATTAATAATCGACCCTACCATTTGTTACAGGCAATATGAAGAGGCGTTTGGGACGCGCTCGCGGTTTTGTTCTGCGCATGTTCGACGCACTTTGCAACTGTACGCAGACGGCCGCAGCCGCTGCCGCTCGCAGCACCGCCCGAAACAACCCTTTCACGAAGCGTTAACCCGATCACAACTCACTTACTTCGAGAGCACGTAGTACTGTATTTTATGTACATTGAAAGAGCGTTAAGAACGTCTCACGGAGTTCTTTCATCTTCATTTTGTTAAAGGTCGAGCTTTGATGTAATATGAATGTTATTAAAGAACCTATATGCCTTCCAAGTGAATGTTCCCAAGAGACTCTTATACTTTGATTCCCTCTTATTCGTAGACATATCTATATAAGCCAATAAAAGGTTGTAATTTTAAGACAATCTGTAAGAGACTTAGACAGATTATCTCGAAACCAAAGATCTGTTCAAATTACTTAATGTGGTCCTTTCCTTCATCAAAATGTTAGTCTTCCTATGGAGTTATGTTGTAATTACGTCACGCTTAGAGAAGCGTCGCTGTCATGTCACACTAGAAAGGGCGGTGGTCTGGGATGTTCACCTTTGTGACTTAATACCTTTTAAATACACGACGCAGAAGTATTGGAATCTATTTCGATTCTGTGGCACATTTTTCATAAGTTATGGCAAGTGGGTTCCAGAACTGTCATGGATAAAGTGTGACGTAATTTATATGTAATTCCTAATTAGTGTCCCTAAAACGGTGTAACATGGTGTATTGTGATCGGTGTTGATGACGCTTATAGTAATAAGTGTATTAATTAGTAGAATATAATATATTATACCCTGGATATGAACCTACCTCGTCACTAGACTTCGTGGCTCTCAATTGAAGCATAAGTTGACAGTCGAGCTTCAGGATCGAGTAGTGCTTTCGGCCTTAAATGATAACCTTATTCGAATCTAACGGTTCGAAACTTTATTCGATTTTCAAATTTGAAACAAGGTGTCTGGGAAGGCAGAGTTGAAATAACACTGGTTCCATAAATTTTGCCCATTTTGACAACAGCTTTTGTTTCTATTTACCCCATTTGACGGTACTAACATACTTTTTTAGATTCTGCCCTCTGTCAACTTATGATTGCTTATTTCTCTTTGAAAACAATTTATAATGCATTTTAAACCAAATAAATGAAATAACGCATGTCATAGGTACAAGCTCATTTTGTAAATTTTATTATGTAATTACTTTTTACATTTATCTATTTTCTAAGTTTATTAAAAACTAGTTTATTGTTATCGTGATTGTGATTTATAATTCGTAATATAAGCACAAGAATAATACGAAGAGCACAAACTAATTTGCAATTAGTTGCTATTAAAATGTTATTTATTTACTATTTTATTTTTATATGTATTTATTACGGAACATCCAGTAGTAATATCCAGTAGTATTTATATTACAAAGGGTACTTATTTACTTATTTAGATGAGTCAAGTATTAATATTTAATATACCATGGGAATTGTAATAATAAGTGAATAAGTATGCTAATGAGTCAATAAGTCATCTGTATTAGTGTTGGAAAAGATTAAGAGAGAGAATTTATAAAATATAATATCTTATATAAATTGATGTAAAAGGGGAAAAAGGTAAACACACGGACGTAGTAAATGTATAAAAAGAAAAATATTTTTAATTGTGATTTCTGTAGGTGTTCCATGGATATGGTATTTAAAATAAATGTTTAATGTGATATCCTGCCTGTAACCTCTACTTCCGGTGTGAATCTACTGAATACTTCTTCTAATATAAAAATGGTTTTATAAACTTTAACATTTGTTTTATTGCTTAGTAACATTTTAGTAAATGTGTTTTAGACAGAATCTGATAATTGTAACACAGAAAAAAATACACGAAAAGACGCAGATACGAATATACTCACACATTGTACATGGCTCCCGATCAAAGGAAATCGAGGTATTGGAATCGATAAACTCAGGCAAAGAATTGTTCGTCATTTTTGTGCTGTTCTACTATCTAGGAATATAATTTCATGCCAGTAAATATTCCTTCTTTTCCTTGTGTTTCCTCGATCGCTTCTTCACTTCCTTCCCCAATGGCGTAGTGTGAAGAAGCAGGTTGGCATGATTGTGTTGAATAGCGGGGGATAGATTGTCTCTCGCTACTCGATACTCTAATTGGACGGCACTGCGCTTACCATCAGGTGCAGTGTGATCACTTTGCCGTGACAGGATAAAAATATATACCTATATATATAAATGTTTCTTATTTACAAGGTTTTACTGTATTGAAAGGTTGACATCAGGCACGCGGCGTTTTGGAGGATCAACAAGCTAACTGCATGTAAATCTTTTATATTATCCCTATATACAATAGCAGTATATGATACTAATATAGTAAATATTATCTGCTGGTGAGAAGGTTACCAGTATTAAAATTTCTACTCTGTTGGATAGCGGCCACGTGTTAAAAAGACCGCCATAGTGGCTAGTTCCATGGGATCAGTTCATGGAATCAAATTGATCTATGCTAGCATATAATTCTGTCACTTGGCAATGGGTGCACTTTTCGTTCAAAGCTCAGAATACAGAAAAAACTTGTTTGTTCTGTATTCTGAGGTTCAAAGTGACTTCACTATGCCTATACAAAGTGACTGCCTCGGTGGTGCAGTTGTAATTGCGCATGCGTTACGACTGCTGTGCTGAGGTCTCGGGTTCGATCCCCGGGTCGGGTAAAGTGTTATTGGGTTTTTCTATCTAAATATTCTCAGTATTAGCCCGGAGTTTGGAACCTGTGCCCAGTATGGCAATGAGGGCACCCAGTGGGTGTACTGGTTTCACCTCTGCCTACCCCTTCGGGGATTACAGGCGTTAGTGACTTCATTATACATTCCGTAAGAGCAGCGAAGTTTTTTTCCATATCTAAATGAAAATAATTTTAAAACCGACTATTTTCCGAACCTCTAAAAACTCATGAAAATAAATGACACCTCAAAATTTTAGCAAGGCAGTGATGAGATCTTCTACATTTATCCCTAGCGCCTCATATTTCGTAATAATGACCAAGTACAGGACGCGGAAGCCCGGTAACTAATTTACATTTCCAAGCCACATCGTCAAGGTGAAATGAAATAAATATAACCTCATTCAAAATTCCTTAGGTCAAATTCGTAGCGAAACACGGAATCAGGTCACCATCAGTTTTCTAGGGTATTAAATCAATAGACGGCATAACACACCTTTACGTGGTTTATTTGGAATAAACGCTATAAACCAACTGAATAAAATTTTTATTCTCAATTCATGAATAAGAAATACACTAACGCCAGTATAGAAGAAATTTAATATTACAATACTTTAGTAAGAACAGACCTACAAAAAAAGGTACTTTTCAGGTTTTCCCCACACTAAGATACGAGTCTTGTGTCGTGGGTATCAGGGACTACGAAAGACGGTCTCAACACCTAGATCCGACACAAATATCTGTCTGTCACACAAACCTTTGTCCCGGTAGAAATCGAACCCACAGCACCTGTTTCACATCCGGCTACTCACTTACTGCGCCACGGAGGCTGTCAATAGGTAAATGGTCTAAGAATAATAATCAACATCTCATCCAAAAATGATTAAAGTAACATTTTGCGATAAATATATTTGTAGTTGCCCTGGATCGACTAGCAAACACATGATGACAAACCCTTTATAAAAATCACTCATGTAAGCAGTTTGTTCTGGTCGCCGCATCTATATGTACTACGTACTAGATGCGGCGACCAGAACAAACATTATGTTCCATCGAGTTGAGGTGTATACTCCGCAGTCCGCACCGACGTTAGTTTGCTTCATGCCACCTAAGCAAGCGCACCACATTGCATCTTTCAGTGTCGAGTTAATTTTAGTTATTTGTAGCGACATTCCCGAACAAATCTGCCTTAAATTGATTTACAGTAAAACTGTTAATAGTATATAAGGTAAATAATTTCATAACGTAATATCAATAAATATTAATTAATTTCAATTTTGAATACGGGAAGTCTATATTTCAAAACAAAATTCATTACATAGTTTGTAACGTTTTAGCGCGTGGAAAGTCCCGTTCGAGAAAAAGCGACGGAGTTATCAAATAGTTCTTAGTAAAATGAATAGATGGCATTTTCACAACAAATTCATTATATAGTTTGTCCCGTTTTGCCGCGCGGAAAGTCCCGTTCGAGAGACAGTGACGGGAGTTATAACTTCCAAATAGTTCTTAGTAAAATGATAGATGGCATTAGTGGGCGGACAAGGTTTCCGGAACATCTTTTTTCTTCGACAGTTCGTGTCTATAGAATATAAGTCAATGCCTGTAAGTAACTTTTAGATTTTATTAAGTTTCTTAAACAGTTCTATAATTCTGTACTGGTCGTAAATTTGTAACTGAATAATCTTTTAGTGCAGTGCTTTTTGTGCCGCAAGGAAATTACCAATTGATAATACATTGAACTCACGAAGCAGTAAGATTCCTGGCATAATTTTCAAGGCCACTATATCTTGAAACATTTACACATTTTTTTGCTATCGTTATACAAGTACAAAAGAAGGAATCGGACAAATCGAAAGGGTCTGTAGCGCAATCAATATAATATCCGCGATCTCCTGTGATTTATTTTAGTCATTTCAAAGAGCCTCTTCAAGGGAAGAACATTCGCGTACTCGTGTTGCATATAAATGGGACCTGCATTATACGGACCATAACTTACGTTTACCCTTATAGCTTTCATACAATTTATATTACAGTAGCTTTATTAATGTATGCTGTGTGATTGTAAATAATATATATCTCTAAATAATAAACTAGCATACCTTTTTTTTTTTTTTTTTGTTGTCGCGGGGAAAGCGTTTTATTACTACCGCCCGCTCCGGGGGGAAGCGGAATAAGAATAAAACGGTTATGCTGGACTAGCCGGTCTTACGACCCAGCATCCCCCTCGCCCGGATGATGGCTATCCGGGCAGCCGCTGGGCCGAGTCCCTACCCCCTATGTACACCCCACCCGACACTACCAGCTAAAACCCCGCGGTGGCCTTCTTCGGCGCTTACGGAGCGATCCCGGGGTATTCTAAGGAGTGCTAGAATTGCTGCCGGAACCGCCCCTGCGCGGTGCTGCGTAGCAGCCCATCTCCATGGGAGGGCTTAGGAGCCCCCGCGCACCGAACAACGACAGCGAACGAGGCCTTACCACACGCGCTGCCGTCCATCTCGGGGTCGCACGATGCTCCGAAACTGGGAGTGCATCGATTCGGGCTGACAGCCCCCCGCTGCGAGCCCGCGACCCCCGATGGCCCCTATTAGTCGCCTCGTACGACAGGCAGGGGTTACCGTGGTGGAATTCAAATGCCCCCGTTCCACAGGGCGGGAGACGCCGGTCAGTCGTCCACCCGGCGCCTCCTACGTCTTCTCTGGCGGCGGGAGGGATCATTTCGTTCCCGATCCCTCTCGGCACTCTCCTTCTGCGAGATGACGCTCTCGCAGAAGTGGGCCACCGCACGCCAGGACCTCCGGCTGGCGACCATGGACGACACCACGGCCGGCAGCGAGAGGTCTCCTCCGACGACTGCTCTGAGAGCGCTGCGCTCTTCGTCCCAGGCTGGGCACTCCTCCAACGTATGTTGGGCCGTGTCCTCGTGGCAGTTGCCACAATGGTGGCACACGGCAGACACCTCCTTTCCGATCCGACACAGGAACGAACCGAAACATCCGTGGTCCGTCAGTACCTGCGTCAGCCGGAAAGTTGGCGCACCGTGGCGCCTGTCTAGCCATCTCTTTAGGACAGGACGCACTGCCGCGACGGTCCTCAAGCCCGCACTTGGGCTTTCCAGCCTGGTATGCCACTCCTCCACAGCGGTTCTGCGAAATCGGGCCGCAATCTCCCTCGGGGCCAGTCTCACCTGACGGCGACTGGACGCCTCCTCCCGCCAGAAGAACGCTGACGAGAGGAGTTTTGCGTCCAACTCCCAAGGGAGGGTGCCGGCCAATGCGCAGGCCGCCTCGTGGGAGACCGTGCGGTAGCCCCTTACTATTCGCTGCGCCAACAAACGCTGCGGTTTGCGCAGCAAGGCGACGCAGCGGGGTTTCAGGGACTGGGCCCATACGGGACATCCGTACAGAGCCATTGACCGCACGACTCCAGCATATAAACTTCGGCAAGGGCTATTAGGTCCCTCCAGGTTCGGCAGCAGGCGTCCGAGCGCGCCCGCCGCCCGCACCAATTTCGGCGACAACTCCTTGAAATGGGCACGGAAATCCCACCGGCTGTCCAGAATCAATCCCAAGTACTTCATTGTACAGCCGATGGGAATCCGCACCCCCTCCACATTGATGTGGGGCATTAAAGGTGGCCGAATCCGAGGACCGTGAAAGTAAAGGGCCTCGGATTTGTTCAGGGCCACCTTAAGGCCCAGTCGCCGAATCCTGCCCACCACCTGTTCGGTTGCGAACGAGGCGAGCAGGGTGGCCTCCTGGAAAGACCTGGCTGTCGCTGTTACTAGCGTGTCGTCTGCATAACAGACGACAGCGACGCCTCGGGGATTGGTACCACGGAGCACCCAGTCGTAGCCGATGTTCCACAGGAGAGGGCCCAGGACTGAGCCCTGTGGAACACCGCAGGCCATCGCTCTTCGGTGCCACCTGTCGGCGCCTGGATACACTATGTACCTGTCTGAGAGATACGAGCGCACCAGACGCCGGAGATACGGTGGCACCACGTGGTACCGCAGTGCTTCCAGTATGCAGGCCCAGGGCAGGGTGTTAAACGCGTTGGCGATGTCTAGAGACACCGCCACCACCACTTCACCCCGAGCCACTGCATCCTCCGCTTGTGCCTTAACCCGCAGAATCGCGTGTACTGTCGATCGGCCTTGCCGGAACCCGTACTGGCACTGTGCCAGGTCCGGCCCGACCCCTTCAAGATGCTCGACGAGGCGAGCGTGAATGATACGCTCGAAGAGCTTACAGACCTCGTCGAGCAACACGATGGGCCGGTAGGCCGATGGCGACTCTGCGGGCCGCCCCTCCTTCTTGAGCAGGACCAACTTCCCAGTTTTCCACTGAGACGGAAAACGGCCCTGCTCCAGGCACGCGGAGAACAGGCCACGAAGCCTAGTCCCCAGATGCTCGACGGCTAACACCCACGCACGTCCGGGGATACCGTCGAGACCCGGGGCTGTTTTCTTGCCCCGCAGCCGAAGCACCACCGCCCGAAATTCCTCGGGCGAAACCTCCGAAATAACCCTTGCCGAACTCAACGACGATGGCGTCGATGGATGTGACGCCATCGGTGGGGGAGTGACATCTTCAGTGGCAGGGAACAAAGCTGCGACGACCTCTTCGACTAGGTCGCCCCGGAGACTCTGCGTCAGTGGGGGCGTCCACGGGCGGTATCTCCTCATCGCCACGCGATATGGACGCCCCCAAGGGTCGTTATCGAGAGTTCCCCGGAACTCCTCCTGAGCTGCAGACTTTGCCCTAGCTATTGCCACGCGCAGCGCTCTCTTAGCCTCCCTGTGGAGGCCGTGAAGCAGCCGCTCCTGGTCCTCGTCGCCGGGAAGACGGATCCGACGACGACGGTGTCTGGCGAGACGACGAAGGGCGGCCACGCAGGAGACACGTAACCGCGTGAGTTCCGCCGACCACCAGAACACCTGGCGCTTCTCGGGAAGACGTCGGACTCGGGGCATGGCCGCGTCACAGACGCGCGACATCGCTGCTCCGAACCACGACGCCTCCTGCTCGACCTGCATCGGTGCCTCCGGTGCAGGGAGCCACGCCTGGGCCAGTGCGGCTTCCTTCAGGGCCTCAACATCGAGGCGTTTTACCGACCAACGCGGGCCGTCCGACCGCGGGCCAGTCGGTCCTCCACTGGACTGGGGGTTAGGGGATAAGGCGACGTCGAACCGAATGTATCGGTGATCCGACAACGTCTCCTCGTCCACCAGAACTCTCCAGTCACGGACACGGCGGGCAATAGCTGCGGTGGCGAACGTGAGGTCCACCACCGATCCGCCATTATGCCGCACGCACGTGTTAACTGACCCGCGATTCACGACGGCCAGGTTGGCCGAGATCGCCCATTCCTCCAGGGCCTCGCCGCGCCTGCTGGTGACCGACGAACCCCAAGCCTGAGACTTGGCGTTGAAGTCGCCGGCAACGAGAACGGGGCGAGGCTGACTGCCTTGCACCACCAGGGCCCCTAGCCGAGTGAGAAAGTGCTCGAACTCGGCCAGGGATCTATTGGGGGAAACTAGCATACCTAATACTTTTGGAGCGGTGAACGAATTTGTATACCTTGGTTATCTGATAACGGACATTAAAAACATATCTGCAGAAATAGTAAAAAGAATATTGTCAGCGAATAAATGTTATTTCGGCTTGTAACGCCCGTTCAATTGAAATTCGCGCCCCAATGCGACGCCACTGCAACCGACCAATGGGAAGCAACTATTGTCGACCACGCCATACAGCGCGTGTCGCCGGCACACACAGAGAGCCCGGCGCGTCCCCGAGATCGTAAGACAAGAACCCGCGCAATTAGGCCACCGTCGCGTTATTTGTAAAGAAACGCCCAGAAATTGTTATAATCATTAGTCTCATGTGCTCAACTTTGTAACCTTTTATTAATAAACAGTTTATAGTATAGAAACTTTCATTTGTAAAAGTGGCTGCCCAACAGTGAGGCCGAGAACATTCGCGTGGACTTAGTGAGTTGTGTTCCGAACAAAATGACGCGTACGCGACGACAATCCCGACGCCAAACAGACTTCGCGGATGCCGAGGAAGAAACGGCCGCGGCGAGTCCATCGGCGAAACAAAGTTTTTCTCGTGACGACGTAACCGCCATGATTGCGTCACTACAACGCTCGCAAGCCGAAACGCTTGAGCGTTTGTTTAACAACATTAGTGGCTCACGGCAATCTCCGACTTCAACCCCAGTAGCCATCGTGCCAGTACCCGGGAATTTCTCGGCGTGTACGGCCCGATTTAGCGGCGCCCCCGGCGAGTCACTCGTCACCTTTATTGACGCCATTGAAGCCTACAAAGAATGTGCTGACGTTGGTGAAGTGAACGCCCTTAGAGGTCTCTCCATGTTATTGACCAAGGACGCTGCGACCTGGTGGCAAGGAGTAAAGGCGACTATCACTGCGTGGGATGCCGCCATACAAGGCTTACGTAGTGCCTTCGGTGACACACGCCCGCCTCATCGTATTTACCGCGAATTATTTAGCCGACCCCAGGAGCACGAGAAAACTGAATTATTTGTCGCGAAAGCTCGATCATTATTAGCACGACTTCCACATGGAGATCTATCGGAAAAGGTAGAGCTGGACATGATTTATGGGTTGCTACATCCGAGAATATGCAAACGCCTTCGGCGAGATGAATTTAATTCATTCAACGTACTTCAAAATAAATTAAGAGAAATAGAAGACGCCGCCGCCGAAGTTTCTCAATCTCAAGATGACCGCCCTACTCGTCCTAGTCCACGATCCCGACATGCAGATGCAGCACCGTCATACGGAGCTGCCGTTCCTGCGACATCGCTGCCGCCCGCGCAGCCGCCGCCAACCGCCAAGCCGATGGCGCGCTGGCCGCCGGCGCAGCGCTCGCCCGCGTCACCCGCGCCGTCGCTGCCTGCACCCGCAGCAGCGACCGCCGGATATTTAACTGCTCGTCGTGCATCACGAATCGCCTCGGAGCCCATGACACGATCGTCTAATTCATTATTTTGCGTCTACTGCAAAAACAGGGGACATAAACGCGATCAGTGTCCGAAACTAGCCGTAAAAAATGATAATAATATTAACGCGAGTGTAGTGCCTAATTGTTATGAGTGTGGTGAAAAAGGTGTTACTCGTTCGCAATGTTCGAAATGTAATTCTCAATACTGTATGTTTGATTGCAGCGGCGTTACATTGGTTGATACGAGTTAAATGACCCCTAGCCCACTCCGCGAATCCAACGATTCCTTTTCGGGTAATACAAATTTCCAGGTGAGTCCTTATAAAGTACAAAACAGCCCCTCTGTCATTACGAGCGGATGTACAGACTCCTCCTCCAAACAAAAAAATAAGGAAAACTTATTTATGTTCGGGGATTCTGTTAACCATGTTAGGTATTTACCTACCGATTTTAGAGCGGCCATTCCGGCATTATTTAATGTAGAACATAAAAATAAGCAAAGCTATTCGCCCACTGATTTTAAAACTATAATGCCTAAAGAATATTTCAGTATTAGTGCATATGCGCCTAACTCTAGGTCTTGTAGATTACCTAATTTACTTAACTTACCTCAATCACAAAAATCTGTTTCTTGTATTGTTTCCCGCGATTATAATAACGAGTTACCTTGTGATTTTATGCAAAATGAGTGTGTTCTGACCAAAAGCAAGATATTACGCGGTGTTTCGGAAGATAACGCTAGGGTGACCATGATGTCCGACGGACATGCGTGTGTCGTCACGGAAAATTGTTCATCTCGCAAACAAATTGTTTCAGGAGATCGTTCCGATACGTTACCCGAAATTAGGGTGACCACACCTCAAGTCGTTTATCGTAACGTTTATTCGAGTCCTCAGTTCCAGGTTCAGGAAGCTCCTACCTTGGACTTCGACAGGACTTGTATGGTGTCCATGAGTTCTGCGAGAGACGGAAGCGTCGTGGTCGCTTCTCTTTCGTCTCGAGACGGTGAGCTCCCCACCAGCGTTCCAGGTATGAGCACGTTTTTTGTTGAGAATATTAGTGTGACCATGAATTCCGAAGGAGGCAGTCCATGTGGCTCAGTTATTGGTGGCCGTACGCGACTATCTTCAATGCCTCCCATTTCGGATACGGTGACCAAATCACAAGTAGTTTCGTTATCTGCGATTGATTCTCCTAAAGATGTTTACTTTCGAAACAGTGAGAATCATGAACATCGAAGGCCGATACTAAGCATAGAAATTCTAGGTATTAAAGGTATGGCTATATTGGACACTGGAGCGAAAGGTAGTATCGCCGGCTCTTCGCTCTATAGTATACTTGTACAAAAGAACCATCCTCTTGAAGAAGCTACTAAACGAATAAAGCTAGCTGATGGTTCCACGCAAACACGCCGTGTTCTTATGACCAAAGTTCAGGTTGAAATAAAACCAAATAGGTCACTTTTAACAGAATTTATTATATTTCCCGATGCCTTGTGCAGCGAAACGCTTCTCGGCGTAGATTTCATTAATGCTGCCGGCCTCGTTATCGACTTTGCTTCTGCGACGTGGAAATTTTCAGGTTATGAACGTATTTATCCACTAGAGTACGAAGCATCCAAGTCATGTATTGCATTGTCCACTGCTGATCTTCTGCGAGCCGATGAAGGTTTAATGCTTAGTGCCCAACAACGGTTGCACCTGTCCGACCTTCTGCTGCAGAACCAGGATATCTTCCAAGCAGGGGGAGCCCCCACACCATACGCTGAACATCATATCGATACCGGCAATCACCCGCCGATTTCTGTTCCGCCATATCGACTCACACCTGCCAAGAAAGAGCTAATGAAGAACGAGTTAGATGAAATGCTCAATGACGGCATAATTGAAGAGTGCGAATCTGCTTGGACTTCTCCTGCAGTGTTGGTACCCAAGAAAGATGGAAGGGTAAGGTTTTGTGTTGACTATCGGCGTCTCAATGCTATCACTAAGACTGATTGTTATCCGATTCCTCTTATCGACGAACTTCTTCAGATGACCAAGCGTGACTGTTTTATGTCTACCATCGACCTTAAAGCTGGTTATTGGCAAGTGAAAGTTTGTCCTGAAGATCAAGACAAAACCGCTTTCGTCACACCATTTGGAACCTACCGATTTAAGCGTATGCCATTTGGATTGAAGAATGCTCCATCAACGTTCCAGAGATTGATTGACCGTTTCCGTTCTGGGGCATCCTTACAGGGTGTGACTCTACTAGCGTATCTTGATGACCTGTTGATAATTACCCAGGGTAACTTTGTGGAACATCTTCGTGACCTTCAAAAGGTATTCGACAGACTACGTCATTTCGGCCTACGTGCAAATCGAACAAAGTGTTTCTTCGCCCGGCAGGAAGTGACTTACCTTGGCCATGTTATCACACCTCAAGGGATCCGTGCAGACTCGTCGAAGGTTGATGCCATCCTACGAAGGGCACCTCCAAACAATATAAAGCAATTAAAGTCATTTCTACAAACATGTTCGTGGTTTAGAAAATTCATTGAAGACTTTTCCAAAGTTGCTGAACCACTGACTAAACTTACCCGCAAAAATGAGCCATGGAAATGGGACGAAGCTCAACAGCTCGCCTTTGATACCCTGAAATCTAAATTATGTCAAGCCCCTATATTAATTCAAGCTGATTACTCTCAACCATTCCTCCTTCGAACTGATGCCAGTAATTATGCAATTGGGGCAGCATTACTTCAAGGAGATGGCAATGAAGAAAGACCCATAGAATATGCTAGTCGCCTTCTTACTTCAGCTGAAAAGAACTACACCACCACCGAACGTGAAGCTCTTGCGGTTGTGTGGGCAGTAGATAAGTTTAGAGGTTATATAGATGGGCATACTTGCATCGTTAAAAGTGATCATCAGCCTCTGAGATGGCTGTTCACCCTCAAAACACCCAGTGGCCGTCTAATTAGATGGGCTCTCAAGCTTCAGTCATACGACCTTCGCATTGAATATGCACCAGGAAAAGTTAATGTTTTAGCGGATACTTTAAGCAGACCTATTTGTGATGAAGCTTCTTCTAGTATTTGCTCGGTTACTCTAGATCTTCCTCAGATCTCTGCTGCGGAACTACGAACTGCACAGTTAGGAGATCCCGAAATCTTGAAGATCATACAAGATTTAGAAGCTGATGATAAACTCTCGTCCAGTCGTTGGTTGGAGCGTGGCTACCTGATGTCGCAGGGTGTGTTGTATCGTTACGACCCTGACGGCGATTCTGAAGAAGTCAAATTAGTAGTACCTGCCTCCAAGAGAGAAGAAATTCTCAAGGAACTACATGATTCTCCTACGGCTGGTCATCAAGGAATTAAAAGGACCGTGCACTGTTTACGTGAGCGTTATTTCTTTCCTGGTATGCGCCGTTATGTTACTGAATACTTGAAAAATTGTATAAACTGTCAGCGTTACAAAGCAGCAAACCAGAAACCCCAGGGCTCCTGCAAACTCCAGTGCTACAACAGCGATCGGAAGCTAATTGCATATTCCGCTCGTCGCCCCGCACCGAAATATACGGTAGGTGATTTGGTCTTGGTTAGAACACACGAATTGAGCAATATTTGTAAAGGTATCACTCGTAAATTTGTACCCAAACGCGACGTGCCTTATAAAATCAAGCGAATTGTTAGTCCTACTACTTTTATCCTGACTGATTCTTCTAATACTGTCATAGGAAAATATCACAGTACCGATTTAGTTCCATTTATACAATCTCCATCTGAAGGTTGTCATTTTTATCCAGTTGTACCTAAGAAACGTCATGGAAGGCCACGACGTGATCATTCAGGTGTAGGTAGTCAAAATACCAGGTCGGAAACGGGACGTTCTTCCAACCTGGAGGGGGAGTATGTAACGCCCGTTCAATTGAAATTCGCGCCCCAATGCGACGCCACTGCAACCGACCAATGGGAAGCAACTATTGTCGACCACGCCATACAGCACGTGTCGCCGGCACACACAGAGAGCCCGGCGCGTCCCCGAGATCGTAAGACAAGAACCCGCGCAATTAGGCCACCGTCGCGTTATTTGTAAAGAAACGCCCAGAAATTGTTATAATCATCAGTCTCATGTGCTCAACTTTGTAACCTTTTATTAATACAGTTTATAGTATAGAAACTTTCATTTGTAAAAGGCTTACATATTTCTGTTCCAAAATTCTTTCACGAAAAGTCAAAACACTTCTCTACAAAACTTTATTGAGACCCATACTTATTACCTATGGCTCAGAGACTTGGGTACTCAGCAAAAAAGATGAGAACCGTCTTCTTGTGTTCGAGCATAAGATTCTTAGACGAATACTTGGTGTTGTGCAAGAAAACGACCTATGGAGGACGCCCTTTAACCATGAGTTATACGAACTTTATAAAGAGTCCAATATCATAAAAACCATTAAAATGGACGCCTAAGATGGGCAGGACATATTGTTAGGATGGGCGAAACCAGAATGCCGAGACAATGGCTATACGGCAAACCGGATGGCCGCAGAAGTCGTGGCAGGCCCAAACTCAGATGTTTAGATGGCGTTGAACAGGACCTCAAAGTAATTGGTGTCAGAAAGAGAAAGCCATGAACAGATCTGTCTGGAAAAATATATTGGACTAGGCTAAGGCCCACCATGGGCTGTAAGCCCTATAATGATGATGAAATAATAAACCAACCCTAACTAACCCGTGACAAGTTTTATACACTGTAAACTATAGATAGAACAAGTAAAATGTTGTTATAGTATCTACACACCATACAATTATACACACACCATAGAATCTGTGGACGTATGTAGGTATACCTACATACTTGATTACTACTACACTATAACCTACATAATTATGGGGTTTTATTACAGGGATTTAATTTTTTTTATCTTGGCACGGTAAAGTCGCACTGATCACACTGCACCTGATGGTAAGGGTAGTGTCGTCCAATTAAGGTAAAAAAAAACTTCTCTGATACTAGTATCAGAGTAGCTACTCAGAAGGCCAAACACCGTAACCCAACTCTAGACACCCGACAAAAACCGAATGTTCACTGGCTGACTCCGGAACGCGACAGTCTTGCGTGTGTCACTTTGGCGGGTTTTACACCCTGTGTACGGTGGTCGCTATACGGGCGAATATGAATATCCTACCACCAGCAAATATGCTTTGAAGCAATTAAAGATTTACCATAATTAAGTCGACTAAGAATAAAAATTTGTTAAAATAGATTGGTGTGTTTTGCTCTACATTACTAGTGATTATCAAGGTTTGAAATACGATTCGATTTTACATTTTACGTTACCTAATGTGACTAAATTATTCTACACTTGAAAATATCACTAATTAGGTTTTTTATTTAGATAAGATATTGTTCTCCTGCTGACTAGTAGATAGTGTTAAATAATTAGGTGGCGTATTTAAAAAATATTGAGTTTGTTACGAGTTAAAAACATTGGTTTTATAGGATTGGATGCTATTTATATTGTGCAGTGTACTTATGTGACTATTAACCCTCGTATCCTAACGGTAGAGCTGACCCGCTTGCATATCCGTGCTAATTGAACTGTCAACCGCAGTTGCGTCGGTTTCGACACGGTCAATTTACCATTTATTACATAAAAGCGTTTGTAAATTCCTTATAGGTGATTAAAAAATTAAAAGAGAATAGGGTAGTTGACAGTAAGTGAAAACCTGATAGATTTTGTTTTTTATACCTAATAGATTTTAGTCTAAAAATATCGAAAAGTAAACCAATTTGTTCAATTATATGTGATGTTGCTCGCGGCTCCGCCCGCGTGGAGGTCATGTTTGGGAGAAAAAGTATACAATACAAAATACCAATATTCATGCGTTTAACTTAAAAATGATGGATTTTCATACAAACTTTCATTCCCTATTTTACCCCCTTAGGGGCAGAATTTCCAAAAATCCTGAAACATATATTTTTTATTTTTAACCTAAATGCCAAATACTAATTTTCATGAATTTAACTTCAAAAATGACGGATTTTCATACAAACTTTCATCCCCTATTTTACCCCCTTAGGGGTGGTATTTCCAAAACCCTTCCTTAGTGGATGCCTACGTAATAAAAGGTACCTACTGTCAAAATTTCAAGTCTCTAACCCCAGCCGTTTAGGCTGTGCGTTGATCGATCAGTCAGTCAGTCAGTCAGTTTCTTCTTTTATATATACAGATTATTTAATATTTTCAAGAAAAAAATATGTAAAATAACGCATTTTGCCATGTGACATGAAACACCCATTAGTCATGCATGACGTCACCGTTCGAAACATCTAAAACGCTGAGCCAAACGTCAATTAGTTTTGCGGATGGTCACGTCACACGAGACGCCATGACAGTTGGTAGCGTTATGGCGGCAAAAATAAAATTGGTTTATGAAAATGCAAATTAAATTTTGAAAACTTATGATGTATATATATTAATGATAATATTTTAATAATATATAGACCATGAAGAATAAAATAAAACAGTTCCCCAAAAATAGTCAACTAGCCTATTATAATCAACCTGTGAGTCCGCTGTTGATTAAAGGCCTGTAACAAATTCTGACGTTGAGTCCGATTTTCAGATCTAATTAGAATGTTATGTACGAATAAGTGCTAATATAGACTTTGCGGAAAACTATGCGAATCTATGTATGATTTATACAATTTCAAAATTATATCTTTCTTAAAGACTTAAAAATCAATAATAATCCTTGGAAAGAAAGTAATAATCGAGTAAATATATGCTGACTGCAAAAATTATCTGATGCATGCTATTTGAAATTCATAAAGTCGAATAATTAATATTACTTATAATCCATTGACTTATATTCTATAGACACGAACTGTCGAAGATGTTCCGGAAACCTTGTCCGCCCACTAATGCCATCTATCATTTTACTAAGAACTATTTGGAAGTTATAACTCCGTCACTTTTTCTCGAACGGGACTCTCCGCGCGCCAAAACGGGACAAACTATATAATGAATTTTGTTTTTAAATATAGACTTCCCGTATTCAAAATTGAAATTAATTAATATTTATTAATATTACGTTCTAAACGTTATGAAATTGTTATTTACCTTATATACTATTAACAGTTTCACTGTAAATCAATTTAAGGCAGATTTGTTCGGGAATGTCGCTATAAATAACTAAAATTAACTCAACCCTGAAAGATACAATGTGGTGCGCATGCTTAGGTCGCATCAAGCAAACTAACGTCGCGTCGGTGCGGAGTGTATACACCTCAACTCGGCGGAACATAATGTTTGTTCTGGTTGCCGCACCTAGTACGTAGTACATATAGATCGCTGTTATAATCAATTTGTCTAACTTTTTGCGAAGTATATATATATGAATTAACATTATACCCCGATTTTCGTTGAGGAATAGGGCAGGAATGATTCCTTTGGTTTTAACTATTTGAAAATAGTGCCATCTACCCAAGCATTTATATTGTATGCTTATCCAAAATCTAAAATTAATTTTGACGAATTAATTTATTCAGGTTTGGGAGTATTGTCATAGATGTCGCTAATTTCAATTCAATTTTATTAACCAGGTGTGATTACAGACCTCTCACCTATTTATTTATCACTGAGTAAACTATACATTGTGACAATAGAAATAAAACGTATTTATTATATTATCATTGTGTGCCGAGCTAAGTGAATTTAAATAAAATGAAATAACATAGGGAGTCATTAGCGTAGCTAACTTTCCTAAAAGAAAACGTGGGACATTCGTAAAGAACTTCGTATTTTTTGTATTAAAAACAGTGCATTTAGTTAGTTGGCTATTCACAACGCTTTTAAAGGCTGTTTTGTTATTTATTTGGTCATATTATATTGTAAGTAGTCGCTGCAGGCTGCTTTTTATTTATAATTGATTTCAATATCATTTCACAGAATGATAAAATAACAACAAAATATTATTATAAAAAGGTATTTTATAAATTAAAACTTATTTCCTATGTTTCTTATAATTTGGCGAACGATCTCTGTCTCTCTTTTTTTTCTTGCCTTTCCTTTTCTTATCAATATCACGTTTGCCATCTGGAGTTCTGTGTCTCTTACTTTTTTTATACGAATCAGAAGAATCTAAACTGCTACTTCGTCGTTTCCTTTCCTTATTTTTGTTACGGCTCCGATCATCTTCGGAAAGTGAAGATAGTGATTCGTTGCTACTGTATCTTTTCTTTTCTTTCTTCTCCTTCCTTTTCTTCTGGACATATCTTTCTTCACTACTTGAAGATTCTCTTCTATTGCGATCTTTATGTCTACTTTTTCCATTAGACGATTTATCACTGTCCCTTTCTTTATTGTGATTTTCTTTCCTTTTTTCTTCTCTATTTCTGTTTGTCTGTGACGAACCTTCTCTCTCAACATTTTTTGACGAATTTTGAGGGCCCTTTTCACTTTTTTTGTATTCTTCGAATGTGTCTGCATCTAGAATTCAATTACTTATTTATAAAAATAATCACATTGCGTCATTAAGTGATGAATAAGTGCCCAAGTATTGTACCTCACTAACCCCTGCATGCGGAATATACGCACAAACATGAGCTGTTGTTCAAACTTAACTCTCGCAGTGAATCTGTGAATAAAAAATTAAATTATTTGTTTACGTAAAACGCAGATATGGATCTAATTAAATACATTACTTGGACACTATTCACAAGTTTAGTTAAAAATATAAATAATATGTATCGTAAATGGCACTCTATAAGTAACCATAGAAATAGATTTTAGTTGATTCCTGCAAAGAAATAAAATGTTCATAAACTATACAATCTTAGAAATAAACATAAACTAGTGTATATAAATAGTTGGAATACAAATTCTTTAACTATTCATAATAATAATAATAACTGTGGAACAGTTTGCCAGCTGCCGTGTTCCCTCCTTCCTATGATCCTGGGTGCTTTAGGCGTAGTGTGAAGAAGCTAAACAGCAGGCCGGCATGATTGTGTTGGGTAGCGAGGGTTAGACTGTCTCTCGCTACTTGATACTCTATCTGGACTGCACTGCGCTTACCATCAGGTGCAGTGTGGTCACTTTGCCACACCAGAAAAAAAAAAATGTAGCATCATGTGGTTACTCCTTTTAAAATACTATGAATATCAAGAGACACACCCTGTAATAGGTTATTACAGGGTGTGTCTAAACAGATAGTCCTGATTCCACACTGAGATCAAAATCTTGCCTTGTGGGATCAATTTTTTTTTTCTTCTGGCATCGCAATGTGTCTACACTGCACCTGATGTTAAGCGCAGTGCCGTCCTGATAGAGTAGTAGAGAGTGGTAAAGAGAGATAGTCTATCCCTCGCTACTCAACACAATCATGCCGGCCTGCTGTTTAGCTTCTTCACACTACGCCTGATGGTACGATGAAACTATGGTTCACTACAGACGTTATGAAACCCAGATACAAAACGAACATTTGTAGATCTCACACTGAATATGGTTGTCTGTTGAATGCCGTTTTTTATTTGTCACTTATGCAGTACACCCTGTAGTTAAATTGGAAACTTACTAATGACTTTGGACTCCTTGTCATATTCAGTCTTCGTTACGGGATGCATCATGAATTCACTCAAACTGACTGTTTCTTTCTTGACAGAAATATCTACCATCACACGGCCATTGTCTTCATCTAAACTTACCACCTAAAGGAAGAGAAAAAACGATGTGACAGATAATAAATCATTAATATTTTAATATACTTATGTACAATGTTAAAATGAATATTTTAAAGAGGAAAGATTTGTATGTATGTTTGTAACAAATTAGCTCAAAAAGTACTGGACCGATTTTAAAAATTCTTTCACCATTTTAATGTTACATTATCACTGATATAGGCTATATTAATTGCAAAAAAAAAGGATAGAAAGGTGTAATAGTTTAAGATGCATCCATGGATTGTATACCTTTTCTTCCAAAAATTACTTACACGACGGCGGAGCCGCGAGCATCATCTAGTGTTAAATATAAGTACAAAAATGTTTCTATACATTAGTTTTTGTTACAGCAGTGGCAGGCCATTATCAAATTTGTCACAAATTTTAAAACACTTTTCATATTTGTCCTAGTTTATTTATTTTTTATTATATTTGTAACTCAAATTGTGTAAATATCACTTAATGACCTTTTAGTAAATGGACATGTATATACTATATCTATGATGGTCATCAGTAATGGTAAGTGATCTTGACCAATCATTAACAATTCAAAAAGGGAAGGAAGTATAACTGGTAAGGGAAGGGGTCATTAACCCTCCAAAAATCTTACTCAATGTGTGAAATGCAAAAGTAAGCTCTTGAGAGCTGTTGAGACAGTGTAATCACCATATTGAGCTAGCCCTTTCACGCCATAGTTAATACTGTACTATGGCTCCATAGTTATATAAGTATATTAAAATAAGTGATTTAATATGTTTTAGTTTCCATTTTACATTGAAACAAATGATAATCTAGTCAAAGTGTCAAGACCTCAGAATTCCTAGCTCATAATTGAAGTAACAATATAGTTTTGTTAATAAATTTAAAATTAAATAAATATATACCTTCCCATAGCATCCACACCATTTGCCAGTGGTAATTTTAACAAAAGAATTTTTGACTATTGTCAACTCCTCCTCGTTTTTATTGTTTGAGGACATTTTCTTTTTCTGATTATCTGTTACCACTTTGTCAGCTCCTAAGCCAAGGCCTTTAGGTCGTAATTGAGGCTGCTTGTACTTAGATCTGAAATAAAATTATTTTGTTAACAATGAATATTATGTTAAATTAGACTTTTGTAACATGCACAATTGATTGATCAATTAAATAATCATAACCAAATTAGTAAGATTATTTATTTACCCTTTTCAGTACATAATATTGTTATAGTTCAAATTTAGCGGTGGCGCAGTTGTAATTGCGCATGCGTTACGACTGCTGTGCTGAGGTCTCGGGTTCGATCCCCGGGTCGGGTAAAGTGATATTGGGTTTTTCTATCTAGAAATTCCTCAGTATTAGCCCGGAGTCTGGAAAATGTGGTATGGCGATAGGCTCGCCCCCTATCACATTATGGGACCGAAATTCGGCGAAAAGTGGGTGTACTAGTTACACCTATGCCTACCCCTTCGGGGATTACAGGCGTGAGTGTATGTGTGTGTGTGAGTTCAAATTTAAAGAATGATGCTATTTATGAGTCTCGTTATCTTAGAAATGTTTGTATTGTTATTTGTATAATTTATTTTTATGGGATTAATCATAGTAAGATTGTAGCTCTGATGGACCCATACAAAAATCTGCAGAATTACACTGTATTGGGAATTTGAAATGCAGCATTTTTATAGTTTTTATTTACAACTCAATTTTTTTACTTTAAAATGTAGCTATGTTTATTTTATGATGGCACAGCATTTGCAGCCTTTAGTTAGGATATAATAATTATGTGAAAAGTAGTAATGGTCATAAAGACAAATTGCATTAACAACCAGTATCCTTTACTTTGCTTTTTTAAGATTTTAACTACTTTATTTAACAATAGAAAATATATTTTCGTATTGAAGCTATCAACAACATAATAACATCATAGAAATTTGTTGAAACATAGATCTTAGGACCTAGCCAATGTCTTATCAAGTAGCATTGCACATAATATATAGCTGTAAGACTACTTTTAGCTAATAATTTACAAAAGATCTCAATATCAATTTACATGAAAACTACAGTTTAATGATTACTAGTGATTAAATTGAACTTTTTTAGTAGTGGCAAACAAACTATACATGATTTTAATTATGGTACTTCAGAACAATGGTCCTATAGCCCGCAAATGATTATCACCTAATACTTACTGATCTTTATTTGCTGTCCAACCCATGCCTCGTAGCATAGCCATTCCAAACTGCTGTATTGGCATAGATTCATAGTCATCTAAAGAAGACTGAAATGTAATTATATATTATAAAAAAAAACATATGTATTTAAAAATAAAATTATACATCATATGAAGTTGTAAAAGAATAACCAACATTGCAGTGTATTTTCAGTCTTTGAATTTGTATTTTGAAATAAGAATGCAACATTGCCGTGTTCCTCATTTTGAAATACAAAATCAACTTAATAATCATTCTGACAGTTGCTCAAGCAAAATAATAGTGTAATTTCACTATAACAAAATTTGGAAGTGGTAGAGCCACGCTGTAGACATATTTGTCTACAGCATGAATGGGCGGGCTCGACGGGGGTAGTACCACTGTCTCATAGAAAACCAACGTAAAGTGACAGTTTACTGTCGCGTTTCGTATGGTAAGTGAAATATCCGGAGGCCCAGATTCCCCCTTCACTTCCCTAATCTCTATTCCTGGTCCTTTAAGGCCGACAGCGCATACATGACACTTTCGGTGTTGTGAATGTTCATGGGCGGTGGAGATCATTTAACATCAGGTGACCCACTGGCTCGTTTATCAGACTATACTATAAAAAAAAAACAACAAATACATACATACTATGCTATAAAAAAAAATACAAGCCATCTTTAGTAGTGACTGCAATACTAAGTACTTCTTTTCTACGAGAGAGACTATTTGGGATTTATAGTGTGTAACGAAAATTGTGTATGAATTATAAGAAATTTAAATCCGGTGAAATTACCAGACATCATGCCACTGTCCTTATATCTCCAATGACATATTACCATACTGCATATAGTACAAAGATTTTGCAGGTGCTCTACAATTAATGAGTAAGAGTATATTAATATAAACCATCAGGCAATTAAACTCGTTGACATGCCATTTATATGAATACAAAAAGATTGAAAAACTGTTAAAATGTGTCAAGACTAATAATGCATATTTACTAAGGGGTCATTAAATTATTAGGTAAGCAGAATCTTAGTTATTTTCAACACCTACTCTCTCTGATCAGCAAACTTTACACAAACAAGTTACGTAAGCATTGGTATAATTTTAACAAAGTCTATGGCATGCACATCCTTTAAGCTAAACAAGTAGGAACACCATTTAAGTTCATATCATAATGTTCTAAATTTTTAAATAAAAATCTAAAATTCTAAATAAATAGTGCTGATAGCCATTCAGACTACCCAAATCCACCCCCGCCCTCAGGTCATCAAAAATAAGTTTTTTTTAGTGCCTCGATAGGCAGACGAGCAGACGGGCCACCTGAAGGTAAGTAGTCACCCATAGACTTCTGCAATGCCAGGGCACAGCAAAGCCGCTGCCTACCATTAAAGTAAAGCAAAGATGGTGTGTATGTAATACTTGAACAGCCCCGTAACAGTGTTTTTATCTTTAAAACCAATTTATATTAAATAACTTATGACAGTATTGACGATAGAGCTAGTGGTGTAGAATAAAATATACAGTATGATAATTACCTCTTTCTCTCCTTCCATAATAGGTTTAGCTGGCAAGGGTACAGTAAAAGCTTCAGTTTCCACCTTGACTTCTTTCTTTGCAGCCTGCATTAATTCTCTGACAGCCATTTGCTCTATTGTTTCATTTTCTGGAGGTGTCTCATCAACGGAAGTGTTTTTAGTTGGTTCTGGTTCTTCTAAGCTGCTTTCAACTTTTTCAGCAATTTGCTTGAGTTTTTCTGCAGTGATGAGTGTGTTAGGCTTCATTGGAATTACTAATGGTGTATTTTCTTTTATTGCTTCGCCACTGGAATCAGCAAATTTATATATTTTTTAAACTTAAATACAGTATGGTGAGTTGGCATATTTTGAAAGGAAAATAACAGTTTAACCACCTATTTGTTATCAAATAGAGAAATATGTTTTATTGAAACTAAGTACCTTTATAACAATGTCTTCATTCACTTCTACTAACTACCCAAAGTATAAATGAGTTGTTTTTAAATAAATAAATAATAATAAATAAATAACACCCAATAGTCACACACATACCACAGACCCCACACTTAATATGAGTCTTGTGTTGTGGGTATCAGTGACTACAAGAGACTTTTGGTCTCGCAACACCCAGACCCTGGACACAAATATCTGTTTGTCACACAAACTTTTGTCCCAGTATGGGAATCGAACTCACAGCCTCTTCTTTAACAGCCAGCTACTTGCCAACTGTGCCACTTTTTCTACTCTTAGGTTAAGTTTATTAGATATAAATACACTTAATTATTAGCAGCGATAACCTAGTTGGAATGTTCGAAACCCAAATGGCATACACCTCTCTCTGGCTTTTGTGTTACGTGTGTATTCAATGTTAATTATCGCTTGCTTTAACGGTGAAGGAAATATCGTGAGAAAACCTGCACACCTGAGAATTCACATAAGAATTTCGAAGGTATGTGAAGTCTACCGACCCGCATTAGGCCAGCGTGATGGACTAATGCCTAACCCCTTTGATTAGTAGAGGTGGCCCGTGCCCAGCAATGGGCCAATGTTTAATACAGGACGAGTATTATTATTATTTATTATGAATACACTTACCCCACAACTTTTATAGATTTCTCCTCTACACATTCGATGAATTCTCTTTTTTCTTCCACGACGGGCTTGTCAACTTTCTTCGTTTTCATAAAACCGAAAGATATTTTTTTGCCCTCCATCTTCTTTAACGTTTTAAACTTCTTGATTGGAAAGTATTCATGAAATATGTTACACAAGTTGTTTTCATATGTAGTCACATATTATTTATTTAACTTAACTGCCTAAATAGTAAATCCTATAAACATCTCAGATATCGACTGTAAACTTTCAGTAGTATTATAATGCTCTATGACTGTTAGATGATTAAAGAAACATAATAGTCTTCACAGAATACAATAAAATAACGGGAAGAATGTCAATTGTCAAGTGTCAACTTCATAGAAAAAATTAACAGCAAAAGACTATAGCGCTATCTGTGTCATTACCATATAAAACCGTAGAACCGGGAAATTTGAATGTTACGGCCTTAGCCGAAAAACCTGATAAAGGACCTGCTGTAACTAGAGAAAAAACGTGTATAACTAATGATAATCACTGAGAAACTTGAATGGCGTCTTACTGCCGTCTGTGTGCTATTCGACATATTTATCGATATTTAATTATTAGAAGCCGATACTAGCTCTGTCTAAGTACAATAAATAATTTACAATCATCTAATTATTTCACTAATAAGAAGGTAAAAGAAACAAACGTATGAAAATCATTTTTTTATTATCTGTAAATAACAAACATATTATTAATAAAATAATAAAAATAATACTAGCCCTGTATTAAACATTGTCCCACTGCTGGGCACGGGCCTCCTCTACTAATGAGAGGGGTTAGGCCTTAGTCCACCACGCTGGCCTAATGCGGGTTGGCAGACTTCTCATACCTTCGAAAAATTCTCAGGTATGCAGGTTTCCTCACGATGTTTTCCTTCACCGTTGAGCAAGCGATAATTAACATTTTAATACACACATAACTTTAGAAAAGTCAGAGGTGTATGCCACTTGGGTTTCGAACCTACGACTTTCGTCTTGGCAGTCCGTAACGCAACCAACTAGGCTATCGCTGCTATTTCCCGGTTCTACGGTTTTATATGGTAATGACACAGATAGCGCTATAGTCTTTTGCTGTTAATTTTTTCTATGAAGTTGACACTTGACAATTGACATTCTTCCCGTTATTTTATTGTATTCTGTGAAGACTATTATGTTTCTTTAATCATCTAACAGTCATAGAGCATTATAATACTACTGAAAGTTTACAGTCGATATCTGAGATGTTTATAGGATTTACTATTTAGGCAGTTAAGTTAAATAAATAATATGTGACTACATATGAAAACAACTTGTGTAACATATTTCATGAATACTTTCCAATCAAGAAGTTTAAAACGTTAAAGAAGATGGAGGGCAACTGTTAATATTTGGTCATAGTTTCGATAGCCAATTTCTTACTAGACATTAATTCATCTTCATTTACTTCTCAATTCGAATTATTACGGGTGTTTGTGTCGCTATCACCCTATTTCTGCAACTTTATAGATTTTACATAATGCTCTAGGACGTTTCGCTTCATTTTCTGGTCCTTTTATCCCACTTCTGACTATAAAGAGCTCATAAAACGGAATACATTTATTGCAAATATTTTCACGTAAAATAACATTGACATTTCTAAATTCAAATATCTATCCACCGAGGCTCCATAAACAAATAATTGCCAGTACCGTTTAAGTATAAATCCTGTTTGGATAAATTCAAGTCGGGCGACCACTAGATTTATGCAACCTCAGCCCACATCTCTCCTCTCCTCTCCTCTCCACTCCTCTCCACTCCTCTCCACTCCTCTCCACTCCTCTCCACTCCTCTCCACTCCTCTCCTCTCCGCTCCTCTCCTCTCCGCCCCTCTCCTCTCCGCCCCTCTCCTCTCCGCCCCTCTCTCAACCCCCTGTCCTCTGCACTGCTTCCGCCTCAGCTCTCATCTGGCTTCTCTCCATCTCTACTTTTCTATGTCCCTCTTTCCAATTGCTTGTCCCAAATATTGCACGTTACAATATATAAATAATAATAATCATTCCAGACATTATAGTTCATATTAACGTTATACACTATACAGTAAACTGAAAAAATCATATTTGTTTAAAAATTCAATTATTATGCAACTGATTATGGTTCCTAATGAGGTGAATATGCACCCATTGTTTCAAAAATGATGTTTGGGCATTCAGAGATAGCTTTTAAAATATTGTTATTTGAAGCCCGTAGCTGAGACCAAAATTAGGCTATTTGAGATTGGATAATGGCAAAGAAATCCGAAAGCTCGAGACTCAGCGATCATATTCCAGGCTCTGCAAAATCATGCTTTATTCATTAATTTTTCAAAAAATTTGTTGTATTGCACTCTCAGCGTATTATATTTTTTGTTATATACTGACCAAAGCTGATATGTGTATAAATTTTGACAATAAACAAAGTGAGTAACTCGGTCACTGCATTTCGCATATGTGCATGTCAACATTTTACACCTTACAGCCAGAACCTGTCTTTCCTGTGACAACCCCCACTGGAGACCCAGCCAATAAAACAGTGTTTTTTTACCATTGTATATTAATCCATGAGAACTTGCATATTCTTCACTAGAAGTATTTGCCAACCTTTAATCGACGGACTAAGGAGGACCATATCATAAGCATAGCTTAAATTATTCACACAGATATCTCCAATATGACATCCCATTCTGGTCTTCAGTTCAGATATTAGATTATTCATATACAAGTTGAAGAGGAATGTGGAAAAATGAATCGCGCATCCATCAGGTACAATTGTCCCAATCTCTTGGCAAATTTTGCAAAGAACCACAGTGTTTAATATTAGATAAGCCCCTCTCCTCACTATAAATCAAATAGAACTAAATAAAGTATAAATAGCTAAGTGGAAATTGCACTGCACTCCACTCTACCCACCCCTCTTCAAAGTAATACATTTCAATTGATGTTCACATTTAACCCAAATCAACATCAGCTCCCATAATATATTTGCAGGCATCCTTTATCAATTTAACTGATTCAATATTAGCCCATGCTTCAGTCTTAGTTATCAAAGTTGATGGGCCATCCCTTATAAACTCCATAATGGATTGTTTTAAATTATTTGCACCATGCTTATCTGCCAGTTGGAGTAACTCCATAGCGTTTTCCACAGTAAGTCTTCTGAAGAAGAATTCTTCACAGAAGCTCATCAGGCCATCAAGTTGGTAATAATCTGCTGCCATCAACAATTTCTCAGATATCTCGTCAATCTTATGGACTTTGTTGGTGTATATAAATGCAAGTACTTCCTGTAAAACATCTGCCTCGAAAGGAGATTCAATTTTATTAGTAGAACACTCTATGGTGTTGTGTGCAAAATGTGCTTTGAGTACCTCACTCCTGCTTGCTAAGATAGCCCTGTGAACTTTATATTCATAGCCATCGGCCGATTTCATTGTGAAATCTGAATATAATCCATTATTTAGCAAATCTTCAAAGTTTTTGCTTAACTGAGGTGAATATTGTGATGTTGCTTGAGGATTGTCATACTTTTTTTGGTCTATAGATTTCATATTATGTTCTATAAACTGAAATTGAATGCTTAAATCGTCATTGTTGTCCAAATGTTCATTAGTTTTGGCAAGTACGGCTTCCTTAAATAAAGTAGCTATATACTGCCATTTGTTTTGTGGTATATTGTGCGGGTCTTTTTCAGCTATAATATAATTCTTCCCTCTACAGTAAATTATTCTGTAGCTCAGAGACATAGGACTTGGTGCTAAATAATATATTTCAAGTATGTCGCTATTGTGACCACAGAACTGCATTTTCAACTGTAATCTTAACTGTGGAGGATTACCTGGGATGTCCTTGCACGTCTCGGAGCATAATTTTAGGTTCCGACTAGTCTCATTTTGCAGCAAATCTTTATATTTGACAGTCCACCTAATTTGATGTGTTGTAGACTGGTCCTGAACGTCAGTGTACGTGTGATAATGTACACTGGACATATTACAGTTATAAACCACCTGTTTGATTCGATTTATAGAATATTCTACCACATTTAGCGGATACGAAGTAAAATACTGTTATGCCTATACAAATGTAAAAAACAAGAATATAACCAAATATCAAGTACACTACACAGTATGATTCACATATTATTATTATATTCTCTTTGGCTGGCTGTGGGATTCCCCACCCACTAGAGTTGATCGATAGTCTATCGATATTTGACGTCATATCAATAGTATCGATATTATCAATAGTATCGATACTATTGATAGTACGATACAGGGCAATAGTATTGATATACAAAAATAGTATCGATAATATCGATACTATTAGCTCCGATAGTATCAATAGTATCGATACTATCGAAGACCGGTATAGGTTTTGAAGTAATACTATCGATAGTATTGATAGTATCGATAGCTCACACTATCAATAGTTTAATAAACTGCGATAGTATTATCTTCCAACAATCAATTACATAGCTAGTAAATATCTATTACGATAGTATTGATAGTTTTTTGATTTAATACAACGATACTATCGATAGTATTAATAGTATCGATAGTATTGATATTATCGATAGCTCACACTATCAATAGTTTAATAAACTGCGATAGTTTTGTCTTCCAATAATCAATTACATAGCTAGTAAATATCTATTACGATAGTATTGATAGTTTTTTGATTTAATACAACGATACTATCGATAGTATCAATAGTATCGATAGTATTACATAAAAAACTATACTATTGATAGTATTATCATGTAATAGTATCGATTCTATCGATACCAATAGTATTAGTTAGTTCGTGATATCGATAGTGTCGATACTATCGATAGCACTATCGATATTGTTACTAGTTTTCGAGGTCAACTATCGATAGTTAGGCAACTCTACCACCCACAACTTTTTATTTTATTTCAGTCTCTCTTTTTTATATAAAAGAGAAGGCAAAGGTTATCCACCATGCAGCCTTGTCTGTCGTTATTTTTTCCATATCTGGGCTAAAATTCAAAGTCTTCTTCTTCTCTGGTTTTAACATATACAAAAGGCCAAAGCCATATTTGTAGTTTTATCTATTTAAAAGAGGAAAGCCACGTCCGATATTTTCCATTTTAAAGACCGAAGCCATGTCTGAAATAGTTACAATTCAAAAGGCCAAGCCCATGTTTGAAATAATTTATTAATTCACTAATCACAAATAAAATGTCACATCACATTTCCGCCATTTTCAGAAGTCCACACCAATGACGAAAGAGTAAACAAGGACTTGAAGTGTTTAGCTATAGAATCCCTAGGTTATACAAATATATAATAATTCGATATTAAACACAGTGCCATCTCTATCAAGCCAATTTAAATTTATGTGCGTAAAAAAGGATAGCTACATTTTACTTTATAACGTACTTTCAACATTTACTTTATCCTTCCTTGAAAATACTTCGTTGCGGCAGGTTATCGTCCATTTTTGTGCACAGTTTATTACATAGCAACCGTCAACACATTTTATTGTAATGTAGTTTTTTTTTATCTGAGATCCAGAGTGAATTTTCGCACTACTGCAAAACAAATGCCTGATGCTAATGTGTATTTACTTTATTTTATGTAGCTTATAATTATGATATTGAATGTTTAATTAATTTAATTTACTATAGTTATAAGTATATATGTTAATTAGTGTAATTGGTTTTACCGTACTAATTAATAAAATAAATAATACTATTAATTTATAACAGTTATATTACTTTAAAAATATGTCAATTGTGTTTGTGAAAACATGCCTAATTGTATCAATAATGGTTACGGCGTCATAAGTCCAAACTTAACATTGCACCGGTTCGTACCATATTTCTTATAAATTAACATACGTTTAATGTTCATTTGAATTAAATTAGTCATTAATTGTGAAATGTATCATTAATTTACTTTTGTAACAAGTATTTTAATAAATTTCCTGAAAAAAATTATATCTTTGATTTATGCATATGAAATAAACATGTCCTGTTAAGAATTGCTTATATCGATAGATATAAATAAGTGACTTAGACTGAATAAATGAATATTTTTTAAGGTTGCCTAAGAATGCATTTTTCCTATTCAATAATGGGCAAAAATGGTTGGATACAATAAGCTATTTGACAAATTTTCTAAAATGATTTAAAATTATTCTTTATTACATAATAAGCACACTATATTGATATTTCCGGGAAATCTACTGTATTTTTAATAACAATCAATGTTAAAGTTTAAATCTCCAAAACCGCGACAAAAACGCTATTTCTGTAATAGCGCTGATCATATGACACGTGTGACGTCACATGCAAGTAAACAAGCTAATAATGATAAGCAAAGCTAAGTTTTATGATAATTGTTTTATCAACAATTATCATAAAACTGCTTCAAAAATAGATCAACAATAGAATTTATCACCCATAAAACATAAAACGCGAAATAAAATCACTCGAAGAAACTATGTTAACTTGCGTGTGACGTCACCAGAGTTGCAACCAATCACAGAGTGTTCACAACACAGATAAAATTTTAAAAAAATGTCGTAATTTATTTCGTTTAATTTGCACAAAATATACATTATTTTGTTTAAAATTAAGTGAAATATGGTTTTTTAAGCTATTGTCTAACAGGATGGCCACATTTTGCAGTGTATTTTCAATATTGTGAAATAGCCTATTGGAAATGAAAACATTTCTTTTTTCACAAAACTATTTATGTTTATTATTTCATTTTGAGGAATCTCGTGTTAAATATTTCTGCAATAATATTTGTACAAAAATATCTTACCTTAAATAAGATAAATTTAATTCGGAGTGAGTAAAAATATTCATTTATTCAGTCTAAGTCACTTATTTATATCTATCGATATAAGCAATTCTTAACAGGACATGTTTATTTCATATGCATAAATCAAAGATATAATTTTTTTCAGGAAATTTATTAAAATACTTGTTACAAAAGTAAATTAATGATACATTTCACAATTAATGACTAATTTAATTCAAATGAACATTAAACGTATGTTAATTTATAAGAAATATGGTACGAACCGGTGCAATGTTAAGTTTGGACTTATGACGCCGTAACCATTATTGATACAATTAGGCATGTTTTCACAAACACAATTGACATATTTTTAAAGTAATATAACTGTTATAAATTAATAGTATTATTTATTTTATTAATTAGTACGGTAAAACCAATTACACTAATTAACATATATACTTATAACTATAGTAAATTAAATTAATTAAACATTCAATATCATAATTATAAGCTACATAAAATAAAGTAAATACACATTAGCATCAGGCATTTGTTTTGCAGTAGTGCGAAAATTCACTCTGGATCTCAGATAAAAAAAAACTACATTACAATAAAATGTGTTGACGGTTGCTATGTAATAAACTGTGCACAAAAATGGACGATAACCTGCCGCAACGAAGTATTTTCAAGGAAGGATAAAGTAAATGTTGAAAGTACGTTATAAAGTAAAATGTAGCTATCCTTTTTTACGCACATAAATTTAAATTGGCTTGATAGAGATGGCACTGTGTTTAATATCGAATTATTATATATTTGTATAACCTAGGGATTCTATAGCTAAACACTTCAAGTCCTTGTTTACTCTTTCGTCATTGGTGTGGACTTCTGAAAATGGCGGAAATGTGATGTGACATTTTATTTGTGATTAGTGAATTAATAAATTATTTCAAACATGGGCTTGGCCTTTTGAATTGTAACTATTTCAGACATGGCTTCGGTCTTTAAAATGGAAAATATCGGACGTGGCTTTCCTCTTTTAAATAGATAAAACTACAAATATGGCTTTGGCCTTTTGTATATGAGGCCTATAAAATCAAAGGCAGCTAAATCCAAGTCTGTCAAATATTCAGGAAGCTACAAACATCGATAACTTTTGCAAGGTAGCTACGATATTATATAGTTTAAACCAGATTTATAAAGAATGATAATATTAATAATAATTCGAATTTAAAACAATAAAAATCCCTCTATATTTGAGTACAGATTGAAAATAAAATCACATTTAGCTGTCTTTGATTCCAACTATCGGACATTGCTGTATTTGATTCTGAGTAACTGGATACAGCCGAGTTTGATAATGACAGCCGCTATTTTGAGTTCTTACGATTAAAGATGTTCTTATACGTTCGATAAAGTAAAAATTACTATATTATTTAATTACAAAATTTAATAAATTTTCAATTAAATGAAATTGCTTTTATGGTTATATCCTCATTATATTCTAATATTAGCTTTCCAATTCTTGAGGTTTCTTTTTCTTTTACGAGCCTTGCCCGCACTTGCTCTTGTTACAGGGATCTCCATGGCTATCCAAATTAGATTTTTAACAAAAGTATTGTCACGTAATTCAATAAAAACACAAGAATAATGCCAAAAACTGGACTACATATTCGCATGAATTGTATGGCGGCGGCCATGCATTTTTCGAAATCTTACTCTCTGATTGGCCGGTGTAACTCTTAGCTGTATTTGATTCTTACAGATAGGCATTTAGCTGTCTTTGATGCCAATATCGGTTTTTAAACTGAATTTGCAAGGGACTTAGCTGCAATTATTAGTAAAATTAATACACTATAGCATGTCTAATTAAATAAAGTAGATGGCGCCATAGTTAACTCATTTTACGACATTAAGGCGTTTAGCTGCCTTTGATTTTATAGGCCTCATATGTTAAAACCAGAGAAGAAGAAGACTTTGAATTTTAGCCCAGATATGGAAAAAATAACGACAGACAAGGCTGCATGGTGGATAACCTTTGCCTTCTCTTTTATATAAAAAAGAGAGACTGAAATAAAATAAAAAGTTGTGGGTGGTAGAGTTGCCTAACTATCGATAGTTGACCTCGAAAACTAGTAACAATATCGATAGTGCTATCGATAGTATCGACACTATCGATATCACGAACTAACTAATACTATTGGTATCGATAGAATCGATACTATTACATGATAATACTATCAATAGTATAGTTTTTTATGTAATACTATCGATACTATTGATACTATCGATAGTATCGTTGTATTAAATCAAAAAACTATCAATACTATCGTAATAGATATTTACTAGCTATGTAATTGATTATTGGAAGACAAAACTATCGCAGTTTATTAAACTATTGATAGTGTGAGCTATCGATAATATCAATACTATCGATACTATTAATACTATCGATAGTATCGTTGTATTAAATCAAAAAACTATCAATACTATCGTAATAGATATTTACTAGCTATGTAATTGATTGTTGGAAGATAATACTATCGCAGTTTATTAAACTATTGATAGTGTGAGCTATCGATACTATCAATACTATCGATAGTATTACTTCAAAACCTATACCGGTCTTCGATAGTATCGATACTATTGATACTATCGGAGCTAATAGTATCGATATTATCGATACTATTTTTGTATATCAATACTATTGCCCTGTATCGTACTATCAATAGTATCGATACTATTGATAATATCGATACTATTGATATGACGTCAAATATCGATAGACTATCGATCAACTCTAGTGGGTGGGGAATCCCACAGCCAGCCAAAGAGAATATAATAATAATATGTGAATCATACTGTGTAGTGTACTTGATATTTGGTTATATTCTTGTTTTTTACATTTGTATAGGCATAACAGTATTTTACTTCGTATCCGCTAAATGTGGTAGAATATTCTATAAATCGAATCAAACAGGTGGTTTATAACTGTAATATGTCCAGTGTACATTATCACACGTACACTGACGTTCAGGACCAGTCTACAACACATCAAATTAGGTGGACTGTCAAATATAAAGATTTGCTGCAAAATGAGACTAGTCGGAACCTAAAATTATGCTCCGAGACGTGCAAGGACATCCCAGGTAATCCTCCACAGTTAAGATTACAGTTGAAAATGCAGTTCTGTGGTCACAATAGCGACATACTTGAAATATATTATTTAGCACCAAGTCCTATGTCTCTGAGCTACAGAATAATTTACTGTAGAGGGAAGAATTATATTATAGCTGAAAAAGACCCGCACAATATACCACAAAACAAATGGCAGTATATAGCTACTTTATTTAAGGAAGCCGTACTTGCCAAAACTAATGAACATTTGGACAACAATGACGATTTAAGCATTCAATTTCAGTTTATAGAACATAATATGAAATCTATAGACCAAAAAAAGTATGACAATCCTCAAGCAACATCACAATATTCACCTCAGTTAAGCAAAAACTTTGAAGATTTGCTAAATAATGGATTATATTCAGATTTCACAATGAAATCGGCCGATGGCTATGAATATAAAGTTCACAGGGCTATCTTAGCAAGCAGGAGTGAGGTACTCAAAGCACATTTTGCACACAACACCATAGAGTGTTCTACTAATAAAATTGAATCTCCTTTCGAGGCAGATGTTTTACAGGAAGTACTTGCATTTATATACACCAACAAAGTCCATAAGATTGACGAGATATCTGAGAAATTGTTGATGGCAGCAGATTATTACCAACTTGATGGCCTGATGAGCTTCTGTGAAGAATTCTTCTTCAGAAGACTTACTGTGGAAAACGCTATGGAGTTACTCCAACTGGCAGATAAGCATGGTGCAAATAATTTAAAACAATCCATTATGGAGTTTATAAGGGATGGCCCATCAACTTTGATAACTAAGACTGAAGCATGGGCTAATATTGAATCAGTTAAATTGATAAAGGATGCCTGCAAATATATTATGGGAGCTGATGTTGATTTGGGTTAAATGTGAACATCAATTGAAATGTATTACTTTGAAGAGGGGTGGGTAGAGTGGAGTGCAGTGCAATTTCCACTTAGCTATTTATACTTTATTTAGTTCTATTTGATTTATAGTGAGGAGAGGGGCTTATCTAATATTAAACACTGTGGTTCTTTGCAAAATTTGCCAAGAGATTGGGACAATTGTACCTGATGGATGCGCGATTCATTTTTCCACATTCCTCTTCAACTTGTATATGAATAATCTAATATCTGAACTGAAGACCAGAATGGGATGTCATATTGGAGATATCTGTGTGAATAATTTAAGCTATGCTTATGATATGGTCCTCCTTAGTCCGTCGATTAAAGGTTGGCAAATACTTCTAGTGAAGAATATGCAAGTTCTCATGGATTAATATACAATGGTAAAAAAACACTGTTTTATTGGCTGGGTCTCCAGTGGGGGTTGTCACAGGAAAGACAGGTTCTGGCTGTAAGGTGTAAAATGTTGACATGCACATATGCGAAATGCAGTGACCGAGTTACTCACTTTGTTTATTGTCAAAATTTATACACATATCAGCTTTGGTCAGTATATAACAAAAAATATAATACTCTGAGAGTGCAATACAACAAATTTTTTGAAAAATTAATGAATAAAGCATGATTTTGCAGAGCCTGGAATATGATCGCTGAGTCTCGAGCTTTCGGATTTCTTTGCCATTATCCAATCTCAAATAGCCTAATTTTGGTCTCAGCTACGGGCTTCAAATAACAATATTTTAAAAGCTATCTCTGAATGCCCAAACATCATTTTTGAAACAATGGGTGCATATTCACCTCATTAGGAACCATAATCAGTTGCATAATAATTGAATTTTTAAACAAATATGATTTTTTCAGTTTACTGTATAGTGTATAACGTTAATATGAACTATAATGTCTGGAATGATTATTATTATTTATATATTGTAACGTGCAATATTTGGGACAAGCAATTGGAAAGAGGGACATAGAAAAGTAGAGATGGAGAGAAGCCAGATGAGAGCTGAGGCGGAAGCAGTGCAGAGGACAGGGGGTTGAGAGAGGGGCGGAGAGGAGAGGGGCGGAGAGGAGAGGGGCGGAGAGGAGAGGAGCGGAGAGGAGAGGAGTGGAGAGGAGTGGAGAGGAGTGGAGAGGAGTGGAGAGGAGTGGAGAGGAGTGGAGAGGAGTGGAGAGGAGTGGAGAGGAGAGGAGAGGAGAGATGTGGGCTGAGGTTGCATAAATCTAGTGGTCGCCCGACTTGAATTTATCCAAACAGGATTTATACTTAAACGGTACTGGCAATTATTTGTTTATGGAGCCTCGGTGGATAGATATTTGAATTTAGAAATGTCAATGTTATTTTACGTGAAAATATTTGCAATAAATGTATTCCGTTTTATGAGCTCTTTATAGTCAGAAGTGGGATAAAAGGACCAGAAAATGAAGCGAAACGTCCTAGAGCATTATGTAAAATCTATAAAGTTGCAGAAATAGGGTGATAGCGACACAAACACCCGTAATAATTCGAATTGAGAAGTAAATGAAGATGAATTAATGTCTAGTAAGAAATTGGCTATCGAAACTATGACCAAATATTAACAGAAAAAGCTAGTTATGTGCTACAGATGTCAACTTAGCGGCCAGGCGGCTGTTTCTTGTATCATACGAGGTTTGCCAGACGAACGGCAGGCAAATGCGCAGGCTTTCCAGTGCGCCAATCCAGATGAATTATACGAAGGTTGCCTATCAGCATTTGACAATTATCGGACAACAGCGCAGCTATCTAGAACAAGTTATGCGAGAGCTACTACAACGACGTTATACGAGAGTATGAGTGATGCTGTCAAAACGAATAATGATATGCGAAAAACACAAATTTGCTATCCGATGTAATCAGCCCGGTCATGTGGCGCCTGTTGGTACTCTACCGGGTAGGCGCAGATATTTTAGGTGTGGAAAAGTTTGACACGTAGCTAGTTCCTGCACATCATCACGAGCGACCAATGCAAGTCAAACAAAGAATGTATTGTGGAATTCGACTTTGACGTAGACCATGTAAAGATATACAATACACTACAGCAGTCACAACAACCATGGATTTGGGGGACGTCATATTGATTATTGACCAGCCCATTATCAATGATGAAAACGTTAGATTCGCCTTGACAAGAGCTGGGGCTGAATTAAGTAAGTATGAGTTGGGGACAGCCTTGTGAAAGTGGTGGTGAGAGTAGCGCCGCCAGGAGGGCACTGTACCAAACCTCGCCAACACAGCATCGGGGCAACAAACTACTCAGTTGTCAGCTCAATCCTCTACGAGGGCTCTTGGGATTCCTGAGAGTCTGCAACATCGGCGAGATGCAACTGCAGTGGACGAGAGGTGATACTGTCACCAGAGCTGAGTGGTGTCAAGTTATAACTGCGGTGAGTGCGAACTTATTAATTTTTAAAAGAGGAGATAATTTATGCAATGTGGTTATCGTATAGGATGTATAACATTAAATGAAATTGATGTAGGGGATGTTGATCAAGGCCAAAAATGCAGGTTAATAGAACTAAGTCGTATTTAGATTGTTTTGCTAGTTCACACAAAAATATAGGCCCCACGGATTTATGTGAAATGCATATTAACTTACCGCCAATAACCCAATTCATAGCAAACCATATAGACTGGCGCATTCAGAAAAAGGGATATTGGCTAATAAAATAAAACAATGATAGAAAGTAATATGATAAGAGATTCTACGTCTGGATGCGCATCGCCTATAATATTAGTTCTTAAAGTGGAGTTTATATTATGTGTGTCGATTATATGACACTTAATGCTGTCACAGAAAAGGAGAAGTTTCCTTTACCTAATATTGATTAGTTGTCTAAATTTGCGGGGGAAAAGGTGTTAACGTGTTTAGACCTATTTGCAGGGTATCGAATTTAAAAGTTAGTGATGACTCAGTAAATAAGACTGCCTTTGTCACTCCAGGCGGTCATTACGAGTACATAACATCCTTGACAGTTAAAAGTCAAAACAGACCTGTCAATACATTCCCAGCCTCTGCGCCGTGACGCAACGGGCGAGTAGCCGGCTGTGAAACGAGAGTCAGTGGGTTCGATTCCCGCTCCGAGATAAATGTTTGTGTGACAGACAGATATTTGTATCGGGTCTGGGTGTTGTGGGACCGTAGTCCCTGATACCCACGATACAGGTTTACCTAGTGTGGGGTCAGAATTATGTGTGTGACTGTTGGGCTTATTTTATTATTTACTTAAGGGTACCATTTGGTTTGGCCAATGCGCCGTCAGTTTTTTATGTGAGTAATTCAGAAATTAGATATAATGGTACAGAGTGATGAGCTGGTGGTCTTCATGGATGATGTACTATTGTCTATCTCTAATGTTAATGATTGGTTGCGATTATTAGAAAAGATTTAAACTTAGTTCGAAAGGTTAACTGAAACATAACGTAAAACAATGTTCGGTTCTAAAATCAGAGGTATCGTTTCTAGGTCATAAGCTAAATAATGACGGTATAAGGTCAGGTAACTATAAAGTTGAAGCTGTTGCCAACTTCAAGATTCCCTCCAACGTGCACGAATTAAGACAATTTTTAGAGTTATGCAGCTATTTTCGCAAGTATGTTGTTCGTAAGTTAGGTGGCGCAGTTGTAATTGTGCATTCGTTAAGACTGCAGGTCTCAGGTTCGATCCCCGGGTCGTGTAAAGTCATATTTGGTTTTTCTTTTTAGAAATACTCGGTATCAGCTCGCAGTTTGGAATTGTGCCCGGTATGGCGATAGGCTCAGCCCCTATCACATTATGGGACCGTAATAAAATCGGCGAAGTGTGTGCACGGGTTACCCCTCTGCCTACCCTCGGGGATTATGGGCGTGAGTGTATATCTATATGTATGTGGCTCAATTCCCTACAATTGTTAGACTCTTACGAATCTCATTAAGGCTTTGTTACGGTGATCCTAATTATAGTGATAGAAGCATGACGCAGAAATTGTAACAAGAGATAATTTGATTGATGCTAATATAGTGTTTTGCGCCAATTGCGGTGCAATTGTTTCAGGATGGCCGACTGTAACGTGCAATATTTGGGACAAGCAATTGGAAAGAGGGACATAGAAAAGTAGAGATGGAGAGAAGCCAGATGAGAGCTGAGGCGGAAGCAGTGCAGAGGAGAGGGAGTTGAGAGAGGGGCGGAGAGGAGAGGGGCGGAGAGGAGAGGGGCGGAGAGGAGAGGGGCGGAGAGGAGAGGAGTGGAGAGGAGTGGAGAGGAGTGGAGAGGAGTGGAGAGGAGTGGAGAGGAGTGGAGAGGAGTGGAGAGGAGAGGAAAGGAGAGATGTGGGCTGAGGTTGCATAAATCTAGTGGTCGCCCGACTTGAATTTATCCAAACAGGATTTATACTTAAACGGTACTGGCAATTATTTGTTTATGGAGCCTCGGTGGATAGATATTTGAATTTAGAAATGTCAATGTTATTTTACGTGAAAATATTTGCAATAAATGTATTCCGTTTTATGAGCTCTTTATAATATGTTATATAAAATTTATATTATTATATATTGTAATTTGTATTAATAAAATACTGTATAACTAATAGTGTTTGAACTTTATTATTATTATAGTTTTAAGTTTTGTTGGCATGTCAACCACATGATTTCTGATGACCAACATTGATTTAGACAAGGCCACTCAGTTGAAACTAATCTAGTATCTTACGTTATCTTTCTTAATGTATTGGCAAATTGGTGCCATTTACACTGACTTTTCCAGTGCTTTGATACAGCAAAACATACTGTTTTGTTAAGAAATTTTGTATTTACTCGTATCCATGGTCACTTACTAAAATGTTTTCTATCATAATATTTTGAAGACAGGCAGGCCCCTATTAGTAAAAGTGAACGGTTTTGCGTCTCGGGTATTCTTTAGAAAATCCGGAGTTATGCAAGGTTCCCACCTCATCCCCCTATTTTTGATATTCATTAATGTTATTGCAACTACCATTAAACATAGTAAAATATATTTATTTGCAGATGGTTTTAAATTATTTCGAGTCATTAATACAATCGAGCACACTAAACTCTTGCAACATGATATTGTCAGTGTCTCCTGATTGGCAGATAATCGAATGCACTTGAATATCAGAAACTCAATAAAAAAATCTTACATATTTTCTGAATATATAGATATTTAGGTGTGTGTATATATATGAAGATATACTTTATGCATGTATGTTTTTATCTCTGTATGTATAGGTATATATATATCTTTAATCCTGGCACAGCAAAGTGACCACACTGTACCGACTGATGGTAAGCGCAGTGCTGTCTAATTAGAGTATCGAGTAGCAAGAGACAATCTATGCTCCGCTACTCAACACAATAATGCCGGCCTACTTCTTCACACTACGCCATGGGCAAGAAGGTGAAGAAGCGGTCGAAGGATTAGTGTCAGAGTACTCAGAAGGATGCAAAACGGACAAACATCGTACCCCAACTTCACGCCCCCGAGAAAAACCGGATGTACACTGGCTGATCCCGGAACGCGACACACTTGCATGTGCCACTATGGCGGGTTTTACACCCTGTCTACGGTGGTCGCTATTCGGGCGGATATGAGTTTCATTTTAAATAATTATTCTCTTTTAAGATCTAATTTAATTATTTTTATGTTGTCTATGGTGAATGTTGTGTACATGGTACACAGCTGTGTGTAGCACACATCAGAAACTATAGCTTTTTATTCTACATTGTAATCTCTTTAAGGTGTAGTGCTGTTGGTGTATCCTATCCATACTAATACTATAAATACGAAAGTAACTCTGTTTGTTTGTTTGTTACCTCTTCACGACTAAACGGCTGAACGGATTGTAATGAAAGTTGGTAAGGGAATAGATTATATCCTGGAGAAGAACATAGGCTATCTTTTTTCTCAAAAAACAACCTTGAAAGGGGTCAAATAGGAGTTCAACATTTGTATGGGAAATCCATAATTCCTTGACTTAGGGATCTGGAAATTCATATTTAGGCTTTTGGTAGGAAATAAAGAAATACGTGTTTCACATTTTTCTCAATATCAACCCTAAGGGGGTAAAATAGGGGATGAAAGTTTGTATGATAATCCTTAATTTTTTAAGTTAAACACAAGAAAATGCGTATTTTGTATTATGTACTTTTTCTCCCAAACATGACCTCCACGTGGGCGGAGCCGCGAGCAACAGCTAGTATGTAATAAATAAACAATATGACACGTTTCGTTATTTATTCGATTTTGTAAAGACCATAATTAATTAATGGTCGAAAGACATTCAATGTGGAGATTATATTCCTGCTGGTTTTTGATAGATGGTCTAACGTATGGGATTTATAATAATATTTTTATGTCGCCCGCTGTTCTGAAATCTAAAAGTGAATTATTGATTTAAATGTGAAAATAAGTCAATAGCTTGGACAATGGGCGAATTTGTATGAGCTCCGTCCCCACTCACCAACAGACACCATACATATACATAATTGTTAAGTGACATATAAAAACCCTTACTGCGTCGTTAAAATTATATATATCCATGAGGAATCTATAGAAAATAAAAAAAAACAATTAGAAATATTCCTACTAAATACGGTTACTTTTTTGTATTTGTCATTTTCTTTTATTAGCTTTTGGCGCGCTTTTACACAATATAACACTTTTTACACACTTTTTACACGCTTTTACACAGCGCTCGCGCTCTCTCCTATTCTGACTCGCCTGTTTCGTCTCTCTCTGGTCACTGGGCAAGTGCCTAAAGCCTGGAAGCAAGCTAACGTGCAACCCATGCCCAAAAAAGGTAGTCGTGCTGAGCCTGCCAACTATAGGCCCATCTCGGTTACGTCCATACTTTGCAAAAGTATGGAACGTGTACTGAATGGCAGACTCATGGCATACCTAGAAGCGAATGACCTCCTAAGTGACCGACAATACGGATTTCGCCGAAACCGGTCAACTGGAGACATTCTAGCGTATGCCACTCACATCTGGAGCGAGGCTGTCGAGAGGCATGGGGAAGCGCTTGCCGTTTCACTCGACATCTCGAAGGCCTTCGACAGAGTGTGGCACGATAGCCTCTTAAGCAAGCTTCCTTCATATGGCTTGCCCACTGGATTGTGTGCATGGATATCGGACTTCTTGAGGGAACGATTGATTCGAGTGGTCATTGATGGCTGCTCCTCCGATCTATTGGCTATCAATGCCGGGGTACCTCAGGGGTCGGTACTTTCTGCGACTCTATTCCTGCTGCATATCAATGATCTGCTTAAGCCCGGTACTTTTGGGTACGCAGACGACAGCACAGTGGTAGAAAGTTACATATCTAATGCACGAACCAGTGGAGTCCAAGTCCAGTCCCTCAGGGAGGCCTTGGTAGAACGCTTGAACTTGTCCTTAAAGGCAGTCTCCGATTGGGGCGATGCCAATCTGGTCAAGTTTAATGCCACTAAGACCCAGGCTTGTCTATTCTCTGCTAAACGGAGTCCCTTCCAACTGACTCCTACTTTCAGAGATGTGTCCGTACCGATAACTGACCACCTGGAGATTCTGGGCGTAACTTTGTCTCCAACTCTCAGTTTTGGCTCCTACATTGAGCATAAAGCTCAATTGGCTGCCAAGAAGCTGGCTATCCTTGCGAAGGTGAGACGGTACTTCACGCCGGGACAGCTGCTCGATCTGTATCAAGCCCAAGTCCGGTCGTGCATGGAGTACTGCTCTCATCTTTGGGATGGATCGGCCAAGTACCAGCTTGAGGCGTTGGAGGCCATCGAAAGACGCGCCAAGAGGCTCATAGGCAACGATTCCATAGTCGAGGCAAGGCTGCAAAGCCTTGAACACAGACGAAAAGTTGCTAGTTTATCGGTTTTCTACCGGATACATTTCGGCGAGTGTGCCTTGGAATTACACAATTTAATTCCCCCAACCCCTTTCTATCATCGGACGACAAGAGACTCGGCGAAGCGTCATCGATACATGGTTGATATTCCACCAGCGCGCACGAAGCGTTTTGCTAGTACATTTATCATGCGCACCGCTAGAGAGTGGAACTCTTTGCCGGAGTCTATATTTCCCGAAAATTATAATCTGGGTATCTTTAAGTCAAGAGTGAATAGGTATCTTCTAGGCAAGCGTGCTCCACCGTAGACCACATCATCACTTACCATCAGGCGAGATAGTGGTTGAAGGCGATGCAGAGAAGGAAAAGGCCGAATGTAGGACGAAAATTATATTTTTAAATAAAGCGTAGGTAAGTACAGTAAAAAAATCGGTAGCGCGCAGCGTACGTTGGGCTCGTATATAGACGATCGAGTCTGTCGGTTGACTAGCGGCCGAATGAGCGGCTTGGGACCCTCGTCCCGCGCCCTCGTACCCCGTGCGCTTCCGTTACAATATAATATTTAAATGTATTTTGTTCTAAGTAGGCACAATAGAATCGTGTCGCTTACACGTCCCACCCCAGTGTTGCTAGCAACACTCTTCAGCCAAAGGGATTCTAGCGACACGTACTGCAGATCGGATGAACAGTCCAGACTTCGTTTTGACTTTTACCATTCTGACACGTCCATCTCTTCCAGGGCATACCTCTTCGATCACACCCTTGGGCCATGTGTTCCTGGGTCCGTTGGGGTCAACTATGAACACCAAATCTCCGACTTGCAAAGTTCGTGACTCGTTATTCCATTTTTTCCTAGGTATCAAATCAGGTAAAACTTCTCTTATCCATCGGTTCCAAAACATATCTGAAAGGCGTTGGGAAATTCGCCATTGCTTTCTCAAGAAGAGATCAGAATCATTGAATTTGCCAATTTGTGGCAAATTAGATGAAGTGCCAATCAAAAAATGATTTGGTGTAAGAGTTTCTGGACTTCCAGGGTCTACAGAGACGTGTGTCAAGGGTCTGCTGTTTACAATGTTTTCGACCTCGGCCAATAGTGTATTAAAAATTTCTTCACGTGGAGCTCTTTCTTTGAGTACTATCCGTAGAGATGCTTTAACACTACGAATGAGCCGTTCCCAAGCCCCACCCCAGTGTGAACTTGCCGGTGGTATAAATGTCCATTTTGTGCCATGGTTTATAACCTCGTTTTTCATAATATCCTCATCCAGTTCTAATATATACTTTTTGAGCTCCTTATCTGCCGACCTAAGGTTCGTCCCATTGTCAGAATATAGGTGGCGAGGCCATGCACGTCTAGCAGCCATGCGTCTAATTGCCATGATCAACGAGTCGGTAGTGAGGTTTGTGACGATTTCCATATGAATCGCCCTTACAGTTAGACAAGTGAATAACACAACATATCTATTTTCTTTGCGTCTTCCTACAGTGACCTTTGTAGTGTGTAAGTACATATGTAAGTTATAAGTGTTTGTATTTGATGTTAATAAAGAGTCTTAATCGAACCACAGTCGTATCAACACGTCTCTCCTATCTCCCGCCTTTACATGGCGACCCTGCCAGTCGGCGCAGCCCTGCGCCAGCGCGCTACGCGCATAGTAATTAATTAAAATAATGTAGTTACATACTAAGTAAGGAAAACTTATAAGAAACAGAAATAATGAAGACAACCAATAAAATTAAACGAAGTAAGAAGACTAATTATAAGAATATGATGAAGAATATTATTAATAAATGAAGATTTACAAGAAGAAAATATAATTATGTATTAAATAAATAAGAATAATGAAACAAGAAGATTTAAGAATGTCAAGAAATGAAGATGAAGACCATGAATAAAGAATAAAATGAAATAAAGAAAATGCTATACAAATGAAGAATTCTAAGAAATGGTTTGTGAAGAATTAAGTTAAGAATAAAGAAGAAAGAATATAAGAAGATGTTCGAGTGGAGTCCAGGGAAATCCCGGCCCAAGGAGTCCAGGGTATAGCCCGGCCCACCCAGCAGGCAGCAGCTACGCCAGCAGCACAGCATCATCTAGCCTCATGAAAGTCTCATCGGATCTCTTCAGGAGGAATACACGTATATTTTTATTATAATAATTTAATTAAGATTTTTTCATAACATTATTATACTATTTTAAAATTGAAAAGTAAATTAGACAAATTTATATAATCAGAATATTAATATTACAAACTAGAGAATTTTATTAAATTTTGCTATATATTATTTTTATTTCATATTTTTATATTTCGATTTTGACGTGAGCAGATTTTTTTTTATATTTGTACAATTAATTATTAAAAATGACAGAAAACTTTGATTTAGAGACAGCTATAGAATTATTACCGGTTATGACAGGAGAAGAAAATATAACAAGACAGATAATTGATAGTATAGATTTCTATAACAGTATGTTAAATGCAAGCTCGAAACAATCATTGGTGAACTTTGTTTTAAAAACTAGATTGACCAAAAATGCTAAATTTATGTTGAAAGAAAATTATGACGACGTAAGTACATTATTAGAAGACATGAAAAGTAATTTATTACCAAAAAAGTCGTTTGTTACATTACAGAAACAACTATTTAATTGCAGTCAAGGAAACAGATCAATTAAAACCTTTGGCTCACACATTGAATATTTATTTACTGAATTGACTTTAGCACAATCTGATGGTGATTCAGTAAAATGTAATATATTTCGGCCTATTAATGAAAAATTTGCAATTGACTGTTTTAGAAAAGGTCTTAATAGTTCACATATATCAATTATTATTGCAGCTAGACAGTTTAACTCATTATCTCAAGCTATTCAAACTGCTATAGATGAGGAAGTTATGGTCAAAAGTAGTGGAATTTCTTATGATCGTAGACATTATAAATATATTGATAGATCTCAAAGTTTATATTCCAAATATACCTATAGTTTAAATAATGTGTCACCACGCAAATATTTTCATGTTGATCAATCGAATACCATATTTGCGCAACAGAATCAAGTATCTAGTAACGAGTGCATTCCGCAAGCTCAGCAATCATCGTCGAATGAGTCGTCCGAGTGCATTAGTATAAACAACTTGGAAAATAAAGTTATGAAATTTGATTCCAATGTTAGTCTTGTGTGTTGTAATAGTTTGAATAATTATATTACCGATACAAACGTAACTTGTAAAGAACAAGAATTAAGCATACATAGTATACCAATAGAGATACCTCAATCAAATAATATAAATAAATTAAAGAAAAAGAGACAAATAAATAAAGATATAGAGCTTATTATAGGAAATAATATTGATAATCATATTAAAAGTAAAAAGATAGTTATGTCAAATGAAGGATTTTGTTTTTATAGGATTTCGAAAAAGAAGTTATATTTAGACTTTAAGTTTTTAGCGTTAGGAGAAAAATTAGTGAAAGATGTAGAAGATTTGTGTAGAAATAAAAATATTAAGGAGTTGAAGATTAATAAAAGTAAGAATAGTAGGAAATATATTAAGAAGTTTATACGATTAATGAGAAAATATAATATTGATTGTCCAAAAGTAAGAATAAATAGTGAAGTTATAGATATGAGAGTTAAGATGAATAAAGTAAAATGTAGAGAAAATAATGGGAATAAATGTAATTTGCCGACAAACGAGCAAAAAATAAATAATGAAAATAAGGAGTTAAAGATAGATGATAAACGGTCAAATATGAACCTTAGTGATAATAAGAAATATGAAACTTCATTAAACTGTAAGGTAGACAGAACAAGTAGTAATGGAAAAGAAAACAAAGAGTTCAGTAAGACGAAGAACTTTGTTGATATGTGTACAATGTATAAAAACTATGACGAGCGTTCCGTAGGTATAACTTAGATTAATATTATGTAATAAGACAATTTCTATATTTTATTTTTGTACACAGTTAAAATTTTATATGATTTTTTTGTGTTTCCCATAATTGTGTATTAAGTTTTATAATTTTTATTTTTGTATACTTTATTCTAAAAAAAAATAAGAATGTAATAACATTTTATTTTTTTTCTCAAAGGGGGAAGGTGTAGTGTGTAAGTACATATGTAAGTTATAAGTGTTTGTATTTGATGTTAATAAAGAGTCTTAATCGAACCACAGTCGTATACACTCGTCTACACCTATCTCCCGCCTTTACACCTTCATCGGACCAAATAAGTCAACACCGCAATAAGTGAAGGGACGTTTATGATGAGACATGCTCGCTTCAGGTAAGTCACCAATTCTGGGTATCTCTGGCTTACATTTCCTTAATCTGCATAACATGCATTTTGACACCACATTTTTGACCGTAGGTCGCAATCTAACAATCCAATATTTTTGTTTTATTTCATTGACTACAGTTTCTTGATTCCCGTGCGCAGCGTTCACGTGGTAGTGCCGGACAATCAAGCTTACGATATAATTTTGTCCATCCAAAATTATAGGTCTTTTCATCGCCGGTAACACGTCGGTAGCAGCGTCGATTCGACCACCAACCCTTAGAACTCCGTGATCATCGAGATACGGCGACAAGGTAAGTAGTTTACTACTGGTAGGTATTCTTTTGCATGTTTGGAGCAGAGAAATCTCGTCGCTGAATGATTGATTTTGAGCATATTTAAGAAGCAAACGCTCAGCTCGTTCCATTATGTCGTCATCCACATTATAAGCCAACATTCTGTGCTCATATTTACGAATTATGGCGCGTACACCACCATCAATAAAGGTAAGTACTCGTAGTGTAGTTCTAAGTAGGCGTAACCACGAAGAAAATCTCGTGGGTTCCGGCACGGGTAAGTCATTATTTTGCGTTTGTGAAACTGTTACATATTCTAAATAAAATTTTTCATTTTCAGGTTCAATCACATCAATTGGCCATTCATTAGTGTTCTTATATAGAAATTGCGGCCCATACAACCATTCATTTGGTAAAACAGAGCAGTCATAATTTTCTTTGGTTCCAATATCAGCGACATTTAATTTAGTAGGTACGTAACGCCATTCCTTCATAGTTGAGAGTTCGTCTATTTCTCCCAGCCGATTTGCTATAAACACTTTATAGTTGCGATTACTATTTCGTATCCAATGAAGTACTGTTGTTGAGTCACTCCAAAATATTCGTCGCTCAGCGGTTATCTTGTGCTCTTTAGTAATAGTATCAGCCAATCTGGCGCCTAAGACAGCCGCTTGCAGTTCCAAACGTGGTATTGTAATAGTTTTATTCCTTGCGACTCGACACTTGCTTGCGATAAACGCGACGCGCACGTTGGACGCATGATCAATCCATCGCCAGTACGCGACCGCGCAGAAAGCCTTCGTCGATGCATCGCAAAATATATGCATTTGTAGCTGTGTATAATGATTCGCACTCGTAACAATTGACTGTTCATTCTCAAGCGCTCGCGACGGTGTACAGGTGTAGGTAGCTATAGCGAGTGCGGGCCCATTGTTCTCCGGCAGGTAGCGGGTCTCATTTTCTGTCTCGCTCGCTCTTAGCGTGGCGAACGGATAGTGTCTTGGTATTCTAATATCACGTATTTTTTCTAATAAATGTATCCATCTATACCATTTTGTATAGGTGTTATCATTAACGGGATCGTCCCAGCTGATGTTCGTGCGCCATGTTTCTTGTAGTATTATTTTTACCACACTAAGGCCTTGTAGGTATTCATCGCGCTTTAGTGCACGGACTGATGCAATGTAATTTTTGATTTTGACCGAAAATGGTACTATGTCTTTGTAAAATTCTGCAGGTAAAGGATTCAATTTTTTTACCTCATGCAGTATTCTTGATATAATAATATCAGGGTTTCCAAATTGAAGTTCGAGGGTAGTCATTACAATGTCCGGTGTAGTTGTGGTTATTAATAAACCGGAGACTGCTTCTTTTGCAGAACCTCGGAGACACTTCCTTAAACGCCATAAATTCTCCCTTTCGCTAAAATTGCAAATAAGGGTCGATTCTTCGTAGGCATTCTTGAACGAAAGCCATTCCATTGGGTCCCCAGCGAACAGCGGTAATTCCTTTGGTGTACTGATACGGCTGAGGAGGTTGGCGTTATGGTTGGTGGATGTAGAATTGGCGACTAATTCCTTTAGAGCGACAGCTAACTGTTGAACTGCACCTTCAGTGCCGTTATCATTTGACGGCGGAAACCGCGAGCTATTTGTTTGACCATACTTGTTAGCTACGTCGAGTTCCTGTTCCAGTTCTTGTTGACTTCGCTGTAGCCAATTTTCGATATCCTTACCATCGCTGTGAGATTCGTTATCCGAATCGGGTGGACTGTAATTGCTTTCGACGGCGGCTAAATCTGCCGCCAGCCTCTTGTCTATGAGTTCCAATTGTATACGAGCCCTTTGTTCTGCCGCTTCCAACTCAAGTTTCTTCTTTTGTGCCAATATCACTGATGCCGATGATTTCCTCGACTTGGAAGATCTGGATTTGTGACACTTGGGTAATGTAGGCACTTTTACTTCTTGACTTTCAGCTTTTACACTTCCAGCACTTGTACCAGGATATTGTACGTCCGTAATATTCAGTTTCACATTATCATTACCCTGTTTTCTAGGTAAATGAGCTTCGTCCTTCAACTGACCTTCCTTTCTTGCGGTGCCGCGAGTGTTGACCATTTTTTTCTTTTGCGGCGGTGTGTGGTACATTTACAGGTAGATCCTGGCTCGAAGACCAATGAAGGCGATGCAGAGAAGGAAAAGGCCGAATGTAGGACGAAAATTATATTTTTAAATAAAGCGTAGGTAAGTACAGTAAAAAAATCGGTAGCGCGCAGCGTACGTTGGGCTCGTATATAGACGATCGAGTCTGTCGGTTGACTAGCGGCCGAATGAGCGGCTTGGGACCCTCGTCCCGCGCCCTCGTACCCCGTGCGCTTCCGTTACAATATAATATTTAAATGTATTTTGTTCTAAGTAGGCACAATAGAATCGTGTCGCTTACAGTGGTCAAACGCAAGCCTATTTAGGTAAAAAAAAAAAAAAAAAAAATAACCGAGCAACGTTTTGGTTACTTTTTATACGTAATTCTTTCAGGACCTGATTACTAAGTAACTAGATCTTGGAAATTACAACAGTTAAGAACGTACTGTTTAGATATTTGCGCATAGAACTGTAAAGGCGTAGCTAGGTGGAGAGACGAGTGTATACGACTGTGGTTCGATTAAGACTCTTTATTAACATCAAATACAAACACTTATAACTTACATATGTACTTACACACTACACCTTCCCCCTTTGAGAAAAAAAATAAAATGTTATTACATTCTTATTTTTTTTTTAGAATAAAGTATACAAAAATAAAAATTATAAAACTTAATACACAATTATGGGAAACACAAAAAAATCATATAAAATTTTAACTGTATACAAAAATAAAATATAGAAAATGTCTTATTACATAATGTTAATCTAAGTTATACCTACGGAACGCTCGTCATAATTTTCATACCTTTTACACATGTCAACAAAATTCTTCTTCTCGTATAAAATTTTTTCATTTTGATTACAATATTTTCTGTCTATCTTACAGTTTACTGAAGTTTCATATTTCTCATTATCACAAAGGTTCATATTTGACCATTTATCGTTTGTCTTTAACACCTTATTCTCATTATTTATTCTTTGCTCATTTGTCGGTAAAATACATTTATTCCCATTATTTTCTCTACATTTAACTTTATTCGTCTTTATTCTCGTATCTATAACTTCATTATTTATTCTTACTTTAGGACAATCAATATTATATTTACTTATTAATCGTATAAACTTCTTAATATATTTCTTACTATTCTTACTTTTATTAATCTTCAACTCCTTAATATTTTTATTTCTACACAAATCTTCTACATCTTTCACAAAATTTTCTCCTAGCGCTAAAAACTTAAAGTCTAAATATAACTTCTTATTCGAAATCATATAAAAACAAAATCCTTCATTTGACATAACTATCTTTTTACTTTTAATATGATTATCAATATTATTTCCTATAATAATCTCTATATCTTTATTTATTTGTCTCTTTTTCTTTAATTTATTAATATTATTTGATTGAGGTATCTCTATTGGTATACTATGTATGCTTAATTCTTGTTCTTTACAAATTACGTTTGTATCGGTAATATCATTATTCAAACTATTACAACACACAAGGCTAACATTAGAATCAAATTTCATTACTTTATTGTTCAAGTTGTTCATATTAATGCACTCGGACGACTCACTCGGCGCTAATCGCTGAGCTTGCGGAATGCACTCGCTACTGGATACTTGATTCTGTTGCGCAAATATGGTATTCGATTGATCAACATGAAAATATTTGCGTGGTGACACATTATTTAAACTATAAGTATGTTTGGAATATAAACTTTGAGATCTATCAATATATTTATAATGTCTACGATCATAAGAAATTCCACTACTTTTGACCATAACTTCCTCATCTATAGCAGTTTGAATAGCTTGAGATAATGAGTTAAACTGTCTAGCTGCAATAATAATTGATATATGTGAACTATTAAGACCTTTTCTAAAACAGTCAATTGCAAATTTTTCATTAATAGGCCGAAATATGTTACATTTTACTGAATCACCATCAGATTGTGCTAAAGTCAATTCAGTAAATAAATATTCAATGTGTGAGCCAAAGGTTTTAATTGATCTGTTTCCTTGACTGCAATTAAATAGTTGTTTCTGTAATGTAACAAACGACTTTTTTGGTAATAAATTACTTTTCATGTCTTCTAATAATGTACTTACGTCGTCATAATTTTCTTTCAACATAAATTTAGCATTTTTGGTCAATCTAGTTTTTAAAACAAAGTTCACCAATGATTGTTTCGAGCTTGCATTTAACATACTGTTATAGAAATCTATACTATCAATTATCTGTCTTGTTATATTTTCTTCTCCTGTCATAACCGGTAATAATTCTATAGCTGTCTCTAAATCAAAGTTTTCTGTCATTTTTAATAATTAATTGTACAAATATAAAAAAAAATCTGCTCACGTCAAAATCGAAATATAAAAATATGAAATAAAAATAATATATAGCAAAATTTAATAAAATTCTCTAGTTTGTAATATTAATATTCTGATTATATAAATTTGTCTAATTTACTTTTCAATTTTAAAATAGTATAATAATGTTATGAAAAAATCTTAATTAAATTATTATAATAAAAATATACGTGTATTCCTCCTGAAGAGATCCGATGAGACTTTCATGAGGCTAGATGATGCTGTGCTGCTGGCGTAGCTGCTGCCTGCTGGGTGGGCCGGGCTATACCCTGGACTCCTTGGGCCGGGATTTCCCTGGACTCCACTCGAACATCTTCTTTTCATAATATTCTTTCTTCTTTATCTTAACTTAATTCTTCACAAACAATTTCTTAGAATTCTTCATTTATATAGCATTTTCTTTATCTCATCTTATTCTTTATTCAAGGTCTTCATTTTCATTTCTTGACATTCTTAAATCTTCTCTTTTCATTATTCTTATTTATTTAATACATAATTATATTTTCCTCTTGTAAATCTTCATTTATTAATATTATTCTTCATCATATTCTTATAATTATTCTTCTATCTATCTTCTTATTTCATATATTTTTACTGTCTTCTTTGTGTTTCTGTTTTCTTATTTTCATATTTGCTTCTCAAAATTGTATGTTTTCTTAATGTGCTACTACATCATTTTAATTAATTAATTACTATGCGCGTCGCGCACCAGCGCAGGGCTGCGCCGACTGGCAGGGTCGCCATGTAAAGGCGGGAGATAGGTGGAGACGTGTTAATACGACTGTGGTTCGATTAAGACTCTTTATTAACATCAAATACAAACACTTATAACTTACATATGTACTTACACACTACAGAACCTTCGGCATTTTTATCGTATGAAATATGATGCTGACCTGATGAGGGTGTCAGAAAATTAGCTGGATCTCGGAAAATATAATAGCTGGAGACGTCTAGTTTGCTTGTATATATTGGGTACTTTATATCCCAAAAGTGAAATCTGTCACCGACGCGATGATAGTAATAGGAAAGAATAACCGGACCTCGTGAACTATATTAGTTAGAAACGTCCCGTTTGAATATATAGTCTTAGAAACCTAGGCAATTACCATAAAATAAATCTACATACATGGCCCTCAGACTAACCTCAACATTGCGATAGAGGACCACGATGTTTATCGATTTATCGTTGATATATTATTCGAAATTGCATGGTTTATTGAGGTGTCCGTCTAGACAACTTTGAGTGATAAACATTATAATCATGCAAATAAAATAATACTGCTAAGTACTCAAGAAGCAGCGATAGCCTAGTTGGTTGCGGTACGGACTGCCAAGACGAAAGTCGTATGTTCGAGACTCCAAATAATAATCTAACTTTTCTAAAAGTTATGTGTGTATTAAATGTTAATTATCGCTTGCTTGAACGGTGAAGGAAACATCGTGAGGAAACCTGCATACCCGAGAATTTCGAAAGTATGTGAAGTCTACCAACCCGCATTGGGCCAGCGTGGTAGACTAAGGCCTAGTCTCATTAGTAGAGGAGGCACGGGCCTCCTCTACTAATGATGGGCACGGGCCCAGCAGTGGGATAATGTTTAATACAGGGCTAGTATTATTATATGGTTTCTTGTGTGTAAATGTGTATTCATTATTGAACTGTAAAATGTATTGTGTTGGCATATCGTTGACTTTGAAGAAAAGCATCAGCCCGCTGCAGTCATTTATGGCAAGCAGCTGTAACATTATTAAATTCTACCTTGAATTTAAAAATCATTTCTATGAATACTGTTTCTAGGCCATATGTTGGGTCTAAGCGTCAGTTCGGACGGCTATAGCGCATATTCCGCTCAATGCATCAGTTTGCTTCACCTACACTGGTCAGTCACAGGGTATGTATCACGTTAATCTATCTATGAAACTGACGTACTACAAATTGATTAATTAATGGTAGCAGGTTAACCTTATTTTTAACCGACTTCAAAAAAGGAGGAGGTTAACAATTCGTCGGAATCTTTTTTTTTATGTATGTTACCCGATTACTTGAAGACGCCTGGACCGATTCGAGAAATTCTTTCTTTGTTTAAAAGGGTAAACTTTCCAGGTGGTCCCATTGGCACCAAGTCAGGATCTGATGATGCGATCTCCGAAAAATCAAGGACAACCCTCAAATTTTTATTTAATTAATTTTAATTTTTCTTTTAGTTTATTATTTGGATAAGTTTACTCAAAGCGACTGCTATAGACTTACATGCATACCCCTAACACCTGCAAGAAGACTTTCTGTAAACTAAATGTTCTGCATGTCATCAGGATTGGTCGTGTGTGTTTTAGAGAACCATCCGTTATACTTATTAGAGTCGATAACCTTTTTTTGAAATCTGCGGTCCACCGTTGTCCTCGCCGAGTCATCGAAATTAATTACTGAGATCTATACTTCAGGAGAGAGCTACTCTCATTGCAGCCAACTACAGTTTGAAGACTGTAATGTAGTTCACTCACACTGCATGATTGTGGGTATACCATGCTGAATGTCCATTTAAGGTTATGACATTAGAGCGGTCTGCCCGTGTTCTGACTGATGACACCAAAACGCGTTGCCAGAATTTAGTCGAGAATAGTGTAAAAAAAATATTGATTGCCTAAAATGCTTATAACAATCATAAAACATCTTTCGGAAGCCTAAGCAATCCCACCACCTCATGATTTACCCTGCACATATACTAATGAGACTATGGTTCGAACTTCGAAACTTCTCTATTAAAGGAAAACCAAAACCTTTGAAAGAAAAGCTTGATAAGTTTTATGCATCTGCGACATGTAACCTGATGATAAGTAATCACCACCGCCCATGAACATATGTAATTTTTTAATTAACTCCATTGCCGACCTAATGGGTTATGGAGAGAAGTTGAAAGGGCATTCGTTATATCTCCGACAGTCTCATCGAGCGTGCAAGACGCAACAGTAAAATTACAACGTTGTCATTTCTCTGTAAGACAATGATACCACCCCAGTCGAGCTGGTCCATTCAAACTTTAAAAAAATAGGTTCAGTGTAGCTCTACCACCTACAAAATATGTTATCGCATAGTAAAGTATAGCCAAACCACCAAAATTAATATATTTTATACATACATATACAATCACGCCTGTAATATCCGAAGGGGTAGGCAGAGGTGTAACCAGCACACTCATATTTCGCCGAGCTTATTACCGTCCCTTGATGTGATAGGGGAGCCTTTCACCATACCGGACGCAATTCCAGACTCCGGCCTGATACTGAGCATTTCCTGATAGAAAAACCTAATACCACTTCACCCGACCTGGGGATCGAACCCGAGACTTCGGCACAGCAGTCGTAGCGCGTAGGCAATTACAACTGGTTCACCGAGGAATTCAATAAATAGTAAAATTATATATACCTAGTCAGGTCATAAATTCTGTCACATGTTTAATATAAAATAATTGAAACAAGTTTATTCATTATGTAACCATTTATATACCAAAATGAACTTAACAAAACATAGATTCTTATGACACTAAAGTTTATTCAAAATGACCTCCGTGATTTTGAATACAGGCCTTCAATCTGCGCGGCCAGTTGTCTATCGCAGCACGAACGAGGTCCATGTCAATATCGGCGGCTGCCTTAATCAAGGATGTCTTGAGTGACTCCAAATTGAGATGAGGCTTTGAGCACGCCTTTTCCTCCAAGTGTTGCCATATCTTGTAATCTAACGGATTCAAATCTGGACTGGAGGAGGGCCAGTCTTCGTGCCGGATGAAGTCGATTTCACGCGCCGCCAGCCAGTCTTGCGTGTTCTTTGCTCTATGAGCTGGCGCCGAATTTTGTTGGAATACCCAGTGCCTGTTATTGAACATGGTATGAGAAACAGGTTCCACAAGGTTCGTCAGGACTGTATTTTGATACACAACTGCATTCGTTTTTACACCTTTCTCACAAAAATGTACCTCTGTTAAGCCCCAATAAGAAACTCCCAACCATACCATGAGCGAGGATGGAAAATGACCTCGTTGGACACGCGGAATACGGTTGCTCGCTTCTTCACTACTGTGTGCGTACACCTTATCATTTTGTTTGTTGTAGCTCTCTTCTACGGTAAATTTTTTTTCATCTGAATAAAGAATTTCCCGATAATTTTTTCCCGCGTACCGCTTCAACAAAGCGCGCATCCCTTCAGTCTCAGGTCCATTAGACGAGCATTCAAACGATGTCCTGTTTTTCTTCGATATGCCCGAAGCCCTAAGTCTTCATTTAACATCCTTTTCACCGTGGTTCTGCTTAACCCCATCTGAAAGGCCAACAGTTTCTGCTTACGTTTGGGATTTCTTTGAATTCGCGCCTTCACAGCTTTTATCACTGCTGGAGTCCTAACAGACCGAGGGCGACCACTACTTGACCTGTCATCTACACTAGAGTCTTCATTGTATCGTTTGATGGTACGATAAACGAATCTTTTGGTTATATTCAAATTTTTCAGTATGTCAACAATTTGAATTGGCGCGTAACCGCAACGATGCAACGCAATTACTGCAACACGGTCTTCTTTAAGCGTCCACTCCATATTTAAAAATGAGTAATTTTCTAAAAAGTATACATTTTTATTTTCATGAACAATTTGAAATTCGAATTCAATAAGCTTTTTTGTGGCCAGCATTCTAAAATAAAAGTTTTTACTGTGTGACAATACTTATGACCTGACTAGGTACTATAAAATATGAATAAAAAAACCATACTAAAAAATTATCACCTTGCTTAGATGAATCGATTGAGACCCATTTCCAATTTGTTGAGGGGTGGGGACACTTCGCTCATGGTCCTTTCTTTTTGTAAGTGCTCTGAATTAAATGTTGCGAGTCACATAGATAATCTTCCAAATATTAGGTAGGTATATGCTATTGTACCTAAAAATTTATGATAACGAATACTCAAATTTTCTTAATTTTTTTAACTTCAGTATTAGTTTTATTAGAAACATTTGTGTATTAGTTTTATTACTTTTTAATATTAGACAATTTCACAAACGAACTAATACTGTTCCAATGAAAAGAAACAAGTAACAACCGATTGGGGCACCTCTACACAGTCGTTCAATTTGTTATGGCCGTCGTAAAAAGATTTCTTTTTTTATGGAAGGACGCATGTTGTCACTGAAATTTGATTTTCCGAATGAGCGGTTTTAATGTGACCGCCCCACCTATATTAAAGGCTTGTAAAGCTCTTTCAGTTTACGGCGGATATTTCGACAGGTACAGCGTTCCAGGAATAAGTAATATGGAACAAAGCGAGACTTCGTTCAAAATGAATTCGATGCAAATATATGTTTGTAGGTAATGTACCTAGTTATTAATATATATAAAAAAATATTTATATATTATTTGGAGTTGGGGGTTAGATCATTGAAGAAGGGTTTTTTAATATGATCAGTAGTTTGGCTTGATATCTTGCGTGGTACAGCGATCCAGTAGTCGGTTGTGAAAGGAGAGGGTTCGAGACCAAGACAAAGGCGATTATACATACATATACACTCACGCCTGTAATCCCCGAAGGGGTAGGCAGAGGTGTAACCACAGTACACCCACTTTTCGCCGAAATTCGGTCCCATAATGTGATAGGGGGCGAGCCTATCGCCATACCGGGCACAGATTCCAGACTCCGGGCTAATACTGAGAATTTCTAGATAGAAAACCCAATATCACTTTACCCGACCCGGGGATCGAACCCGAGACCTCAGCACAGCAGTCGTAACGCATGCACAATTACAACTGCGCCACCGAGGCAGTCCGATTGTGTTATCCACAAATATTTGTTTCGAGCAATTGTGTGAAAATCACATGTATAGGTACACCACCTTTTTACAACATTCAGTATAGAAAATATTACCTACGTGCTTACATTAATTTTTCGAACGCGACGTCAATGTTTAATGTTTGATAGGATACCCTTATTCTACTAGTAAATGACTAGTAACTCCGATTTTTGCATTTCTTTTACCTTCTTCATATGTAGGTACTGACATATGAAAATGGTCAAAGTTAAGGTAATATAAATGTTAAAAACTCATCGTAGTTCTGTATGGTTATGTTCATACAAATACTAACGAGGTGCTCCAAAAATATTCAGTTTTAGTTACGTGGATGAAAGTTTGTAGCCTCTCATTGTAGAGGAGCCGTAGAGTCGGATTATCAAGTAGGCACTATTCTGCAAGTTACTACGGAAATTAACAACGGATTTCAGAGTCGAGAGTTGAAGTAAATTGTCGGTAATGATAACAGTATATTCTATTTTCATTGATTTAAACATTATATGCTACTGCCTTAAAGGCAGTAAATATTTTAAACATCGAACTTAAATGTACATAAATATAATTGTTTAAATCGTATTAATATATAGAATGCGATTACTGTATTTAGCAACTAGCAAAGAAAATTTTAAAATTAATCGATTTTTCTTTATCTTATCTTTTGTAATAACAATCTAATTATGCTACCATTACATAATTAATAGACAAAATCCACATTTTAAAAATAATAATAGGTAGGAAATAACATTTTTTCAAACAAATTAAAAAGATTAAGTATTTTGATTTTTTTAAATTATTGAATTAAATTGAATATTACGGGCAAATCGGGTTACTGGTATGTGCATAAAAATAAGTTCATAGTGTATTAAAAATCAAGTATTTATGAACAATCTGTAATTAGATAAAAAATAATAATATAATAGCAGCCCTGTATTTAAACATTGTCCCACTGCTGGGCTGGGACCTCCTCTACTAATGAGAGGGTTTAGGCCTTAGTCCACAACGCTGGCCTAATGCGGGTTGGTAGATAGACTTCACATACCTTCGAAATTCGTATAAGAATTCTTAGATATGCAGGTTTCCTCACGATGTTTCCCTTCACCGTTAAAGCAAGCGATAATTAACATTTAATACACACATAACTTTAGAAAAGTCAGAGGTGTATGCCACTTGGGTTTCGAACATACGACTTTCGTCTTGACAGTCCGTAGTCTGTACCGCAACCAACTAGGCTATCGCTGCTAATTCGATATATAGAAAAATAAATATTACTATGGGCCGCTGTCTCAAATTATTACCCATATTTAAGAAACATTGCACATATTTTTAAACGTTCTCACTTATGGATTACACATTTTTAAACTAATAAATACATGAATTGTTTACTGGAAATCACCTGCTTCGTGTCATCAAATATGGCTTTTTTTATACCACTATATGGTGGCCAACAAGCATCAAGCCCGCCTGATGGTAAGCAGGTAACGTAGCCTATGGACGCTTGCAACACGAGAAGCATTACATGCGCATTGCCAACCCTTCATAAACCTATTTGCTCCCTTCTTGAAGAACCCCATTCTGTAATCCCCTTGTAAAACCTCGGCAGAGAGCCCATTCCACATTCGGAGCGTTCGCGGGAGGAAACTTCTCTGAAACCGCGTTGCGCGACCATTCAGTTTTTACGATAGCTAATTATTCAAAACACATGAATAGTTTGAAGTTTCATTTAAATCAGCGATCTATATTTACTACGTACTAGATGCGGCGACCAGAACAAACATTATGTTCCACCGAGTCGCGGTGTATACACTGCACCCACGTTAGTATGCTTCATGCCACCTAGAAAAAAAACTAGGGCCATTATAATAGGTCACTTTTGACACTTCATCAAAATTCAACAACGTAACCTTGTAATGAGGGCACACAATATTATTTATTTTTTCAATATTACAACTGCACAATTGCTTAACTTTTTTCAGTTAAAATTACATATTTATTGTAATAACGACAAAAGAAGGCAAATGTACGATTTACTTTGATTATTAAACTGTTATAAATATAATAAACAATTTTTGTTCTAAAACACTGAACGTCGTTACAAGGTTACGTCGGTGAACCCTTTTTGTTTTTAAACATTAGGGATGTTACCCAAAAATTAAAAGATTTATCGGTCGATAAGTTGAATTGAATGCAATGATTATTTGTGAAGGAATGTTTAACCATAAATTAATAACCACATTGTGATTTAATAATGCATATTATATCTTTAATAAACTAAGAAAATACAAAAATAATCACATAGTAACAAAATCATTTATGCAATTTTTTTTCGTAAAAATCTCGTGGATGTTCTTGGCAACACTGATCCTGTCTTGGCAACACTAATCCTGCCTTGGCAATACAGAGCCTGCCCATGACGCAGCCTTTTGTCGTTGTGTGAAGTAACTGTGCGTTTTTAGTGTGGTCTCTGATATTTTCTTCTGACCCGGCTTTTCTTATTGGACTGATCTTACTCTGACGTTTACCTGGCTATAATTTGCACTCCGATTGTTTATCGATTTGTACTGTTGTGCTTGTTTTACCATGTCGACACGAGGGAAAACGCTTAACAGTCAATCTCTCGAACAAGTGGTGAAATTGTACGAATATTTCGAACGTGAATCGGTTAACGGTGGACCTCTTTTACCGGTAACACAACCGAGAGACCGCGTTGCTGAAGCATTAGGAATAGGGAAGAAGACAGTAACCCAAATATTTAAAGAGAAATACGGACCATCAGGCTCACAAGAGGATACTTTGCGTACACCGAAAAAATAAAGAGGGACAAGAAAGTTGTTGGCATTGATAATTTTGATGCTGCTGCAATCCGTAATCACATTTATGGATATTACTCAAGAAAAGAATATCCTACACGGAAAAACCAAATGAGTTCATTAAAAGAGGTAGGCTTATTTTCTGGCAGTAAATCATCACTGTCGAAGGTTTTGAACTCCATTGGCTTTAGATATAAAAAATCTGACAAGCGGAAAATCCTGTTGGAACGCTACGGTATTATTTTGAAGAGAGTAACATTCTTACGTCAAGTAAATAAAATAACAGATTGGGACAATGTCGTGTTTATTGACGAAACATGGTTGAATACGAACCATGAGGTTTCCCACACATGGACCGAAGATACAGCGGCCTCCACCTCAAAAGTTCCATCAGGAAAAGGAGCCCGCCTCATTATATGTCACGCGGACTCAGCTTCCAAAGGCTTATTCCAGATTGCCTCCAGGCATTTGCCTCTAAAACCACAGGCGATTACCATGAGGAAATGAACTTTGAGATTTTTAAAGAGTGGTTTAAAAAGTTGCTAGTTAGCCTAGTAAACCCATCGATAATTATAATGGACAATGCTCCGTATCATTCTATACAATTTGATAAACCACCAACTCAATCTAATAAAAAGTAAGAAATTTTCTCGTGGCTGGAGAGAAATGGTGTGGAAGCAAGCCCAACTTATTTAAAGTTGAGTTATTGAATCTAGTCAAAGCAACTAAGCCGTCCAAGCCTCGCTATGTAATAGATGAATTAGCCCTAGAACATGGACACGAAGTTATTCGATTGCCTCCCTACCACTGTCAGTATAATGCTATCGAGCTTATTTGGGCACAAATAAAGAGTCATGAAGCGCGTAATACTAAGCCACCCTTATACAGCAAAAATACTAGCTCTGCTACAAAATGCGTGTGCAGAAGTCACAACAGAAGACTGGATAAAACTCGTCGAAAAAACAAAAAACATAATTTTACATGATTTTGAACGGGACGTGAAAATAGACAATATTATTGAAAATGAATTAATAATATCTATGAGCGCGGACAGCAATGATGATGATAACAGTAGTTGTAATTCTTATATTTCAACAGAATAAATGCATTTTTTTTGTTTTAGTATGTTCTTGTCTTATTTTCTTTCCTAAATTTACGATAGAAAATAATATTGAGACAGGGATTGACTGACGATTATTGATTTGATTTTCAATGGAACTTAATTAAAATAACAGTACCTATATTTAATTTTTCACAATAACTGTATTCAATACATATATGTTTGAAATCGTTATCGATTCAAATAATCTAATCGATGTTTTTAAGCAGGTCATCTCACTATTTAGCTAGAACTGACAGATGTCAAAAGTGACCTATTATAATGGCCCTACTATAAGAATGCACACCACATTGCATCTTTCAGTGTCGAGTTAATTTTAGTTATTTGTAGCGACATTCCCGAACAAATCTGCCTTAAATTGATTTACAGCGAAACTGTTAATATTAATAATGTTGATTTTTTGCATAATGGCAGTTTAGGGATCAGAAAATGACATAGGCTACTTTTTATCCCGGAAGAAGGCACGCTTCCTATGGGATAGCAAAATATATAAAGGTGTAATAGCTTATGATACCTCCATAGATTGTATACCTTTTCTTCAAAAAATAACTTCCACGCGGGCGGATCTGCGGCCAACATGTAGTCTAACATCCTATGAGTCATATATGATATTAATTAGCTTGACCTAAAACTGTAGAAAGTTTCAAATTTGCTTTTAGGCGAGTTTCCTGCCTGACATTGCCACGTCGCATCGCGTGGGCTATTTGATAACGAACATAAAAACGGTCATTAGCACTATGACTGGCCATTTTCAATTCAAATTACTAGATGCTACTTCTATAAATCCGCAAATATACACAGTCAGGTCATAAGTATTGTCACACAGTAAAAACTTTTATTTTAGAATGCTGGCCACAAAAAAGTTTATTGAATTCGAATTTCAAATTGATCATGAAAATAAAAATGTATACTTTTTAGAATTTTACTCATTTTTAAATATGGAGTGGACGCTTAAAAAAGACCGTGTTGCAGTAATTGCTTTGCATCGTTGCGGTTACGCGCCAATTAAAATTTTTGACATACTGAAAAATTTGAATATAACCAAAAGATTCGTTTATCGTACCATCAAACGATACAATGAAGACTCTAGTGTAGATGACAGGTCAAGAAGTGGTCGCCCTCGGTCTGTTAGGTATCCAGCAGTGATAAAAGCTGTGAAGGCGCGAATTCAAAGGAATCCCAAACGTAAGCAGAAACTGTTGGCCCTTCAGATGGGGTTAAGCAGAACCACGGTGAAAAGGGTGTTAAATGAAGACTTAGGGCTTCAGGCATATCGAAGAAAAACAGGACATCGTTTGAATGCTCGTCTAATGGACCTGAGACTGAAGAGATGCCGCGCTTTGTTGAAGCGGTACGCGTGAAAAAAATATCGGGAAATTCTTTTTTCAGATGAAAAAATTTTTACCGTAGAAGAGAGCTACAACAAACAAAATGATAAGGTGTACGCACACAGTAGTGAAGAAGCGAGCAACCGTATTCCGCGTGTCGAAATCGACTTCATCCGGCACGAAGACTGGCCCTCCTCCAGTCCAGATTTGAATCCGTTAGATTACAAGATATGGCAACACTTGGAGGAAAAAGCGTGCTCAAAGCCTCATCCCAATTTGGAGTCACTCAAGACATCCTTGATTAAGGCAGCCGCTGATATTGACATGGACCTCGTTCGTGCTGCGATAGACAACTGGCCGCGCAGATTGAAGGCGTGTATTTAAAATCACGGAGGTCATTTTGAATAAACTTTAGTGTCATAAGAATCTATGTTTTGTTAAGTTCATTTTGGTATATAAATGGTTACATAATGAATAAACTTGTTTCAATTATTTTATATTAAACATGTGACAGAATTTATGACCTGACTAGGTATAGTCGATGAAAACGTTTTAAAGCAATTATTGTATCTAATTATTTATTTAGTAAAATGGAAGGCGCATACCTTTTCCCGGTTTGTAAAATAAATAATTATGTTATAATATATAACTGTGTTACATTAACGATCCGTTTGTGTTACAACTTGAATACAATTAAGTCAAACTTGGTCGACAGGCCGTTGGCCTGAGACGCTAAGATCTCAGTAAATATTCCAACAGCTATGAATATTCACGCGTCGTCTTGTGGGAATCTAACCAATAAGTATCTAACTTAATAACTTCAGTGTTGGTAATTAGTTATGTCTGTGTGGCTAACAAACACGGTATGTAGGTACATGTTTCACAGTTTGCGCGTGACATGTGCTAGTTAATGTTGCCGGCTTATTTATTACACACTAAATTAGTAGAATGCGATTTCACGGGCTAATGAATTTGGAAATTACTTTTTGGTAGTGTTTTCGTTGTGACTTTGTTTGTTTATATTTTCTATGTAGTTTAACTGATGAGTAATTAAACTCAGGTGATGAACTTGACATGATCTTGTAAGATTTTTTGAGCTGATGTCTCAAATGTGCTATATATGCTGACGTGCATAATAAAATAAAATAAATCGAATAAAAAATGAATATGAAGAGAATCTCTTCCAAAGCAGTGAAATGCAAACAAATAATGCCCCAAGTCCATGCCTAGGAGGTTACTAGTTATTATCAATAAATAATTGAGGTTTAAGATAATAGTTACCTTGAAAATACTAATTCATTAGGACTGCGGATTGTTGCAGCCTTCTGACTACTCTGACACAAGATCCTTGACCGCTTCTTCACCTCCTCCCCCCATAACTAAATGTCAGTGCACACAAAGAGAGCAGGTTTTACAGCGGTGCGTAACCCCACCACCGTCTTCACAATGGAGTTCGCTAACATCCACGGACTCCATTGTCATCTTAATGCCGTCCACCACCATCTTGAGACGGCCCGGCCTGCTCTGCTCTTCTTGACGGAGACGCAGATTTGTAGTCCAACCGATACTTCATACTTGCTTTACCCCGGCTACTCGCTTGAAGAAAGCTTCAGGCCGAGGGCCGGGGTATGCCTGTATGTTCGGTCGGACGTCTGCTGTCGCCGTCTGCGCTGCACGGAAGACCCCTCCTTCTCCACCCTGTGGGTGCACTTCGACCTCGGCTCCCAGAGTCGGGTTTACGTGTGCCTTTACAGGTCACACGACGGGGACGTAGAGACAACTCTGCTATTTAATTATATTAGCCAGGCGACAGACGACGCGCAGGAGCAGTTTCCAACAGCGGAATTGGTAGTTCTGGGGGACTTTAACGCACACCACGAGTTGTGGTTGGGCTCCTCCAGAACTAACCATGCCGGCAGGACTGCTCATGCATTCGCTTTGACCAATGCTTTGACACAGCTGGGGGACCAGCCTACCAGGATCCCAGATGTGGCAAGTCATGCGCCCTCTCTGCTGGACCTACTGCTGACGAGTCATCCGACCGGTTATAAAGTGACGGTTGGTGCTCCCCTGGGTACCTCCGATCACTGCCTGGTTGAGACGTCGGTTCCTTGCGCTTTGCCTCCACGTCCCGTGAAGGTCAAGCGCAGGGTCTGGCACTACTCGTTGGCAGATTAGGATGGTATGCGGGATTACTTCGCATCCATCCCTTGGTGGCAGCGCTGCTTAGATGGAAAGGATCCTTCAGCGAGTGCCGACTTCATTGCTTGCGAGATCAGAATAGGAATGGAATATTACATTCCTTCCTCTGAGATCGCAGGCAAGGGCCAAGGACGCTCCTGGTTCAATCGTGCATGCGCCGATGCTGTAGGCAAGAAACAGGCGGCGTATCGTGCTTGGATCGGGGGTCGCGCTACGAAGGATCCCAACTTCAAGTCACTCAAAGCAGCCAACAACCGTGCTGCCAAGGTCTGCAAGAGGGCGTATGTTAAAGCGGATTCCCAGCGCGTCTCCAAAATTGGATGTGCTTTGGCCGATAACCCAACAAGCAGTCGTGCTTATTGGAGCTTGGCTAAGGCCGTCCAATCTAATTTCTGTTGCCCTTCGCTGCCACCGCTGTGATATCGAAATGGAACACTAGCCCATAGTTCGCAGGAGAAGGCCGATTTATTGGCAGACCTCTTCGCGGCTAATTCGAGACTCGAGGACTGCAATGCTCATTTACCAACTACGCTGCCCGGTTGCGGTCACACAATGCCTGATACCCGTATCAGGCATTGTGATGTGCGGCGTGAGCCGCAGTCTCTCGACGTCCGGAATGCTAGTGGTCCTGATGGTATCCCAGCGCTTGTACTTAAAAAGTGTGCAGCGGAGTTGTCTCCTGTACTGACGCGCCTATACCGATCATCCTACCTCTCAGGTATTGTGCCTGAATCTTGGAGGGAGGCTAATGTGCAGCCGATCCTCAAAAAGGGTGATCGGTCAGACCCTAACAATTATCGCCCAATCGCCATAACCTCAGTGATGTGTAAAGTCATGGAGCGACTGATAAACAGCCAATTAGTTCGCTACCTAGAGGATCACTCGTTGATCAATGACCGCCAATACGGGTTCCGTCATATCCGATTAACGGGTGATCTTCTAGCGTTCGTATTACATCACTGGGGGGAGGCGATTGACAAGCATGGCGCGGCTCTGGCTGTGAGTCTCGACATAGCCAAGGCGTTTGATAGGGTCTGGCATCGTGGCCTCCTCTCCAAGCTCCCGGCATACGGTCTGCCCGACAACCTGTGCAAGTGGATTTCCGGCTTTCTGCATGAGCGTAGAATGCGTGTCCTTGTTGATGGACACGCTTCGCAGCTCATGTCAGTAAATGCCGGAGTACCACAAGGTTCTGTGATTTCGCCCACCTTGTTTCTTCTGCATATCAATGATATGTTGTCGCTTGGCAACATTCATTGCTATGCAGACGACAGCACGGTTCATGGGCGTTAGAGCAGCAAGCCTCCTGGTTGCCGGGCGGATACTGAGAGGAGACGTGAGGATCTTGTTGTTGAGCTCAACCAGACCTTGGATCTCATTTCATCATGGGGTACCAGGAATCGGGTTGAGTTTAATGCCAAGAAAACCCAGGTGTGCGCGTTCTCGTGCAAGAAGTCTCCGTTTTCTCCCATTTCCGGTCTTCAGGGTGTTCCACTCGCAATGCGGAATGACCTTAGTGTCCTAGGTATGGATATCCGCTGCGATCTTAATCCAAGGAGTCAAATCGAGGGCGTAATATCCGCCACTTCACGCTGGGTCGGAATCCTGAACAGGGTGCGGCGGTTTTTCACGCCTGGTTCTACCGCTTATATAAAGCGCAGGTGCGGCCGGGAATGGAATACTGCTCGCACCTCTGGGACGGTTCCGCAAGGTACCTTCTCGATGCCTTGGATGGGTTGCAGCGGCGGGCCATCCGCATTGTGAATGATGCAGACGTGAGTAACAGCCTGGAGCCGCTACAGCTGCGTAGGGATATTTCCTAGCTTAGCGTGTTCTACCGTCTGTATCATGGCGAATGCTCTGAAGAATTGTTTGATCTTATCCCATCCTCTCCCTTCCATACCAGAACCACGCATACTGGCTTGCGGAGCCACAGCTTCGTGGTGTCTACTACCCCGGGCCGAACCAAGAGGTTCGCAAATTCGTATTTTTGCCGCACTATCAAGCTGTCCATCAAGCAGTTTGCCAGCTACCGTGTTCCCTCCCTCCTATGATCCTGGATCCTTTAGGCGTAACGTGAAGAAGCTAAACAGCAGGCCGGCATGATTGTGTTGAGTAGCGGGGTATAGACTGTCTCTCGCTACTTGATACTCTATTTGGACGGCACTGCGCTTACCATCAGGTGCAGTGTGGTCACTTTGCCGCGCCAGAATAATAAAAAAAACTGCATTATGAACTATAAAAACAAGATATCAAGTGTTTTCTTTTTTATTTGAGCATGTCAATATCTAAATATCTAGATAAGTATTTAGTTTAGATATGTTTAATGATATAAACATTTCAAAAGAATTGGAATACCTATAGGTATGTCACAAGTTTCTTAGGTAGGTACTTCAGGCTGGCATCATTTAGACAATAGAGAGATAGCGAGAGAGCTCTAACGTCTCCCTTCATTATAATTGGACTGCTCTGTACCTACTTATTATCATGACTAGTGTAGTTGTTTTACGTTGCAGGGTATTTTTTTTAGCAAATTAGAAAAATAGAGCAAGACGGTACGCAACGTAACAGCGAGCATCATGTCGGTTTACTGTGAGAGAGTGGCACTATCTCAAACGACCCATCATACTGTAAATAAAACTATCTTTAGCGTACATCTACTACTCTGTAAAACAACAATTACTAATATAAAAAAAACCCGTGTACAATTTTGCTATCTAAACGAAATAGAAATTATAAATAATATTAATTAAAGAACATCATATAGTATTTGAACTCTGATATTCCAAAAACATAAATTGAAAACCAGTATGTTTATTATTTATAATTTAAGGATCGAGCCGTTGCTTTACTTTATCTAAGAAATTATTCCAAATGTGCGATGTTTGAGCCAGTCAGTTGACATCGTGAATCGCGACTGGCAAAGCAAGGCAATCTCATTAAACTGGGAGTGAATAAACAAGATTACTCTTCGGGTTCAATGTCTCTTCCCAGCCGAGATTAAGATTCTGTAGGTCAGTTTTTAACTCAATTTCATTTACAGAGTGAATCTGAAAAAATATTACATTAGGGACTTAACATATTTTCTCAGTAAGGAATATGCGACGTTGAAACATTATTTGAAGTTTGTTGAGGCAACACAGAACTTTTTAATGCTATTGCGGTGTCCGTCGTGTCTAATAACATCCGTGCCACTGCACCACCGTTACTCCTTTAAATTGTTATGCCTCAATCTAGAAAGATTAGCTACTCTATTTTAGCATTTAAATTGTCTTTAGTGTAAATTATTTTACTATTTGGTATAGAAGCCGCTACCTATTTGTATTGCAGATTGATTTGCGTCTGTAACTCAATATTATATTTTACCTAATACTTACATTAAAGTTCTATTATAAAATACAAACAATGTTTATATCATGGAACAATGAAAAAACTTAAGAGATCATTTTTATTAGTAATAAAATGGTTCATGATAGTTTTGTCTGGTAATGTTTGAGACATAAAATCACGTGGTTATAGTAGGCGATTTTGATAGAGGTTTAACTATGTCCATCTAATGTGTAATCGACGTAGGAGGGTCAAAAGGCAGATAAATGGGGCTAGCTGCGTAATATTCAGGATTTAGCCCGTTTATCCTGACCACGGGTTATGTGGACCCAAAATATTTTGTTTAGTAAATCACTGTTTAAAATTTTGCTGCGACAACGTCATGTATCTTATGTGTATAATATATCTACACTTAAGTTGTAGTTTTTTAAATAGTTCCATAAATAATGAAAGCCCCAGATAGATATTAACACGCTCGATTACACATGACGTGTATAAATAACGTATTTCCAATGACGAAAAAACCTAATAACTTTCGTCATTGCGTATTTAATAAAGCTTCTGTTATGTCATTGTCGTGGATTTCTAGTAGTCATAGATAATTGTGGTACTATGTGGTAGGTGCCTCATCGCCAGAGAAGGTTTGTTTATTTCTACCTAGCAACAGTATGCAAGGACAGTTGTGTTCTGGTTATCAAGTGAAATTACTGGATTCTATGAATCTTAACATTTTATGTCTTGGGACGTAGAGCAGTCATTGCAGTGTAGTTATTTTTCAATCCCGTATTGATTTTTCTTGCCATCTTTGTGGCTTTTTGGCTCTGTTTGATACTGAGAGCTAGCGAATTGTTGCTTACCACTAGACAATTAAAAAAGTGGATCATTTTGGATCATAAACAACTCAAGAAATATTTATAAAGTTAAATCTGGTCTAGAACTCGCGACAATATTTAAGTATATTTTAGGTAATATTGAAGAGTTGTCAGTGTTTTATAAGAATTTTTTGCATCATGCGTCTATAATACTACAATAAGTTGTTTTAAAATATTGTAAAAATAATGTTAGAAATTTCACAGACTCTTTGAAATGGAATCATTAAACTACAAGCGACACATCATTTTTATAATATAATAGGTTTTCAATAAGTCACGTTATCTCCTTGAAACCAGCGGTCCAGTATATGGAAGATTTTACTTTAGCTTATGTTTTCTAATACATTGTCCTTGTAATAAATCCTGTGATAAGTTTAGTGGCTATCTAAAGTATGTGAGCGTGTTTACCTTTCACTTTTAGTTTCATAAATTACTTGAACATATTTTATTTACTATGTGAAAAATTCTATATAAAATTGAGATTTAGTTTTTTCTGTGCCTGTTAGGCAGACGAGCAGACGGGCCACCTGATGGTAAGTAGTCACCGCCGCCCATAAACTTCGCTGCCTAACAAAATTTAGAAATTTATTAGTACACAATGAATCAATAAGCTTGAGTTTATTGTATATTAAATATATTTTTTGTTAAGTACAAATAGTATAAACTAACGCCTGGAATCACGATATGGTAGACATTTCCTACAAAAATTATAACATATTTTATAATAAATACAAATAAAATAATAAATAAATAACACCCAACAGTCACACACATAGCCCCGACCCCACACTAAGATACGAGTCTTGTGTTGTGGTTATCAGGTACTACGAGAAACTTTTGGTCTCACAACATCCAGACTCCGAACACAAATATCTGTCTGTCACACAAACATTGGTTCCGGTGTGGGAATCGAACCTACGGCCTCTCGTTTCATAGCCGGCTACTCGCCAGCTGCGCCACGGAGGCTGTCAATTTATCGTAGTTTGTCTTAGTTTGTGTATTAGTATTATTATATTTGAGATCCACGTCAGCATAAATTGTGTGATTTGCAAATATTTAGTCTGGGGGATCAAATCTCATTTATTAACTCGTAGGTATACTTAATACAAGAGATATTCTAGTGTTTGATTAGGGTAAACATATAACCTATACATTATTACTATCTTAGCTCGGTATGGGCATGTGATGAGAAGGGATGAAAGGCATGTGACAAGACTGGTTGTCAATATGAATGTGGATGCGCGAAAGAGTCGTCGGAGACCAAAAATGGATGGAGATGGATGGATTGCGTGAATGAGGACATGCGCATGAAAGGAGTGAATGCAGAATTGACGCATGATAGGGCTGCGTGAGTTCAAACCTTCTGTGCCGACCCCACTTAGTGTGGGATAAGGGCAGGTAGATGATGATATAGCTATAGATTAATGATACCTACCCCACTTAAGATGCGAGTGTTTTGTCGAGGGTGTCGGGAACTATGAGAGACTTTTGGTCTCATAACACCAGGGTGCCTCTCATTTTACATTTGGCTGCTAGCTGCGAGGCTGTATTGTAATTGTGAATATCACCTTAGAATTATTATTACTTATACACTATTTTCACTTCTTCTACGATTACAAATGAGCATTTTCCATGCATAATCTAATATAAACATACGCACTCACATATACGCATCCACATTTCTTATTGCTGTCCCATGATATGATGGGGCGAGCCTATCGCCGTAAGGGCACAATTCCAGACTATTCGACTATTTCGTCATAGAAAAACCCAATATCCGATCCGGGAATCGAACCCAAGACCTCAGCACAGCAGACTTACTGCGTACGCTATAATAACCGCCACTGAGGTATAATGAAATGATTTAGATATAACAGCTTTACTTGTCTACAGTTAATTTTATGAATGAGAGAACACTTTAACAAGTATCGAGGAAACTTTTGACGGATACTTTCCGTTACTCATTTTGCACCCGTGAAAAACTTCGCAAAGAAAATTAACGTCCAAACCGAGAATTTCTAAATTGAAATGAGATTTTCTTGTCATGTTTCCTACCTGCGGAATTGCTTGTTCAACGACTTACGAAACAAAAAGTTTCGAATTATATATTAATTTCATTATGCAATTTCCTCAGAAGTTCTATTAAACGTTTGTTGAATAAACACAACCCATTTTGGTAGAATACTTTTCGAAAAAAACTCGCTTTATCTCTCGGGAGTAGCAAGATTGAAATAATAAAAGGTTAAAATGCTTTTTACGCGCCTACTTATAATAATATGTAGCGACGAAAGACATACTAATATTATAAATGCGAAAGTAACTGATTGTTTTTTTCCCTTTTCACAACTAAACGGCTGAACGTTTTGTAATGAAATTTGGCAGAGGGATAGATTATATCCTCGGTAGGGTTATCTTATATTATCTTGCCTCAAAAAATAACCGTGAAAGGGGTGAAATAGCGGTTGAAGTTTGTATAGGCAATGAAGTTCGGTTATACGTTTGCCTCTCCATGATTCAGACACAATAAAGATGATTAGAAAAAATGCGCTCGTACAAGAGACAACTCCTTGGAACGTATACATTTTCTCCTAAAAATAATCTCGACGCGGGAGCTGAGGGCAACAGCTAGTAATTGTATAAACACACGCGCGGGAAGCTCGTAAATCTAATTTGTGCACATAATAAATGGGAATATCCTCTCATCTATAATAATCATTAAGCAAAGTATCACAATACGAAGATATAATATTGTAATGTTATTAATACGTTACTACTTAAGGACGTTGTCAATACGTACGGGAGCAATAAATGGCGACTATATTTCTTAGGGCTGGCAATGAATCCAATTATCGAGCCCTACGGAGGCGACATGTTAAATGGTCCCCATTGCTCGACCATCCAGAACCTACTTCAATAATGTACGGATCATTATATCGTCCAAGGATTATACGAGGGAAATATTTGAGCCGCTTGATGGATTGACGATGAGACGTAATAATTTAGAAGCTTGTTATTTCGTTCTTTGTTCGCGTCTCTAAATTATTCCGCCAATGTCGTCTCAGACTTCTTTTTGATTATAATATAAAGAAAGTTCAAAGTGCACCTCAAAATAAGTCAAAGAGCTTGAATATGAATTCGGAACGATAAAAAGAAAAAAGAAATTCTTTGATGTAAACATCTTGAAATATCCTTTAGCAAGATAAGGCGGAAATGGTGTTAAAAGTAACGATATCAGTCAATTGCTAGGTACCTTTTAGGAGCGCGTTCGGAAATTGAATGGCAGTGCCGACACTGATTTAAATTTTGCGGGTGGCAACATCTGTATGCGAGCCAATATACAGGCAGAAAGCTAATAATAAATACACGCAAGCGTCGCATAAGGTCCTGGTTAACCTGGATCTTGAGTATCAGGAACTATGAGGAACTTACGTTTTATCAGGAACTATGAGGAACTTACCTTACCTTATGGCCTACAACACAAAGACTCGAAACGTTTGTACATCACACAAGTATTTGTGTTATTGTGTGAATCTAGTCAGTTGTATAGAATTTGATGAAATTAAAGTCCTTCCTCTGTGATTCAAGTCGGTATTGGCTTTGTATGTGTCACACATGCTACTTTTGACAGCCTCCGTGGCGCAGCGGATGAGTAGCCGGCTGTGAAACGACATCAGACATCTATTTGTTTCGGATCTGGGTGTTGTGAGACCGTTGTCCGTCGTAGTGATACCCACGATACAGGTTTTACCTAGTGTGGGTTCAGAATTATGCGTGTGACTGTTGGGTGTATTTTACTTTCTATTCTAGAAAGAATTTAAATTTAAAGCAGCCGTAAGCAAAAGGAAGTACAATATAGAACACCGTTGAAAATAAATAAATTATGCCGAAAAGTAGAAAATATTTTTAAATATGATGAGTTCTTTCTTAGCAATATAAAGTCCACTGGTTTATGATAGTAATTAATTATAGGTATTAGAGCCCGTCTTTTTTTAGTCTATTATTTCTTAATTTATTCTCAAAACAGCATGAAAAGTGCTTATAACTAAAATAAACGATTTCAAATCAAGACCATATGTTAAATTAATGATTTGGCATGATCATACTTTTTATTATGCTGGTGATCCTGATTAGGATATAATGCAAATTTTCAAGCAAATCGTGCCTCTTGAAGGTGGTGAAAATTAAATTGAAAGATTCCGATACATAGATGGATACAGGTCAAGCTAATATAAACGGTTAATAATAAATAAATAACACATAGCCCCGATCCCACACTAAGATACGAGTCTTTTGTTGTAGGTATCAGGGACTACGAGAGACTTTCGGTCTCACAACACCCAGACCCCGGACACAAATATTTGGCTGTCACACAAACATTCGTCCCCGTGTGAGAATCGAACCCACGGCCTCTCGTTTCACAGCCGGCTACTTGCCAACTGCGCCATGGAGGCTGTCAAATAAATTGATATATGTACTTATATTCTATTGACGTTCCAGATACGAGCACGATATTCTTTGTTTTTAGGTATTTCTATTTTCTAGAAACGCATCGTTGCCAAATAAAAGAGGAGCTGGTGAAAAATATCTGCAGACTATTATACGAAAAAGTACCACGTTGCACTTTAGACTTTATTAAACACAAATAGGTATTGCGATCGTAGAAGGCAATATAGTGTAAATATAAACAGACGATTTCGCATCGCGAGAAAAAAACGTGAAACGCTGTGTAATTGTTATCATTTCGATTTGGTAGGGTCAGCGACAAAAGTAATATTTATTATACAATATTGCATAAAAAATAAAAGCACCAATAAATTTTATAGCATTACTAGATGTTGCTCACGGCTCCGCCCGCTTGGAGCCATGGAGCCGTGGGTCATTCCATAGGAAGCGTGCATTTTTCCGGGATAAAAGTAGCCTATGTAATTCTCTAACACCTTAACTACCACTATGAAAAACAAAAAACTATCCCGCGGGAACCGTACATTTTTTCCGTGATAAAAGTCGCCTTTGTGATTCTCTGATCCGTACACAACCACTGTGCAAGAAATCATGTCGATCCCTTACTCTGTGGAAAACAGAAATCTATCCCGCGGGAACCTTACACTTTTTCGGGATAAAGTAAAAGTAGCCTATGTGCTATTCCAGACTATAATCTATCTCAGTGGCAAATTTCAGCCAGATACATCCAGCCGTTGCAGCGTTGCGGCGTGATTGAGTAACAAACATCCATCCATACATACAAACTTTCGCGTTTATAATATTAGTAGGATATCGGCGGTTGGTTTATTTGATTTAAACGATTTTTTTTGGGATATTATATTCAGGGAGTTATATTCAGAATTAGCAAAAACTTCTGCATCTTTTGTGTCTAGTTCAAATTTTTTATAATTATTTTGGTACTCAAATCAACTGGTAAAACAGGGTTTTTTTTCAGGCTCATTTATTTTATAAAATAATGCTCATAAATGCATGAAAATTAGTCATGATGATGCTTACACAAGTAATATATTAATTCTAATAAAATACACGCAAAAGATTTTTATATTGATTTTCTTTCCTATATTAAATGTAAATTTTTATTATATGTATGGTCATGGTTTTTTATTGCACGGTCTTCCGATTCCGTTGATATTTTAAGACCTGGTGATTTTAACACTGATCCTCTCATACTAACAGCGGCTAAAGCTGAAGATGATACACTAGATGCAACGTTTTTTATCATTGTTACTTTTTATATTAATTTTTTTAGGAAATATAATGATTTTTTTAAGAACGCTTACAGAAACTCTATTGAGATTCGTAATACAGCCACGTTTTTAGCGAACTGTTCAGTAGACTTACAAAGATTTTTACATTCGCATATGACAATGAATATCTACATACTAGGTGTTGCTTGCGGCTTCGCCCGCGTGGAGGTCATGTTTGAAAAAAAAACTATGCAAAACAAAATACCAGTTTTCATGCATTTAACTTCAAAAATGACGGATTTTCATACAAACTTCCATCCCCTATTTTATCCCCTTAGGGTGGTATTTCCAATAACCCTTCCTTAGTGGATGCCTACGTCATAATAGGTAATTCTTGTCAAAATTTCAAGTGTCTAACCCCAGCCGTGCTGGCTGTGCGTTGATCGATCAGTCAGTCAGTTTCTTTTTTTTATATATACAGATATTCTCAAATTAGTAGAAAATATCTCAAAAAAGCAAACAATACCAGCTTTTATCACAAATTTTCATTCACATGTGTCCTTGTGTTTTTGAATCCTAAAATATAAGTCAACATTTTCAAAAATCTCAATAGTAAAATTCACAGAAAAAAGTAAAAGACTGCATCTCGACGTCGGAAACCTCAACCTGACCCAATTTTTGAATAGTGCGCTCAACGTGAAAATTGTCAAGGTCAAGGTCAAGAAGGGGTACAACCTTAGTCGAGCTGCAAATATTACGCAGCAGTTTCAGTTTGGTAAACAAAATACTATATTAAGTCCCCTTACAAACGTAATTACCAATATTATAATAATAATTTACGGTTTCCACATCAAAGGTCATAATTTGATTCCAAAAAGCGACAACATCTTGGCATAATTATTATGGAAGTAAGCTTATTTGCTGGTTCTTAAGGCCGCCTCTTCAAACTAAATTACTCAGTCGATTATATAAAACTTAAACTGAAATTTGAAAACGTAAAGAAAAACGCAGATTTCTTGGTGGTTGATTTTTCTTTTAATTTTTATTTGGATTTATGAATGCACTCTGCATTCATATTTTCGGTCGAAACCTGTACTAGTACTGCGACTAAGTAACCTAAGGATAAACAAAAGAACCTAAATATTTCTACCTAGATCTCTAGATAGATATACTAGTTATAGATATATATCGATATTGGCCGCTGGTTCTAGTATAGATAGATATACTAGGAAGTTACCTGAGTTACTTGGTTGTGAGTGATCTGCATCACCCATGTTCACCCATAACAGAAGAATCAGGGGTGCGTAGCTGGTCTTAAAGAAAAGGAATGGAAATTGGGAAGGAAGAGAGGTGGTAAGGGTTGGTCCTTCAGAAATCTTACTCACCCTAGTAAACGCAGGAGCAAGCTGCCACTTCGTCAGTTTTCTATATGATTACCAAGTTGAGCCGGTCCTATTCAAGCTGTAGATATAATTATCTGTATGGTGGCTCTACCAAAACAGAATATTGATAATACAACCAATAATATACTAATTGATTAATAATAAATTCATGATTAACCAAAATAATAAACGGTAGGCAGGCTTTGCTGTGCCCTGGCATTGCAGAAGTCGGCGGTGACTACTTCCATCAGGTGACCCGTCTGCTCGACTGCCTATCGAGGCACAAAAAAAAATAACATCCAACAGTAACACATATAGTCCTGATCTCACAATAGGTCAAACCTGTATCGTGGGTATCAAGGAGTACGAGGGTCTACGGTGCCAAAATACCCAGGCCAGACACAAATGTCGATCTGTCACACAAACATTTGTCTCGGTGCGGGAATTGAACCCTCTAGTGTCACAGCCGGCTCACCTACTGCGCTACGAAGGCTGCGTATTTTATTAAGCTTTAAGTTATTTTACTTTAGGAAGTGAGGTGCAAAATAATCTACTAGGTCTTTAATTAGGTTTAAGGTAAAGGACAATGCCCATTTTTGGTACTCCTTTTTCTCGCGCCTCAAGATAAAAATAATATTTAAATTAATTTCTTTATTTTTGAAGTCGTCTGGCAAAAAGAATGTCTGTGTTGTATAGGGGATTTCTTTTGAAACTTAATCTAACTCAATCTAAGTCAATGAAAAATGACTACCAGTTTTCATTGACGTAATACTTTATTACGTTTATTTTTTTTATTCATCCAAAGGACAGGCTATAGTCAATCGACCATGCTGCCTAGTCTTACGTTTAAATCTTTATATACCTACAGTTTTAACATTTTTTTTATTATTACACCAAAAACCAGCTTTCCCAGCTACAAAAAATTTGGAAGAACAGGAGTATCTCCAGAAGTACAAAAACACGCCTCGTTCGTACACTCGTGTTCTCCATATTCTTGTATGCCTCTGAAACGTGGACCTTGAAGGCGGCGGACCGCAAAAGAATTGACGCTTTTGAAATGTGGTGCTGGCGGAAAATGCTTGGAATACCCTGGACAGCACACCGGACTAAGGTGTCGATACAAGACTTTCAACGACCTGTCTACGCAGAGTCCTTGAGTTCTTCGGCCACATTGCCAGGAAGACTGATAACAATCTGGAAAAACTCATCGTCACTGGCAAAGTGGAGGGCAAAAGAGAGAGAGGTCGCAACCCAACACGTTGGTCCGACCAAATCCGCCACAACCTTTCCATGACAGTCCATGATGCTATTCAAGTTGCCAGAACTCGTGACAGATGGAAGAACATCATTATAGGAAAAGATATTCATAGAGGAGGTCACGACCCTCAGCAATGAGGAAAGCGATGCAAGGAGGAGGACACCAAAAACATGGAAACCCGCGTTCCAATTCCAAAAATGTAAACTCTAATCGTATTTGGATACTTCATAGATTATTTAAAACAACTTTGGAATTGACGCAAAATTGTACCGCGGTCCATATATTCCTGGTCATTCTCATTTTGTTGCGTTAATTATTCACAGATTAAGGTGTCTATGCGCACCCGATACGATGCGACAGCATGTCGAACACCTAACGTTCTTAGTTTTCACTAAAATCTAACTTACAAAGGAATTAATTAAAAAAAAAAACTTACAAAGGTAATTCTCATTTAAATGCTTACAATGAATCAACTCACTAACAATATAACGAGTTGTGAAATTTAATCAATTTCGTGTAACAACGCAGGTGCTTCTAAATGTGATGTGGAGGAATATCTTAGAAGCATAATTTACATTATAGGAAGGCACAAAATTACGCTATACAACGGGTGCTACATGAAAGAAAGTTTTGATAAGGGTTAATAGCTTGTTATTACGGTGTCCTTAGTATGCCAGTAAAATATATTTTATACAAAACAGGACTCGGAAATTAAAAGAAATGTTTATGTTTCGGAGAGCTTTAGCTATTTAGGAAGTGCTTACATTTTGACTACTGCTTACACTCTAGTACAGTCAGCTTTGTTATATTTACCATGATAAACAACATAATTTCATATTTTTTTAAAAGCGATTCTTTACATCTAATCTTTAATAATATAAACATCTGTAGCGTCTTCTGAACATTTCAGCAATTTATCCGATTTTGCGTGAAATATTCATTTTATGACTCACTAATCCCGATATTGCATTTATTAAATTTTTTGCCTGTCTGTCTGTCTGTATGTCGGGTTTTAACATAGAAGCGCCTTGGACCAATAATCCTGAAATTTTATACCATATATAGAATGATGCAATAGCTTAAGATGACTCCATGGATTTAATACCTTTTTTTCAAATAGCACGCGGGCAGAACCGCGGGCAACAGCTAGTCGTCTTATATTTTCATTACAAAACAAAGAACTACTAAACACGATGCACTAATAAAATATATTACAAATTATAGTTTCTAAGAAACTTAACATTATCACAATACTCAAAGAAATTTCGCAACAAAAGCAAAATAACTTTCTTTAGTCAGTTTAACATTACTAATGTAAATGTTAATTATCGCTTGCTTTAACGGGGAAGGAAAACATCGTGAGAAAACCTGCATATCTGAGAATTCTTATACGAATTTCGAAGGTATGTGAAGTCTACCAACCCGCATTAGGCCAGCGTGGTAGACTAAAGACTAACCCCTCTCATTAGTAGAGGGGGCCCGTGCCCAGCAGTGGCACAATGTTTAATACAGGGCTTGTATTATTACATACATACATATACACTCACGCCCGTATCCCATGGGGGTAGGCAGAGACTATTGAGTGCCACAAGCTACGATCCTGACACACTTCTTTCGCCTCTTCCACATTCATACATCTTCTCATACATTTACGACGGTTGGAGGTACTTCTGATTTGCCCTTTTAGGAGAAG